>OX377618.1:130165163-130242583 GCA_947397865.1 Polietes domitor
CGATTTATTGAAGAGTAAGTTTGGTGAGCGTGTTATCTCAAGAAGTGGACCAGTCAATTGGCCGTCTCGTTCGTGCGATTTAACGCCTTTAGACTTTTTTCTTTGAAGCTACGTCAAATCATTGGACTATACCAACAAGCCGACGACGTTGGAAGAACTCAGAGCCAACATTGAACGCGAAATGTGTGACCGAGTCATCGAAAATAGGGTCCAACGAATCGATCGCAGCCGACGTGCCCGCGGTGGCCATATTCCATTCATAAATATTTTGATTGTATTTCAAGTCGATCATAAAGTTTTAGAAATATCTCAAATATTTTGCGTTTTATTTCAAAAAGGTTGTTAAGTCCTTATTGGAAAACCCTTTACTTCTCGTTAGTACATTAAGTCTGGCATTTAATTTGAAGGCAAACTGCCAATTGAAATGTTTACAGCAGATGTATATGGGAACTGTGATGGCGTTGTCATAAATAAATAAAAATATAGATAGACATTATTGAATATTTATTTTATTTATTTATTATGAATTACAATACAAAGTAAATTTATATTATAATTTTGGGTCCAGGGATTGAGCCGGGTGACTAATACCATTGTAGCTAGTTGTTGCAGCGACAGACCAGAGCCTCTGGTGGGAATCGAACCCACAACCCCCACGCTGATAGTCGAGCACGCTACCAACTCGACTACCGGGGCGCTCATTTTTTTTGAATATATAAGCCTGAATTAACACCTTTATGAAAAATCGTAATTTCACCAAAAAGCGTCAGAAAAACTATAGTTTTGGAAATGTAGTCCCATTTACGGACATCAAGAACTCGACCAATCTATATAATAAAAACATGTAAGGAAAGGCTAAAGTCGGGCGGAGCCGACTCTATGATACACTCCACTTTCTATCCGAATACAATTTAATTCGGTGAAAATGTGAAAACGGGAAGGATTTTTGTATCCTGTAAATGTATGTGTTTGACAAAAAGTGTTAAATCGGAAAGGACATTTGTATGGGGGTATATTGAAATCTGGAACGAAATAGGTGAAATATAATATGTATAGTTCGGTTAAACATTTGGGAACAACATTTGTATTTGCGCTATATCTAAATCTGAACCGATTTTAGCCACTTTCACCATAGGTTTTGCCAAATTTAAAGAAAATCGAGTACAATATGTGCTTTCTAAAGCGGCAAAAGTCAAATCGGGAGCGACATTTGTATGGGGGCTATATCTAAATCTGAACCGATCTTATCTTATTTCTGCATATGTGTTTCTAGTTGGATTATAAGATGTTGTGTGCGAAATTTAAAGAAAATCGGGTACAATATGTGGTTTCTAGAGCGGAAAATGTCAAATCGGGAGCGACAGTTTAGAATATTTTTCCTCTTTTTCTGTAAAATATTTTCCTCTTTAGACGAATGAATCTTCTAAATTAAAGACGTAATAACATTTTCAGTCATACAAGTTCTCTGTTTCCTTAAACAATTTTTTTATTTTTGAATCTAGAGTTTTTGTGATTTAAATGTCCCATATTATGACTCCTCCAATCCTTTCTGATGTGTAAAATATTTTCAAAATAAAAAATAATTTCTTAAATATTTTAACAAAAACGTTCGGGTTTGTTTCAGTATTTTAACCCTAATGTTATTTTCATTTATTAATTTTCTTTTCAATTATTTTCGTAGTAACTACTACAACAATAAAAAATATTTATATTTATATTATTATTATTTTGTTCTGTTCTTCCCGATCCCTTGTGCCATATAGTTTTATTAGGAATTGCATTCATATTGAAAATTATCAAAAATGTACCAAAACCTTTAAATAGTGTACACTGATGTGTACGGTGAACTTTAATGGGTTAAAAAGCAAACCATTGTTGGTATTTTAAACCATATTGGACGTACCTAAAATATATAATTTTTTTTCCGGGATTCCCGGTAATGAAACTTTTCATTAACGTTTTCCCGGGAAATGAAAGAAGTCCGGGAAACCCCAAACCCTAGATTGGAACCAAACTTTGTATTGATGTTTTACTATTCAAATATAACATGATGACATATCGGAAACATGCAGAATAAATAAATAATAAATCTTATAGGCAACGATACGTTTGGGCCACCTTTTCTATCCAATAAAGTTATCGTTGTGATGTCCATTTTTTTAACAGACATCACCATTGACGACATGTGCTTGCAGAAGTCTGATTATGTCCTGACTATTCTTTTACATAAATCCACTTACAATATTTTCATTTTTAACAGCAAAACTACATTTTCCAGAAAATCGTCAACATCTTTTGGGTTTTGAATCAAAAATCGTCAGGAGTCATTTTCACCATTCTCTAAAAAAAAGTCAAAATGACTTCTGGCAACACACATTCATTAGTTGAAATCAATGCAACGACACATACATCATTTATCGCATAAATTTTGATTTTGAAAACGACTCTCTCACAGAGTTAAATTACACTTGCACTTCCTTCGTCGGAAATTGCAGCTAAGTTGTTGAAAGAGAGGTCGGTCAGTTCATTTAGCATCCAATTTGCCCTTGAATATGCAAATTAACGAAGTTCCAACGTGCAACCTTTCGAAGAAATTTACGAGGATTAAGGTTCTGCAGCAGTGAAAATTCATCTATAGAATAAATATAGGATTTCTCACGAAAAGTCGTTTAAGGCATTAGACCGAGCGTTGTAACAATCAAAGCCGGTTAGGTGATGCAGTGATTTATTGGTGATTTTTACAAAACACTGTCACTTCATACGGTAAACTAAAGACTTGCTTGAAGTTGTCTTAATTATGGAAATTCATCACGACATTCACATTAACTACGTTCAAGCGAAACAAGTTGCAGATCGAACAATCTGCAATATTATTTTAAAAAATTGCAGGAAATTGTAAATGGAAAGTCACTGTTGACGTTTATGCAAAATATTCTCAATCGATTTTTACACTACACTGTATTAAAAGCGAACTCATCAGAAAGGTTGTACTAAACGTTTCTAGCAGTATACTGAATTCATCACGCATGTTAATTTTTCCAGTGGCGTAATCCGAATTGAATGCCATGGCCCTATCCTTAAAATGAATATCTATGACATCAACCCTTGATGCTTACAATGATCATTTAGGAATAAGTTTTTCTCATTTAAATTTTGTTTGAACATTTGAAAAGGCTTATCAAAACTTCGGAATAAAATCAAAATTAAAGTTCTTAAAGTATCGACAGGAAAGTTGCTGGCGGGTCAGCTAGTTAAAAAAATATTTAATCCTTGAATATTCCGAAAACATGTATTTTGCTTTCTTCATTTTTTATTTATTTTAGCATATTTTATTCTCTGCAAGAAATAACAAGTAAAGAAAGGCTAAAGTCGGGCGGGACCGACCGTAGGATACTCGCCACTTTCTATCCGAATACAATTCAATTCGGTAATAAAGTGAAAACGGGAAGGATTTTTGTATCCTGTAAAAGAAAGTGTTTGACAAAAAAATGTTAAATCGGAAAGGACATTTGTATGGGGGTATATTGATACCTGGAACGAAATAGGTGAAATATAATACGTATAATTTGGCCAAAATCGGTTAGACATTTGGGAGCAATATTTGTATTGGGGCTATATCTGAATCTGAACCGACCTTATCCACTTTCATCATAGGTGTTTAGAGTTGGATTATAAAATGTTTTGCCAAATTTAAAGAAAATCGGGTACAATATGTGGTTTCTAGAGCGGCAAAAGTCAAATCGGGAGCGACATTTGTATGGGGGCTATATCTAAATCTGAACCGATTTTACCCACTTTCTGCATAGGTGTTTATAGTTGGATTATAAAATGTTGTGCCAATTTCAAAGAAAATCGGGTACAATATGTGTTTTGTAGAGCTGCAAAAGGCAAATCGGTAGCAACATTTGTATCGGGGCTATATCTAAATCTGAACCGACATTACCCACTTTCAGCATACTGTTTCTAGTTAGATTATAAGGTGTTAAGCCAAATTTGAAGAAAATCGGGTACAATATGTGGTTTCTAGAGCGGCAAAAGTCAAATCGGGAGCGACGTTTGTATGGGGGCTATATCTAAATCTGAACCGATTTTACCCACTTTCTGCATAGGTTTTTTCTAGTTGGATTAGAAGATGTTTTGCCTAATTTAAAGAAACTCTTGTACAATATGTGGTTTCTAGAGCGGCAAAAGTGAAATCGGAAGCGACATTTGTACGGGGGCTATATCTAAATCTGAACCGATTTTACCTACTTTCTGCATAGGTGTTTATAGTTGAATTATAAAATGTTGTGAAAATTTTAAAGAAAATCGGGTACAATATGTGTTTTGTAGAGCGGCAAAAGGCAAATCGGTAGCAACATTTGTATGGGGCTATATCTAAATCTGAACCGATCTTACCCAATTTCTGTATATGTGTTTCTAGTTGGATTATAAGATGTGTTGCCAAATTTAAAGAATATCGGGTTCAATATGTGGTTTCTAGAGCGGAAAATGTCAAATCGGGAGCGACTTTTGTATGAGGGCTATATCTAAATCTGAACCGATATGCCTTACATTAAGTACTTACTTGTGCCAATTTTTGTTAAGATCGGACTATAATTGCGACCTGTAATTTGAGTACAACAATAGATGGACAGACGGACATTGCTAAATCGATTCAAAATGTGATTTTAAGTCGATCGGTATAATTAACAATGGGCCTATCTCGCTGCTAAGCACAAAATTTCAAAAATATAAAATAAGTTTTTCACTATATTTTTGGAGTACTTGAGATACAAGGACACACCAATTTCCTGTTAGGAGATGAAAACCATACGGACGACAGCAATTGTAATTAAAATCTGACGACGCATTGCAAATTTATTATATTATTAACGAAATTAACTCTTCACAAAAAAATCCCAAAATGTGATTGGTGGTGAGTAAACACAGATTTTCGCATATTTATCAATTAGACCTTTATTTAAGGAGATTTTTGGCTTTTAAATTTTCCACAGAATTTCGTGTCGTCTCGGCCAAAATTTTAGTTAGGTGGAGGTTATTTCACATTTCACAAAAAGTGTTTGCATTCAAAAAAGAAAAAGAATTATAATTTCATTAATTATATCTTGGATCAGTCTTGCAATGTGTAAACTGTCACTTAGTAACAATAGAGTGTCACGCACACAAAAAACTACGGTCTGCACACGTGAGTCAAACATTCGTCTAGATGATTAATAAAAAATCCCGAATTTACAATAAACGATATCCTCCTTCATCACAGCATTGCCGGGAAACGATTTTTTCTTTTCTATATCAATTGCAAAGTTCTAACCTATTTCAAACCAATATGCAATAACTAATTAGCAACACTTTTTACAGAACTAAAAACCATTGATATATTGGATTTTATCAAACACTTTCTGTTAGATTTTGGTCATTTGTTTTAAACACAAAAACAATACAATAATAAATGAACAATTATAGAAGCATGAGAGGACGTACAACACATAAAAACTTTTAATAAATTATTGAACATTCTTCAAAATAAAAAATGGACACGGACATTTACTTCTTTGTGTCATTAGCAAAACAGAGGAATGCAATAAAACCGAAAACACTCTGATACGATTGGTGGGAAAACAACGAATTCAAAATCCTCTATGATGGACAGGACAAGGACAAGTGCTATCCAAATCGGAATGTGTTCAACATTTTTACATTCTAGTAATCGATTAAAATATACAGATTTGCTAACAGTGATACTGCTGCAGACATTGGGATAGGAGGATCATTTCTTTTCATGGCAAAAAATATTTAAAAACAAGTAAGAAGGCATTAAAGTCGACCGGGCCGAATCTTATATACCCTCCCGCATGGATTGCATTCCACTATATTACCAGCAGAATAGAGACTGCCGACTGCGCAACCTGAGCGAAATATACGCCGATTTTCATTATTCTATCTGCGACCGTTTTATTGGTATCAATATTATCCCTTTTCTCACCGTAAAAGTATTTTTTTTAAATTGCTTTGATTTTGCACGTAATAGGAATGTACATACCGAATATCGTTATTCCAGCTGCAGCCATTTGTTTTGTACAAATTTGATCCCTTTTTCCACATTTTCCCCTAAAAAAGTACGAATTTTACGTGGGCATACTATTAGAGGGACGTACACACCCTATTTCTGTTTCTAGCTGTTGTCTTTTGATAGGTACCTATCAAACGGCTACACCTAGAAAATTCGGTGTATACATTCCTCTGGTAGACACGTAATTTAAAGGGATTTTTCGAAATTCGTACTATTATGGGGATGAAATGAAAAAAGGGGATACAAATTGTACCAAAATGGGCGCAGGTAGTAATTTGGTGAATTCGGTGTATACATTCCTGCGACTGCGTAGACATGAAAAATAAAAAGATTTCTTCAAAGTCGCTTTTATATCATTTGGGACAGAAAAAAGTGTAACGCATTGAAGGAGCGACTTAAGACCCTAAGTATGTTTGGACCAAATCCCTTTCACGACTTTTTAGTTGATTGAGCCATGTCCGTCCGTCCGTCCGGCTGGTGTACACGATAACTTTCGAAATAAGCTAAGGAATCAATCCAAACTTTGCACAAGGTATTACATTTCCCAAATTTAGTTTAAGTTCGAAGTTGGGCGAAATTTTCACGCCTCTTCTGGTACCTCCCACACAAATGACCCATATTCCTAAGTCGAATTAAAACCAATGTAACTTCCACACGGATATTCGGAATCAGCTCTATTTTTATTATCAGTTTATGTGCACTAAATATGGAGGATTTTCCCAGTACCTCCCATACAAATAACCCTAAACTACTTAAAATTAAATCTGTTGTAACATCTATACGGATGATCGGATATTTGGCAATGCTTTCACAGAGGTTACATTCGCATGGAATATGTGCGATATTTGCACTCCTCTTCTGGTTCCTCCCACGCAAAGTGGCATACATTTTGGTTACAATAAAACCCATATAACTTTCGTACGGGCAGTCGAAATCAGTTGCAATTTGAAATTTGAATTTGTTTTTATAATAACTTTAAACATACAAAATATATGCGCTTTAGCCACGCCCCTTGTTCTACCTCCCACACAATTGTCTCTATCCTAGGTAAAATTCAGGCACCTTAACCTGTGCCTGAAATCCATAAGATTTAATCATGTTTTAACAATTATTTACATTAGCTGAATGACGTTTTCTTACCTGTTTCAAGGGATACAATGGGAACATAGATATAACAAGTAAAAACGGCGTTAAGTTCGGCCGGGCCGAACTTTATATACCCTCCACCATGGATTGCATTCCACAGAGGTTGTCGGTTTTCGTAGAAGTGCTGTAATATTACAGGAAAATATAATTTTTTTAATATAGCCAAACCAAAACAAATACAAATTTTGAAAAATTAATTTTATAAATAAATATAATATTTTAATTATTTCAAACCACGCTTATAAGGTAATGCTACCAATACGTCAATTCAAAAAATAAATATTCTTATATTTATATTTTCAAAAATATTTTCAAGGCCATAAATATTGGTAGATATTGGGTGCTACAGTTGATTGTATTTCCATTCTATTTGAATTCCAAAAGTACAAATTTTGAAAATCCATTATCAGACGTACATAGTGCAAAATAACCTAACTTCATGTTTCAACCAATTTTTGTCGTAAAAGAAAAATTACGATTTTGGAAAAAAAAATTATTTTGCGTGTCTATGCAGTCAGAGGAATGTATACACCGAATTCGTTGGTACCATTTTTACCCCCTTGACGTTTCTACGCAATTAGAATTTTATCATTCTAGCTGTAGTCGTTCAGTTGGTACTATTTTTATACCTCTGTACCTTGAAAGTACTAATTTCGAAAAATTCGTCTATTTTCCGTGTCTACGCAGTCAGAGGAATGTATACACCGAATTTCATGACTCTAGCTGCGGTCAATTGATTGGTACTATTTTTATCCCCTTTTTTTCATTTTAACCCCAAAAAGTACGAATTTCGCAAAATCAGTTTATTTTCCGTGTCTACGCACTCAGAGGAATGTAAACTCCGAATTTCATGACTCTAGCTGCGGTCATTAGATTGGTACTATTTTTATCCCCTTTTTCATTTTAACCCCAAAAAGTACGAATTTTGAAAAATCCGTGTATTTTACTTATCTATGCAATCAGAGGAATGTATACACCGAATTTCATTATTCTAGGTACAGCCTCTATTCCTATTTTACCCCTTAAAAGTACGAATTTGGAAAAAATACTTTTATATTATGTATCTACTCAATTAGAGGAATGTACACACCGAATTTCGTGTTTCTAGCTGTTGTCGTTTAATATGTACCATTTTTATCCCTTTTTTGTCCCATTTTTGTCCCATTTCACCCCCTACAAATAATAATCACTTTATGGTGCACGTTTTTGCTATAAGGGGAATGCGCATACCAAATATCAATCAAATATAAACAGACATATTCAAAAAACATGCTTAAATACGCTAAAATATTAGGGATTATTATGGGTATTTTTAGTCCTTGTGAGGGAAAAATTTTTCCCTTTTGGCCGATTTCGCCCCATTTCAATCCCAACCGATCTACGACTATAAGACTCATTTATGGAAAATTTGAACGTTCTAGCTCCTTTCGTTTAGATGCTAGCGTGCTTTCAACAGACGGACAGACGGACGGACGGACATGGCTAGATCGTCTTAGAATTTTATGACGATCAAGTAGAAACATCAGATATAGTTCCCATACAACTTTGCCACAGCGCCTTATATTTCATCTGAAAACATCTATGGTAAAAGTGATTCAGATCGGTTCAGATTTATATATACCTCCCATAAAAGTTTCGTCCCCGATTTGACTTTTTCGTTCTAGAAACAACATATTTTAACCGGACTTTGGCAAAACACACTATATTTCAAATAGGAACACCTCTGGTGAAAGTGGACATCGTCTCAGGTTTTAATAGAACCCTCTTACAAATATACTTCCTGATTTAAATTTGTTCTCCTAGACACATTCCTTTACAGATTTTGATCTAATTTGAGAGAACACGTAATGTTTCTGCTGGAAACATACTTTGTGAAACAAAAATCGTTGGACTTCAATTTCTTCCCCAAATTCAGCATTTCCTTACTTGTTATACACTCCACGAGAGTATTATGTCTTTGTGCATTTGTTTGTAACGCCCAAAAGGAAGCGAGATAGACCCATTGTTAAGTATACCGATCGACTTAGAATCACTTTCTGAGTCGATTTAGCAATGTCCGTCTGTCCATCTATTGTTATAATCAAATTACAGGTCGCAATTATAGTCCGATCTTAACAACAATTGGCACAAATAAGTTTTGTGGATCAAGGACGAACGCTATTTAAATTGGGTAAGATCGGTTTAGATTTAGATGTAGCCCCCATACAAATGTCGCTCCCGATTTGACATTTTCCGCCCTAGAAACCACATATTGTACTCGATTTTCTTTAAATTTGGCACAACATCTTATAATCCAACTAGAAACACCTATACAGAAATTGGGTAAGATCGATTCAGATTTAGATATAGCCCCCATACAAATGTCGCTCCCGATTTAACTTTTGCCGCTTTAGAAACCACATATTGTACTCGATTTTCTTTAAATTTGGCACAACATCTTATAATCCAACTAGAAACACCTATGCAGAAATTAGGTAAGATCGGTTCATATTTAGATATAGCCCCCATACAAATGTCGCTCTCGATTTGACACTTTCCGCTCTAGAAGCGACATATTGTACCCGATTTCCTTTAAATTTGACACAACATATTATAATCCAACTAGAAACACCTATACAGAAATTGGGTAAGATCGATTCAGATTTAGATATAGCCCCCATACAAATGTCGCTCCCGATTTAACTTTTGCCGCTTTAGAAACCACATATTGTACTCGATTTTCTTTAAATTTGGCACAACATCTTATAATCCAACTAGAAACTCATATGCAGAAATAAGGTAAGATCGGTTCAGATTTAGATATAGCCCTCATACAAATGTCGCTTCCGATTTGGCACTTTCCGCTCTAGAAATCCCATATTGTACTCGATTTTCTTTAAATTTGACACAACATCTTATAATCCAACTAGAAACACCTGTGCATAAATTGGGTAAGATCGGTTCAGATTTAGATATAGCCCCCATGCAAATGTCGCTCCCGATTTGACATTTTCCGCTCTAGAATCGACATATTGTACCCGATTTTCTTTAAATTTGGCACAACATCTTATAATCCAACTAGAAACCCATATGCAGAAATAAGGTAAGATCGGTTCAGATTTAGATATAGCCCTCATACAAATGTCGCTCTCGATTTGACACTTTCCGCTCTAGAAACGACATATTCTACTTGATTTTCTTTAAATTTGGCACAACATCATATGTTCCAACTAGAAACACATATGCAGATAGTGGGTAAGATCGGTTCATATTTAGATATAGCCCCAATACAAATATTGCTCCCAAATGTCTAATCGATTTTGGCCAAACTATATGTATTATATTTCACCTATTTCGTACCAGGTTTCAATGTAACCCCATACAAATGTCCTTTCCGCTTTAACATTTTTTGCCAAACACATATATTTGCAGAATACAAAAAAACGTTTTCTCTTTTTACCGAATTTATATATATGCCCGTTACATGTATTACTAACATAATTCAGGAGATTTTCATCATATTCGTTAAATTTTACTAAATATACATTTATAATACTATATATAATTTATAAGAACTACATAAAATCGCCCCCATAAAACCCTTGGTTTAGTAATCAAAACGAGGCATTACGCAGGGAGTGTTGTAGGGTATCATATAGTCATATAGTCCCCGCCCAAATTTAGCCTTTCCCTATTTGTTTTTTTCTTAAAAATAACGCACTTGTATCATTTTTGCGCCAAATGCAAGTCAAGGCAAGAAGTTATGAGTGTCAAAATGTTCAACTTTGCAAAATTATTTCAGACTTTAATGGTAATTCCCAATTTTAATGTAATTCTCAATTCTGAAAAAACACGCAAATGAAATTCTTAGTTTTTGTTCTGATTTTAATTTTTAAAAACAATTGATTACATAACATTCATACTTTGTTTCTCTACTTTATATTTGTAAACCGTTTTATGAAAAACAAGATTTTTAAAAGTTGGAAAAATCGCTTTAGCTACGAGTATTCATAAAACAAACCAATCATTCATTTTAGGTGCGGAAAATTGCAACTTTTTTTAGCCGCCTTAATGCACATCCTTCAACCTCTAGCACATTGTTGTGATGGGTATAAAAAGGATTAAATACATTTCACAACGACAAAGGACAATGAACGTTGTCATAGCAGTAAGACTCCGTCTTAATTGCATGCTGCTGTTACCTATACAACCGCTTACTTATTATACCCATCGGAATGTATACAATTTCCGTGAATAAAACAAAACTGAATTCTTTTATTTTCACATCACATGGCAATAAATTATCCGACGAATACTTTTTCAAAACAAAGCACTTTCTCTTTCGTGCTTTATTTCATTTTTTTGCAGTTGCCAGTCCATGACACTGATACCACCACACCTCCGCAGCAGAATTGTTCACACTTTGTTTCGCCGCCCCTTACAGTCGGCTGCCTCCGCCAACATCTGCGGCATGTCCAGGAATAATAATCAAAACATGAAACACTCACAAACAGCAACAACAGCAAGTGAACAAACTGTATTGAAGGACGAACGGAGTGGCCACACGAAACACTTCATGGAGGACAAGCAAAAAAATGACAAAGGAACTCCAATGTCGAAAACATATTCGGTGAATGAATCAAACACAGTGGGGCAGGCCATGGCCATAATGACAGGGAACTACGGGCATTTTTGTTTCCGCATCTGATCTTACGAGCAAAAAGAAGTAAAAAGGCTTTAAGTTCGGCCGGGCCGAATCATATATAGCCTCAACCATGGATTGCATTCCACAGTATTACTGGAAAATTATGATATTTTTATACACTCCACGAGAGTATTATGTCTTTGTGCATTTGTTTGTAACACCCAAAAGGAAGGGAGATAGCCCCATAGTTAATTATACCGATCGACTTAGAATCACTTTATGAATCGATTTAGCAATGCCCGTCTGTCTGTCTGTCGAGGAGTGATTGTCGAAAAACCAATGCACCAACAAAGAGTGCCTGTTTGGTGCGGTTTATGGACTGTCGGCATCATCGGTCCGTATTTTTTCCAAAATGAGGAGGGTCAGGCAGTCACTGTGAATGGTCTTCACTATCGTGAAATGATAACGAACTTTTTATGGCCCGAATTGGAAGATATGGATGTGGACGATATGTGGTTTCAACAGGACGGTGCCACTTGCCACACAGCCGTGTTGTCTCAAGTGGTGGCGATGTCAATTGGCCGCCAAGATCATGAGATTTGACACCGTTGGACTTCTTTCTTTGGGGTTATTTGAAAGAAAATTTGTTCGTCGAAAAGCCAGCATCAATTCAAGAGCTAAAGGATGAGATAATACGGCACATTAACGGCATAGAACCTCAATTATGCCTCAGCGTCATCGAAAATTTGGACCATCGGATGGAGGTGTGCCGCCGAGGTCGTGGCGGCCATTTGGCCGATATTTTATTCCACACATAATTGAACCAATATAATTCCCTAAATAATAATAATTTCCTATATTATTTGTGTTTTATTCAAAATCAATATCGGTCCTTAAAATGTATCCACCCTTTATAAACAAAATCGTAGTGTAGCTGCGCCTAGGGAAAATACAACGATTATTTTCATTAAGATTGGATGTAATAAGTTCAATCTAGAATGTTATGTAAAAAAACAGAAATTGATAATGAGCGGTGGCAATATCTTTGCATAAGTAAGCAGAAAATACGTCAAAACTCGTATCTGAGGCCTATTGGGTCTACATCAAAACAAGGACCCATGGTCACTTCATTAGTAAATTTGATCCAGTTACCATGTATTATGAAGGGTTTAAGGCGATAATAGTGAAAATTGGTCCAATTTTCCGTTAGGTATTCCGAGAGTAAATATAACATGATCTGGAAATTTTGACCAAGATCCGATAACAAATGCAGATTTTACAACGGTAACAAGATAAATCGAACGGACATTTTTAGGGGGCCCCTAACAACGTGGCATGTGCCTATATAGTTCTCATTCTCAGTAGGTATTCCTAGTTGAAACATATCATGATCTGCAAAATTTTATCAAGATCCAATGTAAGATGTGGGTTCCAGAGCGATAATAGAGTAAATTGGGTGCCCATTTGTATGGGGCTATACCAAAACATTGGCCTATATAGCTGGCTTTCAAAATACGTGTTTCTAGTCAAAATGTAACATTGTGTGGGAGTTTTGATTAAGATCCGACGTAAAACGTGCATCTTATAGCAGGAATATTGTAAATCGGAGGTACATTTGTATGGGGGCTATATTAAAACATGGAACAAGCTTAGATGGACAGCAGACGGACGGGCGGACAGACAGACATTGTTAAATCGATTCAGCTGGTGATTCTAAGCCGATCCGTATACTTAAAGGTGGGTCTAGCTCGATTATTTCTTGGTGTTACAAACATTTGGCGGAAAACTAACTTATGTATAATACCCTATTCCACGAAGTGGTGTAGGGTATAACAAGTAAGGAAAGACTAAAGTCGGGCGGGGCCGACTGTATGATACCCTACTCCACTGCGTACACTGCGTATATGCCTCGTTTAATAAATTTACTAAACCCAGATTGTTTAAGGGGCGATTTTACACAAACAAAACAGCTGTGATCCAGTCTCATTGTAGCTGCACCTAGTGAGAAATATTAAATTATTTTCATCAAGATTGGCACTAATCCAGAGTGTTACCAACAATTCGGATGGTGCAAATTGGTGGGACAATTAAATTTGAAAACATAGACAGGCAGGCATTCTGAAAATAAATATAACATGATTTGGAAAAATTAATTAAGATAACTCGGACGGACATTTATTACAAAACTTGGGGCAAGTGCCAAAAACATAGACATATATAGTTGTCATTCACGGCAGGTATTCCTAGTTGAAATATATAATGATCAGCTGTAATAGAGCAATATGGGGGCCCATTTGTAAGGGCGCTACTATAAAAAGTGGGCCAATATAGATCCCTTTCAAAGTAGGTATTCTTTATTGAAATATAATATGATCTGCAAAATTTTATTTTTATTATTTATTTTATTTTTTAGATAGAATGTAAGATATAAGTTCTAGAGCGATTATAAAGTAGAATGGGTCCCAATTTATATGGGGGTTATACCAAAATTTGGACCCATACATTTGACTTTCATAGTATGTATTCTTAGTTGAAATATAATACAATCTGCAAAATTTGTTAAACTTCCGATGTAAAATGTGGGACCCAGAGGGGTAATAATTCAAATGGGGCCCACTTGTAAGGGCTCTACATTAAAAAGTGGGCCCTTATAGATCACTTTCATAGTAGGTGTTCTTTATTGAAATATAACATGATCTGCAAAATTTTATTTTTTACATTTGTATGGGGCTATATCAAAACATAGCCACATGTCTCCACTTTTCCATTAGCTGCTTCTAGTTCGAATATAACACGACCCTGAAAATTTTGTCATGATCCCATGTAAATTGTGTATTTTAGAGCACTAATAGTGTAAATTATAGGGATATTTGTATGGAGGCTATATCTAAATCTGAATCGATTTCCTCCAAATTCAATACCAATCGTCCTTGACCAAAAAAGTAACTTTCGCCAAATTTCGTGACGGACAGACAGTCATCGTTAAATTGATTCAGCTGGTGATTCTAAGCCGATCCGTATACTTAAAGGTGGGTCTAGCTAAATTATTTCTTGTAATACCCTAGTCCACGAAGAGGTGTGGTGTATAAAAATGGACGTACTTGGCGAAACACGGCGTAAACACCTTTGTTGAGGATACCATGAAATTTCAAGTCGATCCGCTTGGTAGTATCCAAGATATAACGCTTGGAAAACGCAAAACATTTTCGAGTATGTTACTATTGACATAAAGATTAAAAAAATGAATTGAAAATTTTCAAATTGACATAAATTTCATAAATTTGAATATTAAAAAATGTTTGTTCAAACCTTCCGTACAACTCCAAACTTTCATCAAAATTACAGACCTAATAGGAAATTATGTTTCCCATGGAATTGCTTTCTTTTTTTTCCATGTAGTTTCAAGCACATCGATTGTTTATTGTAAAGGAAAATTTACTTTATTAATATTTCCTACATCGCCAATTTGAGTTACTCGACTCCAATGTGCAGCTGAACGCAGAAACACAAAGTAACTCGAACAGCAGAAGTGCCACATAAAAGTGTTGTAACCAATCTAATAACTGCGAGTGTCAGCCAGCAACAGAAGTGTAATAAATCATTCTGTGCGAAGCACGATTCGAGTTGACCCAACAATCTGTCCATGTTTTTAAGCACTCAAATTAAAACAAAATAATTCTATTAGCAGAACACACACATAGCTACTTATGATTGCACACATATAAATATACATGTCCCTCTAACATTCACGACATTCGTGCAACTTCTACAGGTATTTGATGATACGTGCCATGCCGCAAAAATATTTAGGACATTAACCAAAACGGCCATGGAGGTCTTCTATGTATATGATGGAGGTATTGCTCTATTTGCAATCCAATCAAAGCTTTTCAACGACTGGAGGGAGGACAGAGCAGTCCAAACCGCTGGAATAAATATAACATGGATTCGACTAAACATTTTTATACCCTACACCACTTCGTGGTCTAGGGTATTATAAGTTAGTTTCGCGCCAAATGTTTGTAACACCAAGAAATAATCGAGCTAGACCCACCTTTAAGTATACGGATCGGCTTAGAATCACCAGCTGAGTCGATTTAACGATGTCTGTCTGTCCGTCCGTCCGTCTGCTGTCCATCTAAGCTTGTTCGCACTCTACAGGTCGCAATTATTGTCCGATTGTCATGAACCTTGGCAGAAGTTATTTTTTCTGGCCAAGGACCATCGGTATTGAATTTGGAGGAAATCGGTTAAGGTTTAGATATAGCCCCCATACAAAAGTCGGTCCCGATTTGACTTTTTCCGCTCTAGAAACCACATCTTATACCCCATTTTCTTTAAATTTGGCACAACATCTTATAATCCAACTAGAAACACCTATGCAGAAATTGGGTAAGATCGGTTCAGATTTAGATATAGCCCCCATACAAATGTCGCTCCCGATTTCACTTTTTCCGCTTTAGAAACCACATATTGTACCCGATTTTCTTTAAAATCGGCACAATATTTTATAATCGAACTAGAAACACCTATGCTGAAAGTGGGTATGATCGGTTCAGATTTAGATATAGCCCCCATACAAATGTCGCTCCCGATTTGACTTTTTCCGCTCTAAAATCCACATATTGTACCCGCTTTTCTTTAAAATTGGCACAACATCTTATAATCCAACTAAAAAACCTATGTTGAAAGTGGGTAAGATCGGTTCAGATTTAGATATAGCCCTCATACAAATGTTGCTCCCAAATTTTTAACCGATTTTGGCCAAATTTTACATATTATATTTCACCAATAAACAGACATGGTGAAAGCGGGTCACATCGTTCCAGGTTTCCATATATTTAATTTTGTCAAACACATACATTTACAGGATGCAAAAATCCTTCCCGAGTTCACTTTTTTACCGAATTGAATTGCAATGAGAATTGTTTGGGTGATGCCCATATGTTCATACTTTGGTAAACTACTGTACTATTTGTATTTGTCTGTCGGACAATTGGATCAATTACCATATTCGTTAAATTTGGCTAAAGATGAATTTTTAGCTTATAAATTATATGAATATAATTTATATAATTTGTATGAACTACATAAAATTGCTCCCATGAAATACCTGGGTTTAGTAATCAAAGCGAGGTACATACACAGGGAGTGGTGTAGGGTATAATATAGTCGGCCCCGCCCGACTTTAGCCTTTCCTTACTTGTTTTCATTTAAAAAATATAAGGAACAAATTAAAAAAAATCTGAAGATTTGAAATTATTTGTAAAACTAGAATCAAAATTAAATTTGTATCTCGTACCACAAAAAACTTACGAATTTTTTAAAGTGTCCTTATGACAAAAATCCTGATATTCGATCTACCCATATACACTATGAATATACACTTATCAGCTGAATTTTCAAATACATTAAGCTCTGTAAATAAATGTTCAGTATTTTTTCTCAATCTCGTGTTAAATATTTTGAAAAAAGTATATTTTCTGAATTTTTATTTAGTTTTTTTCGTTTGTATTTTTTGGTCTGTAGTCAATATTTGATTTGAACTCAATACCATATTTTAATAGAATGCAAATTTATTTACAAATGGCATGGTGACATTTATTACTTGGCTGCAGACTACCACGATCATGATTGCGACCATGTCAAAAGTCTTTTCATGTGGCTTCGCAGCGACTTTTCAACATCAAACCCGGCCTCTATAAGGAGATGATTCTCACAAACGAACGAGAAGCACAACTCACTTGCCGAATTTGCGTTTAAAAAATCGCACCAAGTAATAAAGCACACATGCCATCTTACAAGCATCTCATTGAGTTGCATATGTAAGTATGTGTATATGAGAATTTCAAAAAAAAATTGGACACATATGAAAATTTGTTGTCCGGCATTGTTGACTTGCAATGACTCATATACACATTTTTGTTATTTCGAAATCTGCAACGGCACTCAGTGACTGCAAGAAAAAATTATGTCGGTCTTCAAGCGGATTTATACTGTATCAACGAAATAAATAAAATATTATTTATTTTTTTTTATAAATATCTCAAATGTTGTGTCATTCGATTCTATGTGTAGGTCTATGCTTCTGTTCCATTTTTGTAACGTGTTTTTAAAACTGCCATTTTTACTCGTAGCTTGTCTCAATTTTTCTTCATCGTTTCCATTTGAAGACAAACTATGAGCCATTTCTGCTCATACCACCTCATATGTATGTATTCACATTTTGGTATCGTGCTTTAAGGTTTTCGCATTCTTGTCCCAACAATATTAGGTATCGACTCACTGTTCGACACTTTGATTCTCTATGGAATGGGGGAAACCCAGTCAAACTGCCTAGTTGTATATTTATTTCTATCGCACAATTTAAATGAGTGCTTTGGTGTAAAATCACATCTCCCCAAATTAAAGGGTATTAAATGATTTCAATCTTATCAAAATTTTAGCCATCAGTTTGTTATTGATTAGCCAGCCGGGTGGGTTAACCGCACAATGTACGTCAGAGAAATTTTACGTTGTTAACAGCGAGGCAAAACCAAATTTATGGCACGACATTTTGCATGTCACAATATTTGATTGCTGTTAGTTAATCAAATGTTGAGGTTTTAGTAAATAACATGTAAAAAGTTCGGGAAAGCCGAATTTTCTATACCCTGCACCTCGGAGTGTATTCTACAGTATTATCGGCAGATTAGAGACTGTCTGGCATTACATAGAAGTGCGGAACCATATTAGGAAAATTGCGATTCTTCATTATTATAATATTAATAGTCCTTTAATATACACAAATATTGCTATAATTATTAGTCAGAAATCTTCAAAAATGTACCCTAAACATTATTAGGGAGAAACAATTTCCCACAATTCCGATTTCCCCATTTGCAATTTCTTGATTCCATCAACAGCCTAAATGTCTGCACCATTTTGATAGGAAAATTTGTAATATTGAAGACCCAATGTGTTTCAGAGTGGAATGTAAACACCTATTTCATGATTTTTGCTACAGCCGTTTAATTGGTACTAGTTTCACTACTTTTTCCATTTTGACCCCAAAAGTACGAATTAAGAAAAATTCGTACCTCTTATTTTCCGCATCTACGTAGGCAGACGAGTGCAAATACTGAATATCATTATTCTAGCTACAACCGTTTGATTGTCCTGATGCTACGAATATCGGAATATCTCTTTATTATTCGCGACACCGCAGTCAGAGAAGTATACACACCGAATTTCATTATTCTAATTGCAGCCGTTTGGTTGGTACCATTTTTATCCCCATTCGCCCCATTTTCCGATTATCATAAAACTTAGCAGAAGTTACTTTTTTTCGCCAAGGACGATCGGTATTGAATTTGAAGGAAATCGGTTCAGATTTAGATATAGCCCCCATACAAATGTCGCTCCCGATTTGACTTTTTCCGCTTTAGAAACCACATATAGTACCCGATTTTCTTGAAATTTTGCACAACACCTTATAATCTATCTATAAATACCAGTGACGAATGCGGGTTAGATCGGTTCAGATTTAGATATAGCCCCCATACAAATGTCGCTCCCGATTTGACTTTTTCCGCTTTAGAAACCACATATAGTACCCGATTTTCTTGAAATTTTGCACAACACCTTATAATCTAACTATAAATACCTGTGACGAAAGCGGGTTAGATCGGTTCAGATTTAGATATAGTCCCCATACAAATGTCGCTCCCGATTTGACTTTTTCCGCTTTAGAAACCACATATAGTACCCGATTTTCTTGAAATTTTGCACAACACCTTATAATCTACCTATAAATACCTGTGACGAAAGCGGGTTAGATCGGTTCAGATTTAGATATAGCCCCCATACAAATGTCGCTCCCGATTTGACTTTTTCCGCTTTAGAAACCACATATAGTACCCGATTTTCTTGAAATTTTGCACAACACCTTATAATCTAACTATAAATACCAGTGACGAATGCGGGTTAGATCGGTTCAGATTTAGATATAGCCCCCATACAAATGTCGCTCCCGATTTGACTTTTTCCGCTTTAGAAACCACATATAGTACCCGATTTTCTTGAAATTTTGCACAACACCTTATAATCTAACTATAAATACCTGTGACGAAAGCGGGTTAGATCGGTTCAGATTTATATATAGTCCCCATACAAATGTCGCTCCCGATTTGACTTTTTCCGCTTTAGAAACCACATATAGTACCCGATTTTCTTGAAATTTTGCACAACACCTTATAATCTACCTATAAATACCTGTGACGAAAGCGGGTTAGATCGGTTCAGATTTAGATATAGCCCCCATACAAATGTCGCTCCTGATATAATTTTTTCCGCCCTAAAATCCACATATTTTACCCGATTTTCTTTAAAATTGGCACAACATTTTATAATCGAACTAGAAACACCTATAATGAAAGTGGGTAAGATCGGTTCACAGGCCTCAAGTGTTGTTATTGGCCCCCTTCAAATGTCCGTCCGATTCATTCTATTACCGTCTGTATTTATCATTCGATGTTGATCAATTTTTCCAGATCATGTTATATTTACTTTACTCGGAATATCTGCTGGCAAATTGGATCAATTACTTTATTATTTATCGTATTCGTTAAATATGACTAAATATGAATTTATAGCCTACTATATAATTTATATGAACTACATTAAATTGCTCCCATGTTTAGTAATCAAAGCGAGGTATATACGCAGGGAGTGGTGTAGGGTATTATATAGTCGACCCCGCCCGACTTTAGCCTTTCTTTACTTGTTTTAAGCCATGGAAATATAATCATATAGGGAAAGGATAATATCACTAATACGCACTGTAGTCGGACTGACCATTAAAAGAAACAGTCCTACAATATATATCTTTCCTACCTAAACGGTGTTACGACTCATTCCTTGTTCTAGAAAGTTGTTTAATGAGATCTTAGGTACATTTTTGTAGTTGATTGTTTCCTTGAATTTTGAACGGTTTGCTACCTATGAACCTGAACAGTGGAAAAAGGTTAAATAAGCGATTTTTTTTAAGTTTTTTTTTTTTTGCGATGTTGACCTTGAAGATGAAGTTTCTATATTCTATATATATTCTTATGACAATAGCTACAACTTTGCCTCAGAGAGTAAATCAAAATACCAGACGGTTTTCAAGGTTTTTTTTTTTTAAATTGACACCGAGGCCCCTAAAAAAATGCCTGATTTTTGGCAAAACTGGAAGACACGGGTCTTGTATCACGTATGGTTATTTTTTCGTGTTGCACTGTGTAATCTAAGTACAGATCGAAATTATAGTCCGATCCTATCAAAAATTGCCGCAAGCAAGTTTTATGCTCAAGAACGGAAGTTATGTAATTTGAAATAAATCGGTTCGGATTTAGAGATAGCCCTTTCTTAATTGTTAAGCTTTCGATCTCATTCACCGATTTCCCATTTTTATACCCTACACAACGGGGTGTAATGTATTTATGCATTTATTTGTAACACCCAAAAGGAAGCGAGATAGACCCTCTGTTTTTTAGGATGGGTCACGTAAATAAATTGCAGCGGTCACCCCCCAAAAATGAAGACTGGATTGTTTACTAATAATCTGCAAAATATTTCGTCGCTGGGTCAAGCCATCTGTGAGCTAAACGCCCCTGAAAACACCTCTAAAAATCAAGTAGAGGTCGCAATTATTGTCCAATCGTAACAAAAATTGGCACAAGTAAGTCTTGTGGGTTAAGGACGAACGCTATTTAATTTGAAGCAATCGGTCAGTAGGCCCCATACAAATATCAATCCCGATTCATCTTTTTATAGAAACCAAATACGTTAACAGGGTTTCTTCAAATTTGGTACAATGCCATACATTTCCACTAGAACTATTTTCGGTGAGAGAGAGTCAGATCGATTCGTCGTCGTTATTATAGGAAATGGCAAAGAAACAGATTTAAAACAACATCAAATTTGCGTTATTTGTAGCCATCATAATTACCAATAATTCAACACTTCCAAAGATAGAGTAAAAATATTATAAACGTAAATTGGAATTTTAGTAAAAAACAAATATAAATAATTTTTTTGTATTGATTTTATGAATCATCATATTTTTTTATGTTTCGCACTAATAAAAAATATCCGTAAACATTTTTAATATCGTTTCCAATCAATCCATCGACAAAATTTTTGTAAACTAATTTGAGGTGAAAGCAATTCGGATTTAATATTCTGCAAATTCTCTTACCCCAAAATTCACCCTAATGTACAGGGATGTGTTTTGCCATACTCAAGAATGGGATATACGCGTAGATATATTCCGATTGGCTTTGTTTTTGGTTTAATTTTGTTGCCAGCCTGTGCCAATGTTAAAAAATGTTAATGACAATCATAGATCTCTATTATGAATGTAATAAATTTAGTAACCATTGTTCATTTATTATCGGCTCCAACTAATAATGGCCCCAAGAACAAGAGAACATTAGCAACAGCAAGGACAACAAAGGCCGCTAAACATTCGGCATTCTCGTTCTCGTTGCTATAACGTGACGTATTTTACTTTTATTGTTTTTCCAGCTAATGGACGGACAATGATGATGATGGTGATGATGATGGCAATGATGATGATGATGATTTCGGGACCGGCCAGTTCCCGGCGAACCTCGCTGATGGTGGCCGTTAGCAGCACATGGCGTATCGATGACATACCGATGATAACGTTATTTATGGCATAATGGTGTCTATTTATGCTTGATTTAGTTATCTTTTTTTGTGCCTGGCATTGACAGCTACAATAATTTAATCAAAGTAACATTGTTTGTTTGTAGATATTTGGGATGGGTGCCTCTAGCACTAAGCACCTATTTCCTTATCAGGCAGCGCCAATCTTGCGTCAAGTGCTTCGTCGTTTTTGGCGATATCCACAAGAGCGTCTGCCACATTCCGCCAGTGAGTGATATATGTTCTCTTGTCATTTTCTGTTCTTTTGCAGCTATATTTCATTTGCGATTTCTTTGGCTCGGCGACCAGCGAAGTGTTTTCAAGTCGTTTTTGCAAATGTGCCTTGAATTCGATTGGCTTTGATAGATGAACATGTTGCTTTTATAAATTGTTTCCATTTCGGTTCTGGTTGAGTGAGTAGAGAAACGATTGGAAATGCAATAAAACGAAAACAATTAATTGTAGATATGGCCATGAGTGAAACCAAACTCGCACAAAATCGTTATTTGAATGAAAATTGAGTGTTCACGTGGTGAAATGGTGTTCCTAATATTTAGCAGAATTTGCACTAACTAAAATTTAGATAAAATTAATTATTGAAATAACCTTTAAAGTAGTAATACGATGGTAAAACCGATGGTTTCGGATATTTATTTTTTTTTGTGTGTCATTTCTAACAACAAATTAAAACTTTTTAATTAGAACAGAAGAGTAACCCTATAATTCTGACAAAATTTTTGTAGGATAATGTCTGATAGAACTCTTATTGTCAGACCTAAATTGTGGAATTTTATGAGGTTCATTTTTGTGCAAGATCTTAACCCTATAGCTCCTCTCATTATTGGACAATTTGAACCTTTTCCGAGAAAATAAAAAATACTAGGGTCGAATTTTAGTCCATGTTTTTTGGAAGATCGATCTATTTCGATTAAAATGTGGGTATTTCGGTAGAGTACGGTAAACGAAACATACAAATTGGGTATTTTTGAAAAATGTTCACTTTTGTAATTTTCTCGCGACCTATCCAACGGACCTGGCTGGCTTTTTGCATGTGGATATAGTGTGACTTAGACCACTATCAAGCTAACACTAAAAACAATTTTGGTGTGCATAAAATGAGAAATGTCATTGTAAAGGTAAATTGTTTATAAATGTCAAAAAGAAATTATCTTATCTTAATGATCTGATCAAAGTAAAGATAAAAATGTATATATCTAATTTTTTTGGAATTTCGTCTTATAAAGGGTGTTTTTTATTGGGGTATAGAACTTTAAGTTGGCATCACTTTTTTAACTGGCGGCCATTTTGTCAGCTGTCAAGTGATTAATATTTAGTTTGGTTTGCCATTTCATCATGAACAGGTTGACAAAAGAACAACGCTTGCAAATCGTGCAAATTTATTTCGAAAGTAATGGTTCAGTTCGCGAAGTTCACCATTTTATGGTCGACATAATCGTCCATCAGAGCAATTAATTCGGTTAACCATGGATCGTTTTCGCACTACGTTTACTCTATGTGATAATACGCATCCGCAGAGACGTCGAACAGTGCGCACCGAAGAAACAATTGCCGCTGTAGAGCAAAGTGTTGAAGAGGACCCGAATGAATCGATTCGCCACCGTGCACAGCAATTGGAGCTTTGGAAAATTGGACCTGTAGAATTGGCTATATTCGAGCCAGCCGCGGCGGCCACATGCCCGAAATCATATTTAAACAATAATGGCATAAAATTATCCTTCCAATAAAGACAAATTGATGGACATTAAAACGATTTTCTTGTGTTTTATTTCAATTCGAAGTTCTATACCTCAATAAAAAAACACCCTGTACCATGTACTAACTGGTACATATAGCCTGAATCTACAACAATTTTTAAACATTAGAATGCAATTTTCTGTTTTATTTGTATTATTTTGAATCCTGAAGATGTCTTTCTACGAAAGACGAAATATTGATTAACAAAATATAAAAATACAAAATGAAAACAAGTAAGGAAAGGCTAAAGTCGGGCGGGACCGACTATATAATACCGTACACCAATCCCTGCGTATATACTTAGCTTGGATTACAAAACACATGGTAGCAAATTTATTTAGTACATATAAATTATACATCTTTAGTCAAATTTAACAAATAATGTAAATAATATGGTAATTATTCCAATTTTTATGGCAGATATTTCGAGTAAAATAAATATAACATGATCTGGGATTATTAATCAAGATCCAATGACAAATACAGATTATACAACGGTAATAGGATGAATCGGACGGACGTTTGATGGGGGCCTGTATAGTTCTCATTCACGGTAGGTATTCCTAAATGAATGTCACGCTCTGCAAAATTTTATCAAGCTTCGATGTAAGATGTAGCTTCTAGAGCTGTAGTAGGGTACAACGGGGGCCCCATTTGGGTTATACCAAAGTACGGACACATATATTTGACTTTCATAATATATATTCTTAGTTGAAATATAACAAGTAAAAACGGCGTTAAGTTCGGCCGGGCCGAACTTTATATACCCTCCACCATGGATTGCATTCCACAGAGGATGTCGATTTTCGTCGAAGTGCAGTAATATTACAGGAAAATATTTTTTTTATATAGCCTAATCAAAACAAGTAAAAATATTTGAAATATAATTTTATAAATGAATATAATATTTTAATTATTTCAAACCATTATTTATTTCAAATCAAAAAATAAATATTCTTCTATTTATATTTTCAAAAAGCTTAAATACCATAAATATTGGTAGATAGTCGGTGTTGGTTGTATTTCCATTCTATTTTAATTCCAAAAAGTACTAATTTTGAAAATCCATTATGAGACGTACATAGTACAAAATACTTCATGATTCAACCAATTTTTGCCGTAAATGAAAAATTAAGAATTTGGAAAAAATACGAATTTGTCTATGCAGTCAGCGCCCATTTGGTTGGTACCATTTTAACCCCCTTGACGTTTCTACGCAATTAGAATTTCATCATTCTAGCTGTAGTCGTTTAGTTGGTACTATTTTTCTCCCTCTGTACCATTGTATCCCTTGGAAGTAAAAATTTCGAAAAATCCGTTTATTTTCCGTGTATACGCAGTCAGAGGAATGTATACTCCGAATTGCATGACTCTAGCTGCGGTCATTTTATTGGTACTATCTTTATCCCCTTTTTTCATGTTAACCCCAAAAAATAGGAATTTCGAAAAATCTGTTTATTTTAAGTGTCTACGCAATCAGAGGAATGTATACACCGAATTTCGTTATTCCAGGTGTAGCCGGTTGGTTGGTACCATTTTTATCCTTCCGTACCCATTGTATCCCTTGAAAGTACGAATTTGGAAAAAACCTTTTATTTTTCATGCTACGTAGTCAAAGGAATGTATACTCCGAATTTCATGACTCTAGCTTCGGTCATTTGGTTGGTACTATTTTTATCCCCTTTTTCTATTTTGGCCCCAAAAAGTACGAAATTCGAAAAATCAGTTTATTTTCCGTGCCTACACAGTCAGAGGAATGTATACTCCGAATTTCATAACTACAGCTGCGGTCATTTGATTGGTACTATTTTTATCCCTTTTTTTCATTTTAACCCCAAAAAGTACGAATTTTGAAAAATCCGTGTATTTTACTTGTCTATGCAATCAGAGGAATGTTTACACCGAATTTCATTATTCTAGGTACAGCCGTTTGGTTGGTACCATTTTTATCCCTCTATTCCCATTTTACCCCTTAAAAGTACGAATTTGGAAAAAATACTTTTATATTATGTATCTACTCAATTAGAGGAATGTACACACCGAATTTCGTGTTTCTAGCTGTTGTCGTTTAATATGTACCATTTTTATCCCTTTTTTGCCCCATTTCACCCCCTACAAATAAGAATCACTTTATGGTGCACGTTTTTGCTATAAGGGGAATGCGCGTACCAAATATCAAACAAATATAAACAGACATACTCAAAAAACATGCTTAAATGCTAAAATATTAGGGATTATTATGGGTATTTTTAGTCCTTGTGAGGGAAAAATTTTTCCCTTTGGGCCGATTTGGCCCCATTTCAATCCCAACCGATCTACGATTCTTTCTATTCTAGCTCCTTTCGTTTAGATTCTAGCGTGCTTTCAACAGACGGACGACGGACATGGCTAGATCGTCTTAGAATTTTATGACGATCAAGAATATATATACTTTATAGGGTCTCAGGTCGATATTTCAAGGTGTTACAAACGGAATGACAAAGTTAGTATACCCCCATCCTGGAGGTGGAGGGTATAAAAAAAACTGTCAATTCTGATAAACTTCCGATGTAAAATGTGGGTCATAAAGAGGTAATAATAAGAATGGGGCCCATTTATAAGGGCGCTACATAAAAAAGTGGGCACTTATAGATCTTTTTCATAGTTTGTTATACCCTCCACCTCCAGGATGGGAGTACCCCATAAAGTATATATAGTCTGGGCCGTGGTAAAATTCTAAGACGATATAGCAATGTTCGTCTGTCCGTCTGTCTGTCTGTTGAAAGCACGACACGCCGAACGAAATGAGCTAGGAGGTTCAAAATTTTCCTAAATGTGTCTTATGGTTGCAGATCGGTTGGGATTGAAAGTGGGCGAAATCGAAATCGAAATCGGAAAATTTTTTCCCTCATAAGGACTGAAAATACCCCTAATATTTAGAGTATTTCAGCATGTTTTTTGAACATAATAGCTTGTATTTACTTGATATTTGCAATTCGCATTCCCTTTATAGCATAAAAGGGCACCATAGAGAGATTTTAATTTTTAGGGGGCGAAATGGGACGAAAAGAGATAAAAATAGTACCTTTCAAACGACAACAGATAGAAACGCGAAATTTGGCGTGTTCATACCTCTAATAGAGTAGATACATAATATAAAACTATTTTTTCTAAATTTATACTTTTAAAGGGTTAAATGGGGATAGAGGGATAAAAATAGTACCAACCAAACGGCTGCACCTAGAATAATGAAATTTGGTGTATATTACGTACACACATAATATAAAGGAAATTTTTGAAATTCGTACTTTTAGGGTGTAAAATGGAAAAAGGGGATAAAAATGGTACCAAACAAATGGATGCAGCTGGAACCATGAAATTCGCGGTATACATTCCTCTGACTGAGTGACACGAAAAAAAACGTTTTTCAAAATTCGTACTTTCAAGGGATTCAATGGGAGCAGAGGGATAAAAATGGTACCAACTAAAAGGCTACACCTAGAATGATTGATTTCGAAAGTCGTACTTTTAAGGAGTAAAATGCGAAAAAGGGGATAAACATGGTACCAACAAAATGGCCGCAGATAGTATCATGGAATTGGGTATATACATTAGGGCGTACCTCAAAAAAAAAGTTCGCCGTACACCTTCGAATATGAAGTATTATTGAAAGGTAGTTTCAAAAAAAAAATTTTTATTTTTTTATGCCGAACGTAGGGGTCGCGCTTTTACATTTTTCTATATAACTTGTATTTATAAACGGATTTTAAAGTGTGATACATCGATGTTTTTGTCTCGACGAGGCCGATTTTTTTGTCTTTGAAGTCATTGAGCTCAAGCACCCCCTTCTGGTACTTACCCATCATTTCTCAGTTGCTACTACCCTAATGTACCACTCTAATAATCGAAAATTAAAGCTCGCATAAAATCATGAATCATGTTTGAGCTCAATGACTTCAAAGACAAAAAAATCGGACAAAAACATCGATGTATCACACTTTAAAATCCGTTTATAAATGCAGAAGTTATATAGAAAAATGTAAAAGCGCGACCCCTACGTTCGGCATAAAAAAATAAAAAATTTTTTTTTGAAACTACCTTTCAATAATACTTCATATTCGAAGGTGTACGGCGAACTTTTTTTTTTTTACTTGTAACCTGGTACGCTCTAATATACATTCCTCTGTTGCTTTTACGACAAAAAATGGTAGAATCATGAAGTTGTCTTATACTGCGTACGTGAGAGATAGGGTATTTTCAAAATTTATACTTTTGAATTTAAAATAGATGGAAATACAAGCAACCAAAGGACTGCAGCTGAAAATACACTCTTTATCCCCCAATATTTAGGGTATTTATGATTGCTCCCTTATAAAGAGTGATTTTTTTGAGGTTAGGATTTTCATGCATTAGTATTTGACAGATCACGTGGGATTTCAGACATGGTGTCAAAGAGAAAGATGCTCAGTATGCTTTGACATTTCATCATGAATCGTCTTACAAACGAACAACGCCTGCAAATTATTGAATTTTATTATCAAAATGCGTGCTCTGTTAAGAAAGTTCATTGCGCGCTTCCATTTTATGGTCAGTTTAATCGACCCACTGAAGCGGCTATTCGAGCTATTGTGACTAAATTTCGCACCAAATTTACATTGTTGGTCATTAAACCACCAACACGCTTACGTAGAGTGCGAACTGAAGAAAATATCGCAGCTGTATCGGCCAGTGTTAATGATGACCACCAATTTTCGATTCGTCGCCGTTCGCACCAATTGGGTCTCTGTTACTCAAAAACGTGGAAATGCCAAAATTGGACTAAGCGGATGGACCACCTAAGACGCAGCCGCGGTCAACATTTAAATGAAATTATCTTCAAAAAGTAAATGTCATGGACCAATCTAACGTTTCAAATAAAGAACCGATGAGATTTTGCAAATTTTATGCGTTTTTTTTAAAAAAAAGTTATCAAGCTCTTAAAAAATCACCCTTTATTTACTTTATGAATTGAAGAATTATTTCCATTATATACATAGTATAAAAATATTGGTAATTAATAAGCCAATTAAATTTCTGATTTCCATATATTTGAAATTTGTTGCGGACATTCCTCTTGTAGCGTGGAAGCACCACAAAGAAAATAAATGTTTTAGCGGGCGAAATGGGACAAAAATGGATAAAATATGGTACCAATGATACATATGATACGACAACAGCTAGAATCATGAAATTCGGTATGTACATCCCTCTAATTGCATAAACACGTAAAATAGAGGGATTTTTCGAAATTCGACTTTTAAGGGATATAATTGAAAAAGAGGGATAATAACGGGACCTTCTAAATCGCTGAAGTTGTTATCATGAAATTCGGTGTATATATTGGGTGTGTATTCGGTAAAGACTCGAAACAAAAAGGTTTTTTTCCAAATTTGTACATTTGGGCGGAGAATGGGGGATATCTTTAAAATTTGTACTTTTCTTATCAAAATAATGCAGTCACTTTGTCTGCATCTGAAAATGCTTCTCCCTAATGGCGACTGACAATCGCCTAACATTTTCGGCAGGTTCACTTTCACAATTACATCATTGTATTTAAGTATATAAGTATACATTATAGTTTGAAATAGTAATCAAATATAGTAATGTGCATAAACATATCACAATTTTCGTAATATGGTTTGGTACTTCTATGTCGACATCCTTTAATCTGCTGGTAATACTGTGGAATGTACTCCGTGGTGGAGGGTATATAAGATTCGGCCCGGCCGAACTTAACGCCTTCTTACTTGTTGAAATATAACATGATCTGTAAAATTGTAAAATCGAAATCCAATGCACGGTGTGGGTTCCAGAGTTGAAATATGGTCCAAAATATGGTCCCATATATTTGACTTTCACAGTATGTATTCCTAGTGGAAATATAATACAAGGTGGCGCAAAAATAACCTGTCGATGTTTTTTGGCTGTAATTTAAAAAAAAAATGAAAAACTTTGATACTTCTTGTGGATTATTTTTATTTGGTCTTTTAGTTTTTTTTACATCAAGTCGAGAATATGATGTCATGTAAATGGCCGCCGCCACAGTTGATTGTCATTTGAGCCCTTTTTATGGCATTTTCCATTACTTTGGCCAAAACTTCCGGCGATAGGTCCTCACATTCTTGACGGATATTGTCTTTAAGAGCTGCAAGAGTCTGAGGCTTGTTGACATAAACCCGCGACTTCAAAAAGCCCCACAAAAAGAAGTCTGGAGCGGTCAAATCAGGCGATCTTGCTGGCCAGTGCAAATCGCCAAAACGGGAGATTAGGCGCCCGGGAAATGCATCCTTCAGCATATCGGTTGTGGCACGTGCAGTGTGTGCCGTTTCACCGTCCTGTTGGAACCACATGTTTTCCAATCCCAATTCATCAAGTTGCGGTAAAAAGAACTCGTTGATCATTGCTCTGTAGCGCCCACCATTCACAGTAACCGTTTGGCCCGCAACGTCTTCGAAGAAAAAAGGTCCGATGTGGAAATGGAAATGGGCCTCATCACTCATGATTATTTTTGATAAAAATCATCTTCCTGTTGGTGGTGATTAAGGATGGCTTGAGCGTATGTTAGACGCGATTGGCGGTCAGCAGCTAACAGCTGATGCACCGTCTGGACTTTGTACGGAAACATCTTCAAATCTTGTACTAAAATTCGCTGTAAAGACCTTCGACAGATACCCATTTGCGTGGCACGTCGTCTGGTCGATGTCGACGGCGCTTCCATGACATCCTCGGCTACAGCAGCAATATTCTCTGCAGAACGGCTACTCCGGGGTCTGCCACGCCTGGCAGCATCTCGTGGTGTGCCAGTCTCTTCGAGGCGAGCGGCTAAACGTCGCAGTGTTTCACCAGTAGGCGTTGGACGGCTAGGAAATCTGCGACGAAATTCACGTTGTGCCAAAGTCACCGACTGATTATTGGTCAAATAAATAGTCAATAAATAGCCAATATTCCGCTTTCTGGAGCAGTGTAGCGTAACATTGTTTATTAACGTGTATTTCGCATGTGCTTACTACACAAATGTCATAACAGAACTGACAATAGGGGCGAATCGCAAAATTTATAGCATTTTCTGATAGGAGGATTACTTTTGCGCCACCTTGTAAAATCTGGAAAATTTTAAAAACTTTCGATGTAAAATGTGGGTCCTAGAGGGGTAATAATAAAAATGGGGGCCATTTGTAGGGGCGCTAAATTAAAACGTGGGCCCTTATAGATCACCTTCAAAGTAGATATTCTTTATTGTAATATAACATGATTTGCACATAAAAATCCAATGTAAGATGTTGGTGCTAGAGCAATAATAGTGTAAACAGTGAGCCCATTTGTTTGGGGGCTATACCAAAACATTGACCTATATATCTGGCTTTCAAAATTCGTGTTTCTAGTCTAAATGTAACATTGTGTGGGATATTTGATCAAGATCCGATAAAAAATATGCATTTTAGAGAAGAAATAGTGTAAATCGGAGGTACATTTGTATGGGGGCTATATCAAAACATGGTCTCATGTGGTCCACTTCCCCGCTAGCAACTTCTAGTTCAAAATGAACACGATCTTGAAAATTTTGGCATGATCCCATGCCAAATGTGTATTCTAGAGTAGTAATAGGATAAATTAAAGGAATATTTGTATGGAGGCTACATGTAAATCTGAACCGATTTCATATTCAATACCGATGGTCCTTGGACCAAAAAAATAACTCCTGCAAATTTCATTATAAGTGGACAACAATTGCGACCTGTGGAGTGCGAACAAGCTTAGATGGACAGGGGACGGACGGACAGCTTACAGACCGATAGCTTAGCTCGATTATTTCTTGGTGTTACAAACATTTGGCGCAAAACTAACTTATAATACCCTAGTCCACGAAGTGGTGTAGGGTATATCAAAGTCCTCAAACTCGTTTTTAAGTTAACAAAAATGTATTTAAATATTTTTATACACAAATTTTGTATTTTGTACATTTGTTTGTAACACCCAAAAGAGAGCGAGATAGACCCATTGTTAAGTATACCGATCGACTTAGAATCACTTTCTGAGTCGATTTAGCACTGTCCGTCTGCCTCTCCATCGTTTGTTGTAATCAAATTACAGTTCGCAGTTATAGTCCGATCTTAACAAAAATTGGCATAAATAAGTTTTGTGGTTCAATAACGCTATTTAATTTGAGGCAAATCGGTTCAGATTTAGATATAGCCCCCATACAAATGTCGCTCCCGATTTGACATTTTCCGCTGTAGAAACGACATATTGTACCCGATTTTCTTTAAATTTGGCACAACATCTTACAATCCAACTAGAAACACATATGCAGAAATTCGGTAAGATCGGTTCAGAGTTAGATATAGCCCCCATACAAATGTCGCTCCCGATTTGACTTTTCCGCTCTGAAACCCCATATTGTACCCGATTTTCTTTAAATTTGGCACAACATCTTATAATCCAACTAGAAACACATATGCAGAAATTAGGTAGGATCGGTTCAGATTTAGATATAGCCCCCATACAAATATCGCTCCCGATTTGAAAAAATTCACATATTGTACCCGTTTTTCTTTAAAATTGGCACAACATCTTATAAAAAACCTATGGTGAAAGTGGGTAAGATGGAAATGTTGCTCCCAAATGCTTAACCGATTTTGGCCAAACTATACATATTATATTTCGTTCCAGATTTCAATATACCCTCACACAAATGTCCTTTCCGATTTAAAATTTTTTGTCAAACACATACATTTACAGGATACACAATTTTCACTTTTTCGCCGAATTAAATTGTATTCGGATAGAAAGTGGAGTGTATCATAGAGTCGGCCCCGCCCGACCTTAGCCTTTCCTTACTTGTTTTGACATACGATTGCTGACTTAATTGACTTAATATTTGTGACAGAATAGTTTCAGAAACCCTGATGGAGAAAGTTGAAGTAAAGGCAATTGCCACCGCGAATTGCGAATTATTCGAGACTACCTACATATATTTTACAAGCGACATTGGTTCTTAATACACATGCAAAAAATCAGCCAGATCTCTTGGATAGATTGCGGGAAAATTGTAAAAAAAAAAAACAAGCCGCGAAAATGAAAATTTTGCAAAAACATCCAATATGTATCTATACCCTACACCACTTGGTGGAATGGGGTAGAAGTTTATCGAGATTTTGTGTTACAACAATTTCTATGAACTCAATCCAACAAGATTCAATTCCCAGTCTGTTTCCTTTTTTGTTTGCACATAAATTCACTTGGCACTTTGGCCATTTAACAATTTGTTTTTCTTCCTGGCCAACAGTCCTTTGCATATGTTCTCCGATATTAAACCGTATTGCCGCCAGTTCAACAATATGCTGAAGATTATAACAAACCCTTTTGGATGCTGGAAAACGAAGCGTTTCCTGTAAAACAATGAAAAACATTACAGACAAATTGCGTGTCTGGAAAACGCCGGGCCATTTCATTTGTTTTGGTGGAAGAAAAACAACACTCGTAGATATTGTGGCTGCAAATGTGTTACATTTAATTTGTATTTACATTTATTTGTAATTACGTTTGATTTATGAGTCAATTGACCTTCTTTTGTGTTCTTAGATATCCGTGCCGGCGCGCCGGCATATAACTTCGCCTCACCACCGTCGCTCGATGGAGCAAATTTCGCGAAGACAGTCAACACTACATAAAGTTTGAGGGACGTTGGGCTAAGAGTATGGAGATAGAAGGGGACTATTTTCGTGTCACATTGTTCAGATTGTATTTTCATGAGCTGCGATTTTATAAATTTTCTTACCGATTTGATTTCTTATCACTCATGACACCATTTATTCCATTAGATTTTGGTCAAATTTTAAGCCTCGAAATCTGCACTTTTTTAAGAAAAATAGGAGTAAGAAATGCATAGGAATGCATACAGCGAATTTTATGATACCGTTTGCTTGGTACCAATTTCATTCCGAATATTGAAAGATGTCTTTATTTTATGCGTCTACTCAGTCAGAGCCATACACACGTTTGATTTGTACTATTTTTATCCCCTTTAAATTTAGGGAAATTCCTTTATGTCTCGCGTCTACACAGTCTGATGAATGTATACACCAAATTTCATGATTACAACTTCAGCAGTTTGGGTGGTACCATTTTTATCCCTATTTTCCAAAAAGTACGAATTTAGAAAAATTCAATTTTTTACGTATCAATGCAATTAGAGGGATGTGCATTCTAAATTGCATGTTTCTAGCTGTTATCGTATCATTGTTACTTTTTATCCCTTTTCGTCCCGTTTGGCCTGCTTAAAATTTATTTATTTTTGGTGCTTTCAAGTGCATATAAAGCAGAAAATTTCAAAAAATGCTTAAATAATCTAATAATTAGAGGGTAGTTTCAGTCCTTATTAGGGACAAGTTTGTCCCTCTGAACCGATTTCGCCCACTTTCAATCCTAACCGATCTACAAGCATAAGACACATTTAGGGATAATTTTAATCTCCTACCCCATTTCGTTCGACAGCTAGCGTGCTTTCAACACACAGACTGACATTGTATTAATTTTTTAATACATCGTTTTTCATAGTTTTCTATTTTCAAATAGTTCATAGTTTTCTATTTTTCTATTTATTTCCCCGAGAAACGGGAACTATATAAAAAACATATAATATGTTTATATTATAAATTATTTTATTTCGCATAACAAACAAATTGAACACTAACAAATTATAAATAATGAAGTATGAGATCAACTCAATTTCAAAACGTTATTCAAAATGATCAAAACGTATAGATATATTAATGTATTTTTTATTTGAAATATAAAAGCTTTTTGAAACAGACAATGCATTTATGGACTCATCATATGGTCTATTTTGTAAACCTATTGGATTAGCATGGATGGATGGGCATCAGGACATGAGTAGCGGTTGACATCTTCGGCTTCTATCAAAGGAGCTAGATTAAGTTTTACCCTAGCATACTTCCAAAAGAAAAGAAACGCCCAAGGTCTGAGCACGGCCACGAGGTAGCCACGTTTGGCAGTAGGTCTTGTTATGAGAAAAAGTGAGTGCGATAGAGTGATATCGCACATTCGATAGGTATAACATTTATTGTTAATAAAGCATTAAATATCGTGCTTCAAGAATACAGAAGTCCTTTTGCCGTAGCTTCGAAAACCTAAATTTATATTTTGAGGCAGCAACATATATATATATACATATATATATAGCGTCGTTATTTTAGATTTTAGGATGGAAATACAACCAACCAAACGGATTAAACCACTATCGCTTATTATTTAAAGGTTTTACGATTTTTTTAAAGATCGATGCCTTATATTTTCTTTTTGAATTGACTTGAAATATTATTTCGTTATATATATAAATTATATTATAATTAAATTTATAATTTATTAAATTTTCTCATAACTTTCTATTAAAGCTTCTTACTTTTGGGCAAGTCCCGTAATATTTTTTCTGTATGTCAATAAGTTGTTACGTGTTTAAATGTCAGCAAGCACATTTGGTTAACTGTCAGAATTTCGAAATTTATCGTTACATGTGTTTCAAGGTCGGACATATAATTAGAAACACATTCTTAACAAGTGGAATTTATAATTTTTTTCAGCACAAGCTAACAAATTTTAATAAAATTCAGTGTAAATATGTGATGAAAAAAAATATTCTGGAAAATGTCATGGAACCATTTTCGTAGTACGGGATGAGCGGGACCGAAAGGGATAAAAATGGTACCAACTAAAGTATTGCAGCTATAGTCCTGAAATTTTGGTGTGTAAATTCCTCTGACTACGCAGAAGGGCAATCTAAATGTTTTTTTTTTAGAAACTTGTTCTTGTACGGGGCGAGTGGGACCAAAATGGATAAAAATAGTACCAACTAAAATATTGCAGCTATAGCCGTGAAATGTGGTGTGTAAATTCCTCTGCCAACGTAAATCTAAATGATTTTTTCGAAATTTGTAGTTATAGGGGGTGAGCTATATTTTAGATTTATCTAATTCACCAAAAGAAAATCAAATAAATGCTATCCAAAAACAGAGACGGATATCTTCGCTGGTGTTGCAAAAAATGTAAAATCTTCGATGTTGAATTTTATTCCTTCTTTAAAAATACCCGTAAGGAATTTGACCAGATCAACAATGACCTTATATCCCTCACGGAAAAATTTTGCAAATATAGGGAGGTCTTTGAAAATGCCACTTGCGTTGAACAGTTTCTTCAATCTCCGCCTGATTCTCTTCCCAAAAGAAAGAAAACTTCTGACGTCACATTTAAAAACAAACCGTCTGCAATTAATGTTCTGCATTCAAACACATTACCTGCATTATCAATTACTATCAACGATGTTCAAAGCAATAATCCTGTTCAACATACTGCTCCAGATATTACTGTAAGTGGAGTTCAAAGTGATGATGTCATTAGTCCGTTCCAAACTAATAAAACCATGCCATTAAATAATCCTTCTTTGGACATTACTCCTTCTGGTTCCAGTAAGTTTTATTCTCCAACAAATACTCCTAACACATCTATCCCTCCTAAACAACTAAAAGTGGTACCATAAAAAAAAACTATTTTTGCTGCTCGATTTGCTGCTGACACTTCAAAAGAAGATGTAGCATCATACGTTAAATCTAAGTTGGATGCCGATGTTGAAATTATCGTTTTTAAATTTAAATATACCGAGGAACGAAGTAAAGCTTCGTTTAAAATCATTGTTCCTGAAGACGTATTTGACTCTGTTGTTAATCCAGATTTTTGGCCGCCGAAAGCTATTATTCATGAATATGTTTATAGAGATAACATTCGATCAGATATTGTTCACTTACCGTTGCAATCAAACGTTGTGTCAAAAAACTAATTTCTTTACTTTCTGATAATCATATTCATGTAGTTTATCAAAATGTTAGAGGATTAAATTCTAAATTATCTAAACTTTATACTGATAGTTACAATTTCAATTACCACTTAATTGTCTTTACTGAAACCTGGCTTCAGGATAAAATTTATAATTCAGAAATCTTATGTGAAAAATATCAGATATTCAGGTGTGGTCGTTCTGATAAGATTAAAAAAACAGGCGGTGGGGTTTTAATTGCAGTCTCCATCGGGTTTCCTTCTGAACAAATTATACTGCCTTCCGTCGTTGATATTGAATTTGTTGCAATTAAAGTAAGGTTTAAGAATATAAATTTATTCATTTCATGTTCCTACATTCCTCCCGGCTCTGATGTTGCAATTTACTCTAAACATGTTTCCGCAATACAGTCCGCTTTTCAAACTTCTAAATCGTGTGATATACTTGTTGTTCTTGGAGATTTTAATCTACCTTCAATCACGTGGAATCAATCCTTTGATTCAAATATTCTTGTTCCAGTTCTTGCAAATAATTGCGTTAACGATTGCGTTGGATCTTTGTTAAGTTATGGTCTCTTTCAGGTGAATAATGTATATTGCAGGCTTTTGGATTTGATTTTTGTTAATCAGCCGTTGGAGGTTTCGCTGAACTCTTCTATTCCGGTTACATATCCCGTTGACCGCTTTCATCCTACCATAGATTTAACAATATTGCTTCCTTCTATTTCATCTTCTCAAACTTCACAAAATGTTAGATATGAAAAAGTTTACTGCTATTCTAGAACAGATTATTCAAAACTAAATTTACTTTTATCATCTATTAATTGGAATGATATTTTGTCGTCCAAAGTTTTAGATGATGTGATAAATAATTTCTACAGTGTGTTACATGATTGCATCTCAAAATCAGTTCCTAAAATTTTTAAACATGATACTATTGGCCCACCTTGGAATAATTTTCATTTAGCTAAATCGAAGAATAAGAAAAATAAATTATTTAAAAAATACAAAAAAACTGGTTCCTCTGCTGATTTTTCTAAATATTCGATTGCAAGATCTGAATACAATATTGCGAACAGAAGTGCTTACAAGAATTACATAATCACCATGAAAAATCAATTGAGAAATAACCCTAAATCTTTCTATAAGTTTGTAAATTCCAAACGCCGATCACGTTGTTTCCCTAACTCTTTAAAATTTGGTTCCATTTTAGCAGATGATGATTTATCAATTAGCAACTTATTTGCAGACTTTTTCTCATCGACCTACTCAAATAAAAAATTTGATCGTTCTATTCCTTATCCTTATAATATTGTTGAAGCTTCACCTATAAATGTTTCAATTATAAGCAGATATACGGTTTTGGAAAATTTGAAGGCATTAAATATCACATTTAATCCTGGTCCAGACGGGATCCCTAATAACATACTTAAATACTGTGCTGATACTTTATCATACCCTCTTTCAATAATCTTTAATAAATCAATAAGTTTTGGATATTTACCACCTTTATGGAAGGAATCATATATAATCCCCCTTTTTAAATCTGGTAGCAAAATTGAAGTATCAAATTACAGAGGCATTGCAAAATTAAGTGCCATTCCGAAGCTATTAGAAAAAATTATGACTGATATGTTATCGCACCAAGTTTCCTCATTGTTGTCGCCCTGCCAACATGGATTCCGTAAATGTCGATCAACTATAACGAATGTTTTGGAACTCACTACAGTTATAAATGATGGTTTTAGAAACCGAATGCATACTGATTCCATTTATACAGACTTTTGCAAGGCTTTTGATAAAGTAAATCACAACCTTCTGCTAATGAAAATAGATATGATGGGCTTTAGTAAAACATTATTATCGTGGTTAAAATGTTATTTAGATGGTCGAATTCAAAGAGTAAAATTTGGAAAAGCTCTCTCCCGAAATATAGTTGTATCTTCCGGTGTACCTCAAGGAAGTCATCTTGGTCCGATTCTATTTATAATATTTATTAATGATCTTCCCTCTGTAGTTCGTCATTCTAATATTCTATTGTATGCTGATGATGTAAAAATATTTCGATCCTTTAAAGATCCCACTGAACAATGTTTTCTACAGTCTGATCTTAATAGTTTTCATGAGTGGTGTAAATTTAATTTAATGGAACTAAATATGTTGAAATGCCAACATATGTCATTTTCTAGAGCTAGAAATTTAGAAACTAATTATTTTTTTGGTGATCATAAACTCGAGTCTGTAGTTTCCTTTTTGGATCTTGGAATTCTATTGGATCAACGTTTGAACTTCAGGTCTCACATTTCTATGGTAGTAAACAAAGCTTATGGTGCTCTTGGCTTTATGAAACGTTGGAGTAAGGAGTTTTCCGATCCTTCTGTCACTAAACACTTATATACCTCTTTGGTTAGGTGCATTCTTGAATATGGTTCAGTAATATGGGACCCATCCTATACTATTCATAGTAACCTTTTGGAATCTGTCCAGAAACAATTCCTTTTATTTTGTCTGCGTGGGAGAGGATGGAACTTCCGTACACTGCCTTCATATGAACTTAGGCTTGGCCTTATCAAGTTGCCTTCTTTGAAGAGTCGACGTACTATGTTGAACATTACTTTTCTTATGAATGTTATCCAGGGCAACATCCATTCCGAGCTTATTCTGAGTAGAATGATGATAAATATTCCGACAAGACCAACTAGATATTTTCAGTTGATCCACTATAATTATTTCCGTTCAAACTATGCCGATAATGATCCTTTGCGCCGCCTGTTTGTTCAATTTAATAAATTCTATCACATTATTGAATTATCAGAAGACAAAAACTCTATTAAAAGAAAAATTATCTTGTATTTAAATACTTAATTTGTAGTATCTAAGTGTATATATGTATATGTTTTTAGTCTGTAAGGATATTTGTATCTATAGACTTAATAATAATAAAAAAAAAAACACTTATAACAAATAAAAGGATTTTCGCGTGCGCAGCAGCGGGTACTGCTAGTAAAATATAAAGGATAACCAACAAAGAAAAATATAAAATTTTATATTTATTTTTGAAATTATTTTTTCAATATTTATACACTCCACGAGGGTATTATATCTTTGAGTATTTGTTTTTAACACCCAAAAAAGCGAGCGAGATAGACTCGTTGTTAATTATACCGATCGATTTAGCAATGTCCGTCTGTCTGTCCATCTATTGTTGCAATCAAAGTTCACTACCGATTTGACTCTTTTCACTCTAAATTAGAGATGTGCGCGTGAGTGATTATTGGCTCACGTTCACGCATGCTCACGAAGGAAAAAAATTGAATCACGCACGTTCACGCACGAAGATTTTTTCGTTACTCACGTTCACGCACGCTCACGTGAGTAAAATAAATTTTACTCACGATCACGCGTGATTCACGCATGAATCACGTGATTCACCATAATCACGCAAACAATTTCCACAAAGAAAATAATATATACATTCCAAATCGAAATGACTAACGCCTCGCAAATCCAAAAATTATATTATTTAAATAACTATATGTTTGCGATGTTTGTCTTAAATTCATAAAATTCAGAAAAAATAGAAATTATACCTGCAGTGAAGCACTTTGTTTTATAAATAAATATGTTTATGACTTTTATTTTGAATGTAAAATTTCACATTTTTAAACGAAATAAAATGAAAATAAAAGAATTAATAAATATGTGCGAATCACGAAAAAATCACGTGATTCACGCAGAAATTAGACTCACGTACATTCACGCACGAACATTTTTTCGTTCCTCACGTTCACGCACGCTCACATGAGTAAAATAATTTTTGCTCACGATCACGCGTGATTCACGCGTGAATCACGCAATTCACGTGAGTCGCGCCCATCTCTACTCTAAATACCACATATTTTAACAGATTTTTTTCAAAGATGGCAAAAAATCGTATATTTCAACTAGAAACACTTATGACGAAAATGTGTTAGATCGTTTCAGTTTTATATATATCCGTACAAATTTCGCTCCCAATTTGAGTTTTTCCGCTCTAGAAACCACATATTTTAACAAATTTTCCTCAACATTTGCAAAACATCTTATATTTCAACTAGAAACGCCTATGTTGAAAATATGTCAGATCGGTTTTGATTTATAAATAGCTCCCATTCAAATTTCACTCGCGATTTGAGTTTTTCTGCTCTAGAAACCACATATTTTAACAGATCTTTTATTTCCACTAGAAATACCCATGGTGAAAATGTGTCAGATCGGTACAGATTTATATGTATATAGCTCGCATACAAATGTTGCTCCCGGCTTGTCTTTTTCCGTCCCGTATTTTCAACTAATTTCTTCAAATTGAGCATGACACGTTATACTTGAACTGGAATAACCAATTTTCAAAGTGGGTCGCTTGATACCATGTTTGGATATATCCCCGATACAAATATTGTTCTCGATTTGACAAATTGGGTCAGGTCATATCAGTCTATGATTACAAAAAAACTTAAAATGCAAAATATACAAAAGCCTTCTCGTTTTCATTTTTTACCGAATTGAATTGTATTCGGATAGAAAGTGTAGTGTAACATGTAGTGTTCCGCCCGACTTTAGCATTTTCTTACTTGTTTTATTTATTACTAGCTGACCGGACAGGAACTTTCCTGTTGATATTTTAAAAACTTTAATTGTGATTTTAGTCCGAAGTTTTGATAAGCTTTTTCAAATGTTTAAACAAAATTTAAATGAGAAAAATTTATTTCTAAGTGATCATTGTAAGCATCAAGGGTTGATGTCATAGATATTCATTTTAAGGATAAGGCCATGACATTCAATTCGGATTACGCCACTGGAAAAATTAACATGCGTTATGAATTCAGTATACCGCTCACCTGGATCTTGAACAATGTTTAGTACAACCTTTCTGATGAGTTCGTTTTTAGTGCAGTGAGCTGGAAAAATCTATTGGGAATATAATGCAAAAACGTCAACAGTGATTTTCCACTTACAATTTCCAGCAATTTTTTGAAAATAATAGTGCAGATTGTTCGATCTGCAACTTGTTTCTCTTGAACGTACTTAATGTGAATGTCGTGACGTATTTGCACAAATAAGACAACTTCAAGCAAGTCTTTAGTTTACCGGATGGAGTGGCAGTGTTTGGTAAATATCACCAATAAATCACTGCATCACCTAACCGCGCTCTACTGACTATTAATGTGAACGATCGTTCTCCGCCGCGTCCACATTTTCCAATAAAATAAGAAATATCTGATCTTTAATTAATTTTGAAATTTGAAAAGATGATTAAATTGATCTAATATTACATGAATTCTGTAACAGGTTCGTTGTGAAATATATATTTATTTTACTTTAATAAAATGTGAATGTTTCATTGGAAAAAATAAGCTTAACTCATGGTAAACAGTAAGTTGACGATTTCGCGCGCTGTCTCGGGATCCCGGGAAATTGAAAAAAATAATTCCCGTTTCCCGGGAAATAAAAAGTACGGGAAAATGCAAACCCTAGCCAGAAGTGATTTTGACTTTTTTTAGAGAATGGTGAAAATGATGCCTGACGATTTTTGATTCAAAACCCAAAAGATGTTGACGATTTTCTGGAAAATGTAGTTTTGCTCTTAAAAATGAAAATATTGTAAGTGGATTTATGTAAAAGAATAGTCAGGACCATTTTTTTTTTGGCAGAGATCATCTTATAATTGGACTTCTGAAAGCACATGTCGTCAATGGTGATGTCTGCTAAAAAAATGGACATCACAACGATAACTTTATTGGATAGAAAATGTTGCCCAAACGTATATCAGTATATAGCGTAAGGAGCTCAAGGATTTTTCCTCTTTATATTTGTATGAGCTTTTATTTTTTACTATCTTTCAAGATCAAGGTACATTTGTCATTCCCAGCTTGAGTTTCTCTATACAGAATTTTTTTGAACCAATTTTGGTCATAGAGTTATATTTCACATTTGAATTATCTAAGTTCGGTAATGAATCTAATAACGATTGGTGAATTGACTAAAATCTGTGTTTTCACAAAATTTACTTTAGTTCGTCGGCTGTGTAAAATAAAGCGAAAATAGCCATCGAACGTAATCACTGCACAACCACCAATGATTTATTATGTGCTTTATTCCGAACCTATCATAACTATGACCATATCAGATATTGCTCGTTGGAGTTTCGTAAACATACACATTCATCGAAACCTGAGTACTTTTCGACAGTCTTCAATTGTGTCAGCTGATGTAGCAAGAAGCAATAGAATTTAGAATCGAAACATTCTGAGATAATTATTAGACCTTAGATTTTTTTCATAGCTGCCATATTTATTTATCCATATTACTGGGTAATTGTTCGTTTATTCAGCATGTTTCCGATATGTCATCGAATGGTTTATATTTGAACAGTAAAATGTCAATACAAAGTTTGGTTCCAATCGGATGAAAAATATGCAAAAATCCAAAAGCAATATTCGCATTTGACGGAATCAAAACATTTGATGCCAATGAACATTACGATTGTTTGCTGTTTGTCAGCATTTTCCTTAAAATAACCAATTTTTTTTTCCACTGAAAACTTCGCTGAGTCAAAACACAAAAGAATTTCGCATATTCACTGTCTGAATCGTGTCATATAGTCTTGAGTTCACTCTAAAATCCTAAAGAAAAAGACACTTTCAGTTTTTTTTACAAAATTTCCAACTTCGCGGGAAACTATCCAAAAGTTTTAAAACCTAGTTAGGACAACTACGAAAAGTTTGTAACAAAAATCAGCCAAATCGGTTCAGCCGTTCTCACGTTATGCGATTACCAACGAACATCATTTCATTATACACTACACGAGAGTATTATGTCTTTGTGCATTTGTTTGTAACACCCAAAAGGAAGGGAGATAGACCCATTGCTAATTATACCGATCGGCTTAGAATCACTTTCTGAGTCGATTTAGCAATGTCCGTCTGTCCATCTATTGTTGTAATCACGATACAGGTCGCAATTGTAGCCAGCACCAAACGAAACTTTGAACAACGAAGTTTTTCGGGACAAGGACGAACGCTATTTAATTTGAAGAAAATCGGTTCAGATTTAGATATAGCCCCAATACGAATTTCACTCCCGATTTGACCCATTTCACTCTAGATATCACATATTTTAACAGATTTTCTTCAAAATTGGCAAAACATCTTATAGTTCCACTAGAAACACCTGTGCTAAAAATATGTTAGATCGGTTCAGATTTATATATAGCTCCCATACAAATTTCGTTCCCAATTTGAATTGTTCCGCTCTAGAATCCACATATTTTAACAGATTTTCTTCAAAATTCGCAAACCACCTTATATTTCAACTGGAAACACTTGTGGTAAAAATGTGTTAGATCGGTTCAGATTTATATATAGGTCCTATACAAATTTCATTCCCAATTAGAATTTTTCCGCTCTAGAATCCACATATTTCAACAGATTTTCTTCAAAATTGGCAAAACATCTTATAGTTCCACTAGAAACGCCTGTGCTAAAAATGTGTTAGATCGGTTCAGATTTATATATAGCTCCTAGAATCCACATATTTTAACAGATTTTCTTCAAAATTCGCAAACCACCTTATATTTCAACTGGAAACACTTGTGGTAAAAATGTGTTAGATCGGTTCAGATTTATATATAGGTCCTATACAAATTTCATTCCCAATTAGAATTTTTCCGCTCTAGAATCCACATATTTCAACAGATTTTCTTCAAAATTGGCAAAACATCTTATAGTTCCACTAGAAACGCCTGTGCTAAAAATGTGTTAGATCGGTTCAGATTTATATATAGCTCCTATACAAATTTCGTTCCCAATTTGAATTGTTCCGCTCTAGAATCCACATATTTTAACAGATTTTCTTCAAAATTGGCAAAACATCATATATTTAAAGTAGGAACACCTATGGTAAAAAATGGGACACATCGGTTGTATGAGGCTCTCATACAAATTTCGTTCCCCCAGAAACCGCGTATTTTAAGAGAATTTCTTAAAATTGAGCATAACACGTTATACTTCAGGTAGAAGAACTTATTGTGAAAGTTAGTCACTTCATTCCATGTTTTGATATAGCCCCGATACAAATATTATTCTCGATTTGACAAATTGGGCCAGGTCATATTAGCCTGTGATTAGGAAACATACAAAAAAATTCCCCATTTTCACTTTTTTACTGAATTGAATTGTATTCCGATAGAAAGTGGAGTGTATCATATAGTCGGCCCCGCCCCGACTTTAGCCTTTCCTTATTTGTTTATATTATATAGATTTGGCTATATTAAAAAAATAACATTTTCCAGTAATTTTACTGTAGAAAATTGACTGCCTCTGTGGAATACAATCCATGGAGAAGGATATATAAAGTTGGACCCGGCCGAACGCCGTTTTCACTTGTTTTTTTTTTTGCGACTGTTCCAAGACACTGTTTCTACGTGAGGGATAAATTCAGGAGAAGTCCTTCCCCTACCTTCTGGATTTTCAAATTACAAGAAAATTGGAATTTTATTAAAATTTAAAAAATATATATAGAAATGTTTTTAGTGCAGTATGCCTCAAAACACATTTTTGTTGCATAGTGTAATCACACAAAACAGTACAAAAGAAGTTATTTTCGACGTAATTTTTGTTCTTATTGAGAATGACCTACGGTTTATAGCCAGCTCCGAACGCCCAATGTTATTTGATAGAGAAACTTGTCAAGGCTTTTTAGATTTTAAATTACGTCAGCATTAGCACGAGGTGATACCACCGCTGACTTGTTAGAGTTAGAACTAGGGTTTGCATTTTCCCGTACTTTTTATTTCTCGGGAAACGGGAATTATTTTTTCAATTTCCCGGGATCCCGGGACAGCACGGGAAATCGTCAACATACTGTTTACCATGAGTTAAGCTTATTTTTTCCAATAAAACATTCACATTTTATTAAAGTAAAATAAATATATATTTCGCAAAGAACATGTCACAGAATGCATATAATAAAGCGCAATGTAAGATCAATTCAAACATCTTTTCAAGTTTCAAAGTTAATTAAAGATCAGATATTTCTTATTTTATTGGAAAATGTGGACGCGACGGAGAATGATCGTTCACATTTATAGTGAGTATAGCATTAAGAAATGTTTGTTCTTTGTCCTGTCGCATCAAAAACTTTAAATTCTTTATTTTTGGCGTTCGGATACACACCCAAAATCTATTTTTCCCGGATTTTATTTTTTTCATATGGAGCTTGACAGGAAAAATATGAAAAAGTGGATTTTGAGTCTATATCCGAACACAGCTTAAAAAAATTTTGTCATCCAACAGCAATATTTGACATATCTGATTAAAAGCTATGTTATCTAAATTTTTATACAACATTTTTAATTTTTTTTGTGGAAATGATGGAAAAAAATGCGAGAAATATGTAAAATTTTCTACTGAATTCCCGCAAGATTCCCGTACGAATTTCCCGGGATACGGGAAATGGAAAATGTGCGAATTCCCGGGAATTTTCCCACGGGAAATCCCGGGATGCAAACCCTAGTTAGAACGTGATGATTCAATCAAGCCGGTGGCCTTTTAAAGAGCATGCAATTGGTGTTGTACCTGTTGTAGCTAACACCATTCCCCCATTCGTTGTGGGTGCCACTGTGCGGCACCAGCCAGCCGCAAGTCGGCAGCAAAGACATTCAAATTAGTTTCGTGTTATTCCTTTCTGCACCATTAGCATAAGAATGCAATTAACGTTTACTTTTCGCCATCTCATAAATTCAAACACATGCCGGCGCACATACGCACACACGTCCAGGCGCCGGGAATTTCCGAGCTGGATTATCTCGACATCTTCTGAAATGTGTTTCGCATTTTGTCTTGGTTTTCGTTTTATATGCCAGATATTGCTTAATAAATAACATCATTTGCAAAAGATTAAACGGCATCAATATTGTAAATTACAGACATTTAAGTACACAACAAATAAATATGGCAACGACGACGGTTAAGGCTACCGCAACGATGACGGCGAACGAACCTGCCAGTCAGCCAGCCAACCAGCCAGCCATGATTCTGGCAAACCGCTTACAGCTTTTATAGGTGCCTCCCCTCCGGCCAGCGCCTCGAATGGGGATGATGATGATGACATGGCTTGGCATAAAATTAAAATAAAAATAATGTCAGACATTCCATGTCTGTTCTTAACTCCATTTGGCGAAATGTGAAACGAATAATTGAAAATAAACAAAAGCAATTATACGTAAAGTGTGTCTTTAAAAATACAAGTGCTCCGGCTGATATGAAGATGCGCGGCTGCTTGAACTTGATGAAATACATCCGGAAGATGAAGATGAGCATACACGAGTGAGTGTATTCGTAATCGTGAGCCATTAATCTTGCAAGTGTTTTCTGGCGAACACTTTGTCATAAAGTGTTCAATTCATTATGGCACGATAATGACACACTTTTATACGAGAACGTGACAATAAACAGCCAACAAATGTCGGAGGGCAATGACATCTTATTAACGTGATGACGTGGAACGTAGTGTATTGACATCTGCGCTAGGAAATTATATTTGAAAAATAATTTCTGGTGATAACTAGAGCCTGAACGAATATTCAGCTTCCAATTCAGACAAAAAATCGGTATTCGGGGTAGAAGGCCGCAATCGAAGTTTTTCTAACAGGTTATCACGTTGTATTATTTTCCAAAATGCTGTGATAAATATCAAATTTTAGGCAATATTAACAAGTTTATTACAATTCACTAATTCCATGTGAAAAGAAAACAAAAATTATGCGTGTATTTTCCGATTCCAGCGACATCCACTACTCGAACCAAAAATGTGAAGGTTATAGAATAGAAACAAGTAAAAAGACGTTAAATTCGGTCGGGCCGAATACCCTCCGCCATGGAGTGCATTCCACATTATTATCGGCAGATTAGAGGCTGTCGACTCCACGTAAATGTAGTGTCACATATATTAGGGAATTATCATATTTATACCCTCCACCTCCAGGATGGGGGTATATTCACTTTGTCATTCCGTTTGTAACACCTTAAAATATTCATCGGAGACCCCATAAAGTATATAAGGGATTGAAAGTGGGCGAAATCAGCCCAGAGGGAAAAAATTTTCCCTCACAAAGACTGAAAATACCCCTAATATTTAGAGTATTTCAGCATGTTTTTTGAACATAATACTTGATATTTGCAATTCACATTCCCTTTATAGCATAAAAGGGCACCATAGAGCGATTTTTATTTGTAGGGGACGAAAAGGGATAAAAATAGTACCTATCAAACGACAACAGATAGAAATACAAAATTTGGCGTGTACGTGTAATATAAAAGCATTTTTTCTAAATTCGTACTTTAAAGGGGTTAAATGGGGATAGAGGGATAAAAATAGTACCAACCAAACGGCTGCACCTAGAATAATGAAATTCCTCTGATTGCGTACACACATAAAATAAAGGAAATTATCGATATTCGTACTTTTAGGGTGTAAAATGGAAAAAGGGGATAAAAATAGTACCTACTAAATGACAGCAGCTAGAATCATGAAATTCAGTGTATACATTCCTCTGACTGCGTAGACATTCGTACTTTCAAGGGATACAATGGCTACAGGGGATAAAAATAGTACCAACTAAACGAATGTGGGTCATAGAGGGGGCCATTTGTAAGGGCGCTACATTAAAAAGTGGTTCTTTATAGATCACTTTCAAAGTAGGTATTCTTAGTTGAAATATAACATGATCTGCAACAATGTATTGAGATCCCATGCACAATATGGGTTCTAGATCTATAATAGTGTAGAAATTGGGGCCCAATTTGTATGGGGGTTATACCAAAATATAGAACAATATATTTGACTTTCATAGTATGTCTTCTTAGTTGAAATACAATATAATCTGCATAATTTGATAATCATCCCGTGTAAAATGTGGGTCCTAGAGGGGTAATAATAAAAATGGGGGCCCATCAGTAAGGGCGCTACATTAAAAAGTGGGCCCTTATAGGTCTTTTTGAAATTAGGTATTCTTTATTGAAATATAGCATGATCTGCAAAGTTTTATCAAGATCCAATGCACGATGTGGTTTCTAAAGCTATAATAGCGTAAACTGGGCCCCATTTGTATGGGGGCTATACCAAAACATTGACCCATAAAGCTGGCTTTTAAAATGGGTGTTTCTAGTCTAAATGTAACATTGTGTGGGAAAGTTGATCAAGATCACATCTAAAATGTGAATTTTAGAGCAATAGTATTGTAAATCGGAGGTACATTTGCATGGGGGCTATATCAAAACATGGACCCATGTAGTCCACTTTCCCGCTAGCTGTTTCCCATATAAATGTGTTTGTCAGGAGGGCATATCTGAATCTGAACCGATTTCATTACAATCAGACAACAATTCCGACCTGTAGACAGACTTCGTTAAATCGATTCAGCTGGTGATTCCAAGCCGATCTGTAAACTTAAAGGTCGGTCTAGCTCGATTATTTCTTGGTATTACAAACATTTGGCCGCAAACTAACTTATAATACCCTAGTCCACGAAGTGGTGTAGGGTATAAAAATGTTTATTTTTAGAGTATGTGTCAGGCAGAACGAAGAATACACCGATTTCCATTACTCTGTTTGCAACATTTTTATTGGTACAATTTTTATCCCCTTTCTCCCCGTTAACAACATTTCGAATTTTTTCTTTATTTTGCAAAATAAGCATACCGAACATGCATCTATTTGGACGGTATCAATTTGCCGATTTGGACCATAATGTAAAAAATCGCTTTATTTTTGTAGGCCGCTCAGCCAGGGCGAAATATACTCAGACTTTCATCATTCTAGCTTCAGTCGTATTATTGGTACCATTTGTATTCCCTTTCTCACCGTTTTCCACCCACCAAGTGAAATTGTTTGAAATTGGTTGCACGTTTTCCCTTAAAAGTAAAAAAAATAAAATATTTCTTTATTTGTCACTTCTATACAGTCAGGAAAATGTACATACCGAATTTTATAATTTTTATAGCCATTGATGCCAACTTAGCTCCTTTCGGGCTAGATTAAGCACGTTTTTGATAAGTATTGGACCATTGTGTTTACTGATACCTGTTTAGAGCCCATGCCAATAAAGAAAGACAAAATTGTCTATAAGCAAACTTCTTAGTAGAACGACGCTACATAGCTTTGTATTCAATAATTTAATATCTCCATATTGAAAGGTATACAAATTAAAATGTCTTTAAAATTAAAATGTCTTTAAATCCAATGACAATTCTGCGTTCTCCAAAAATCTCCAAATAGGAATATTTTGCTTGTCGCACTTAGTGCTTAACTCACCAGTGAAATATTGGGTTTTTGACATTTTTAAAAGCTGAAAAATTAATCAAGTGTATAACGATACACACACGCGTGAATGAAAGATTGAATTAAAATACTAAATTAAGTCATGTTCACTATTCCTAAATTGAAAATTTTTGGTGTACCTAGTTTTTAAGTTTCTGGTCTTATTTTCGTTCAAAAGGATATTTGATATTGATAACAAACTTGTTAACATTTCATATTTTTGGCAATTAAATTGATTATTTTATTGATTTCACATTTTTGTAGTCTACGCAGCCAGAGCGAAGTATACTCCGACTTTCATTATCATTTCAGTACTATTTTTATCCCCTTTCTCCCCGTTTTCCTTTCTAATTCTATGATTCTAGCTGCAGCCGGTACCAATTTTATCCTTTTTCTACATTTTGCTCCTTAAAAGTACGAATTTAGATTTTTTAATTTTACGTATTTATGTGGTTTGAGTGATGAAATACAAAATATCACGTTACTAGCTATTCCAGTTTATTTTTTACCATTTTTCACGTTTTGCTCCATTTCACCCCCTGAACCACATTATGGTACGCGTTCACGCTGTAAAAGGATTGAGCTTGCCAAATATCTTCAAAAAAATTTCTAAAATCCTCGAAATATTTATGGTTATGGTCTTTCCCTCTGGACTAAATTCGCCCATATTAGACTCATTATTGCAAAATTTGGACGCCTAGCTCATATGTCTAGATCGTCTTAGAATTTTATGACCACCAGGAATATATATATTTAATAGGGTCCTAGATCGATATTTCAAGGTCTTACAAACGGAATGACAAACTTAGTAATCCCATCCTGTGGTGGCAGGTATAAAAATACTAAAATCTTAGAGAAACCGGTTAGTTCAGGAATGGACAGTAATAGAGCCGAAATATTTTGTGACAACGCTTTAAACAAACCAAAGTGTAATTTTAGTTGTTTTAATTATTTATACTATATATTTTTAATTTATAATTCTCCGCTACCAAGGGTAGAACAGCTATCTTTGACAGCTATAAATGACAACACATACAACATAACAGACCAACTATACATACAAACAACAACAATACACACGAGGTACAGTGAAGACGGGACATACCGTACAACAACAACCTTTGCATTGTTGCAAGCGATGCGAGCACATGCATGGCATAGAATTGGCAAAGTGAGATTTTTAGTGTGTCAACTTAGTTCGGTGGAATATTCTGTTCGCTTCTCATTTGTCACATGTGATCACTGGTACAAATATGAACCCATAATTTAAGACATACATTCGTTGCGAAAGTTGTGACGAGATGGGGTAGCGCCTATCGAAACTGCACAGTGAACTTTTAGCTGCAACAATAAAGGTTTGCCCTTTTGCTAATTTTGGGTTCTGCTGAAGACTTCGGCACAATTTTTGGTCTTAAAGCAAAATAAGTGACAAAACAGGCATTAATTAATACTCTTTAATGTAAGTGGTATTACGAATTACCACTAATTCAAAAAAAATATTTAAAGTACATTGCTAAAACAATAAATTTATAAATTTGTTAAACAAAATTCTTTAAATTAATAAAATTGTACAAAATTTAAAAAAAAAATAATTAATTGTTGATTTATAAAAATTAATAATAAACAAAAATGATTTTGTCGAGGCACGACTAGAATTCGATATTTTCTGGGTGCAAAGCGGATACCTTACCTCCATACAAAAAATTCGTTCCAACTTACTTGTGAAAATGCTTTAAAATGTTACGGAATTTTTACATATTATCAACTTTTTTGGAAATTGTTCAAAATAACTTCATCAAATGCGGGAAATATGCAAATGCGACTAAAATGTGTTTCCTGCGGAAGTAATTCCATTTTTTGCTGGGAATATAAATCATATTAGCATATCTTTTGTCGAAAAAGCTCGTTTGCAGGCCGACCCCCTGAAATTTTTTTCGTAGGACATTCTTAAATATTCTTTTTTAAAAAACTTTTGATTTTATCGAAACAGGGTCAAATTGGCCCATAGAGAGAGGAGCTACAGGGTTAAGATCTTCCACAATATAGTTCTGACAATAAGAATTCTCTCAGACATTAACACTCCACGAGAGTATTATGTCTTTGTGCATTTGTTTGTAACACCCAAAAGGAAGCGCGATAGGCCCATTGTTAGGTATACCGATTGACTTAGAATCACTTTTGTGGATCAAGGACGAACGCTATTTAATTTGAGACAAATCGGTTCTGATTTAGATATAGCCCCCATACAAATCTCGCTCCCGATTTGACATTTTCCGCTCTAGAAACCACATAGTGTACTCGATTTTCCTTAAATTTGGCACAACATTTTATAATCCAACTATAAACTCCTAAGCAGAAATTGGGAAAGATCGGTTCAGATTTAGATATAGCCCCCATACAAATGTCGCTCCCGATTTGACTTTTGCCGCTTTAGAATCCACATATTTTACTCGATTTTCTTTAAATTTGGCACAACATCTTATAATCCAACTGAAACACCTATGCATAAATTGGGTATGATCGGTTCAGATTTCGATATAGCCCCCATACAAATGTCGCTGCCGATTTGACATTTTCCGCTCTAGAAACCACATATTGTACTCGATTTTCTTTAAATTTGGCACAACATCTTATAATCCAACTAGAAACACCTACGCATAAATTGGGTAAGATCGGTTCAGATTTAGATATAGCTCCCATACAAATCTCGCTCCCGATTTGAAATTTTCCGCTCTAGATACCACATATTTTCTTTAAATTTGGCACAACATCTTCTAATCCAACTAGAAACACATATGCAGAAATTAGGTAAGATCGGTTCATATTTATATGTATATAGCTCCCATACAAATTTCGCTCTCAATTTGAATTTGTCCGCCCCAAAATCCACATATTTTAATAGATTTTCTTCAAAATTGGCAAAACATCTTATATTTAAACTAGGAACACCTATTGTGAAAATGGGTCACATCGGTTCAGATTTGCATATAGCTCTCATACAAATTTCGTTCCCCCAGAAACCGCGTATTTTCAGAGAATTTCTTAAAATTGAGCATAACACGTTATACTTCAACTAGAAGAACTTATTGTGAAAGTTAGTCAGTTCATTTCATGTTTGGATATAGCACCGATACAAATATTTGACAAATTGGACAGGTCATATTAGCCTGTGATTAGGAAACATACAAAAAATTTTCCCATTTTCACTGAATTGAATTGTATTCCGATAGAAAGTGGAGTGTATCATATAGTCGGCCCCGTCCGAGTTTAGCCTTTCCTTACTTGTTTTTCATTTAATACCCACTTCGAAAAAAATTTACCCGCCGCAAAAAAAACTCAAAAACTACAAGTTTATTGTACGAAAAGGGATTTTTATTAATAATAGTTAATACAAATATATAAAAAATACTCTTACTATTCAAGCAACTCGAAAACTGCAGATTCTGCTCCGTATCAATAACTTTTAGCAATAAATTCTAAGTTATACTAATACAATGCAGTGACAAATGCAAACTGGGAACATATGGAATGCATTTGCAAAATTCAGCTGTTTGCAATGAGTAGTTGAACAATGAGGAGACGTGACTCCTAAATTATAATCAACACACTTATTATCGCGAACAACAATACAAAATTGATAATAACCTATGCATTATATGTTAATAACTAACATTCTGCCAATTTATTTATAATTTACATAAATTACAACAATTATATGTAAGTATTACTCATCTCAAAAATATAATTTCATATATGGGTTATAAATATGAAACGACCTGTAGAAATATACCATCCAGTTTTACTGCAAACCTTCTGAATATGAAATCAAAATTCTTAATTTCAATTGGAATTTTCTCAATTTTAAATGGAATTTCTGGACTTAAAATGGAATTTTTCCAATTTCAAGTGGAAATTATGTAGAACGTCCGCTATGCTATATAAAGGGTGTTTTTTATTGAGGTATAGAACTTCGAATTGAAATAAAACACAAGAAAATCGTTTTAATGTCCATCAATTTAGCTTTATTGGAAGGATAATTTTATGCCATTAATGTTTAAATATGATTTCGGGCATGTGGCCGCCGCGGCTGGCTCGAATATAGCCAGCATATGGGGCCGTATGTTGGCAATAACGCCACGAATGTTGGCTTCCAAGTCCCCTAACGTTTCTGGTTTGTTGGCGTAGACGAGCGACTTCACATATCCCAAAGAAAATAATCCAATGGTGTCAAATCACACGATCTTGGTGGCCATTTGACAGGTCCATTCCGCGAAATTATGCGGTTAACCGAATTAATTGCTCTGATGGACGATTATGTCGACCATAAAATGGACGGAGCTTGCGGTGAACTTCGCGAACTGAACCATTACTTTCGAAATAAATTTGCACGATTTGCAAGCGTTGTTCTTTTGTCAACCTGTTCATGATGAAATGGCAAACCAAACTAAATATTAATCACTTGACAGCTGACAAAATGGCCGAAAGTTAAAAATGTGATGCCAACTTAAAGTTCTATACCCCAATAAAAAACACCCTTTACGTTAGAAAAGCGCGGGTTTTTTCTCATCATGTTGTTTATGCTTTCCCCTTATGGCGTATGAGTGATTTAGCAACTCAGTTGGACATAAAGTGTACGTAAGGTATACACAATTCGCCATTACACAATTCGCATTAGCCAACGTCTGGAACGGGAGGGTTTAGTTCGTGGCATTTTGGTCAAGTATTTAACTATTGAAAAACTGAAGTATTCATTATACACTCCACGAGAGTATTATGTGATTGTACATTTGTTTGTAACACCCAAAAGGAAGGGAGATAGACCGATGCTAATTATACCAATCGACTTAGAATCACTTTTTGAATCGATTTAGCAATGTCCGTCTGTCTGTCTGTCCATCTATTCTTGTAATCATGATACCGGTCGCAATTGTAGACAGAACCAAACGAAACTTTGCACAACGAAACGGGACTAGGACGAACGCTATTTAATTTGAAGAAAATCGGTTTAGATTTAGATATAGCCCCCATACGAATTGCACTCCCGATTTGACTTTTTTCACTCTAGATACCACATATTACAACAGATTTTCCTCAAAATCGGCAAAACATCTTATAGTTCAACTAGAAACTCCTGTGGTAAAAATTTGTTAGATCTGTTCAGATTTATATATAGCTCCCATACAAATTTCGTTCCCAATTTGAATTTTTCCGCTCTAGAATCCACATATTTTAACAGATTTTCTTTAAAATTCGCAAAACACCTTATATTTCAACTGGAAACACCTGTGGAAAAAATGTGTTAGATCGGTTCCGATTTATATATAGCATCCATTAAAATTTCGCTCCCGATTTGACCTTTTCTGCTCTAGAAACCACATATTTTAACAGATCCTCTTCAAATCTTTCAAGATATCTTATATTTCAACTAGAAACGCACATGGTGAAATTAGGTCAGATCGGTTCAGATTTACATATAGCTCCCATACAAATTTCGCTTTCGCGTTGACTTTTTCCGCTCCAGAAAGCACGTATTTTCACCGAATTTCTTCAAATTCAAATTATACTTGAACTGGTAGAATATATTGTGCAAGTGGGTCACTTTATTCCATGTTTGGATATAGCCCCTATTCTTTTCGAATTGAAAAATTGGACCAGGCCATATTAGCTTATGATTAGGAAACATACAAAAATTCTTCCAGTTTTCACTTTTTTACCGAATTGAAATGTATTCGGATAGAAAGTAGAGTGTATCATATAGTCGCCCATGCCCGAATTTAGCCTTTCCTTACTTGTTTTAATATGATGTGAAATATAAACTCATTTTTGTGCACTTCTTTCTTTCTCATTTACAAAGCAAATTCCGGCATTTTTTTATATCCTTTTTCTTTTGTGATTATTCTTTGTGTTCCATTGTTTTCTGCTGCATTATAAAAAGTTTGGAATGCCATATATTTCAGAGTAGAAATTTCATGCCACACAATTATGTTAAGCTGGCCATTAGAAGTTTCTTTCATTATGATTGTTAGTAACAGCTCGAAACAAGCGAATTGAGCCACATTTTGCCAAAGGATCAATATTTTTATAATTGAGCTAAATAAATTGAAAGAAGAAGAAAACATGGGCTACTAAGTTTGTCTCAGCGTTGGTAACACATTGACACATAGATCTGAGACAGGGTTTACATATATTTCACACGAATAAATTAAGTTTTTGTTTTATTGGTAAAGGTCAATAATTAATTGATAATTGATTGTTATAAATCATGATTTCAAAACTCAATGAATATATTATCTCATTAAAGCGATATTGAAGCGATTTTGAAGCCAGGTGTGGATAACAACACATTTGGCCTTTACAATATTGCCATCCATTGAAAACAATAAAAAATACTCTAAATTAAAATGTTCAAATATAAACTTCTCTGCAATAGCCGCTTTCAGATTTTCTGATTCCTTTGTTAATATGTCAAAATAGTTATTGCAACTTACAAATGTTTTCAAGAGTTATTGAATTTGTGGGCGATGTAAATTGATTTCGAACCACTGTGCGGGGCACAGTGTTTTACACTGTGTGTAATTTTTTAAGTCATGGAAATATAACCATATATGGACACCACTACGTGATAAAATACCAAAAAAGTACCGTGTCTCCCAGTTTTGTCCAAAGTCATGCACTTTTTATGGGCCCCCAAAGTTGTGGCTCTTGTCATAAAGAACAAAAGTTGTGAACATATAAAATCAAAAAAAATCTGAAAGGTCAAAATCGCAAACGTTGTCGAACAAATCTTGTAGGCGGTAGTGTGTGTAGGTAGCGTATACGTGCTGTTGATTAAGGATAATATCGCTCATACGCACTGTAGTCGGATTGACCATTAACAGAAACTGTCCAGCAATATATATTTTTCCCACCTAAACTGTGTTAAGAATCATTCATAGGAAGTTCATATGTGCTAGGAAATTGTTTATTGAGATCTTAGGTACATTTTTTGTTGATTCTTTCCTTGTATTTTGAACGGTTTGCTACCTATGGACCTGAACGGGGAAAAAAGGTAACAAAATCAATTTTTTAAGTTTTTGTTGCTATTTTTGTTCTTTATGGCAATTGTTCATATGACAAGAGCTACAACTTTGTCTCTGAGAATAAATCAAAATTCTCAACGGTTTGCAAGATATGAGGATGAGAAAATAACACCCAGGCCCAAAAAAAAGTGCAAGGGGCCAATTAAAAAAGTGCATGTCTTTGGGGTGGTGTCCGTGTTATCAGCGGCAAAAATCCCAAATTGTATGTGCCCAAATTAAATTTTGCAAAGCACATTCCTACCTGACCCATTTTTACCATTGGTTTTCTAGTTGAAGTATAAGACGTTTTCCCAAATTTGATGGAAATCTGTTAAATAGAGCGGAAAGAATCAAATCGGGAGTCATTTATATGGGAGCTATATATAAATCTCAAACGATTTGACCCACTTTCGCCATAGAAGTTTTTATTTCTGATATTAGCTTATGTGCCGCATTAGAAGAAAATCTGTTCAAATATGCTATTTCCAGAGAGGAAACAATCAATTCGATATATATCTGAACAGATCTGACCCATTTTCACCAGAGCTGTTTCTAGTTGAAATATAAGTTGTTTTGCCAAATTTGAAGAACATCTGTAAAATGTGCGATTCATAGAGCGGGAAGAATCAAATCGGGGAAACATATAAATCTGAACCGATCTGGCCTATTTTCACCAGAGCTATTTCTAGTTAAAATATATGGCGTTTTGCAGAATTGGAAGAATATCTGTTGAAGTATGTGGTTTCTAGAGCGGAAAGAGTAAAATCGGGAGCAAATTTTGTATGGGAGCTATATCTAAATCGGCACCAATTTTCTTCAAATTATATAGTGTTCGTCTTTATCCCATATAACTTGGTTGTGCAAAGTTTTATTTAGTTCCAGCAACAATTGCGACCTGTACTTTGATTACAAGAATAGATGGACAGACGCACGGACATTGCTAAATCGACTCAGAAAATGATTCTAAGTCGATCAGTATAATAAACGATGGGTCTATCTCGTTCCCTTTTTGGTGTTACAAACAAATGCTCAAAGTCATTATACCCTCTGGTGTAGGGTATAAAAATAATATTTTGCTTATGGCTGCAGACATCGATTTATTTAGTGAAATGGTAAGATCTTCTAAGTCAAAAATGAAGCAATACTTCCTTCGTTGTTCTCTGTTAATGTATTATGGAAATTTTATTTAAAGTATACCTTAGGGATGTCAGGTTTTATAGCATGCGACCGTATGTAAATATTGAGCCGATATATTAATTACTAGCAGTACCCGCTGCTTCGCACGCGAAAAAGCAAGTTATTCGTTCATTTTATCCGTCTCTGTTTTTGGATAGTATTTATTTAATTTTCTTTTGGTGGATATAGATAAATCTAAAATAGTAATTTGGTAAGCTCCTATTAGCTAGCCCTCACACACAGTCAAAGGAATGTGCTTGTCGATATGCACTATTTTAGCTGAACTACTTCGTATGTATAGTTTTCTACTAACTTTTGAACAAAAAATTACAACCATTTATATCCTCGATCTTATGTTTCTAGATTCAGCCAGCCAGTTTATAACTTTTTGCACCTCTTTCCCAAAAAGTACACATTTTGAAAAATCACTATAGGTAACATGTGTTTTTTGGTAACACAGGATTGTACAGCATTATTATCCCTTTTCGTCCCGCGCACCCCTTAGAAGTACAAATTTCGAAAAATCAAACTGCTGCGCTGCTATATGATCAGTGGAATTTACACACTAAATTTCACGATTCTAGCTGTAATAGTAAAATTGGTACCAGTTTTATCCCTTTTTGTCCCGCTCGCCACTTAAAACTACAAATTTGGAGAAATCCAATTTTACTTCGTTTCTATATGGTCAGAGGAATTTACATACCGAATTTCACGATTCTAGCTGTAATAAAGGGTGATTTTTTAAGAGCTTGATAACTTTTTTTAAAAAAAAAACGCATAAAATTTGCAAAATCTCATCGGTTCTTTATTTGAAACGTTAGATTGGTCCATGACATTTACTTTTTGAAGATAATTTCATTTAAATGTTGACCGCGGCTGCGTCTTAGGTGGTCCATCCGCTTAGTCCAATTTTGGCATTTCCACGTTTTTGAGTAACAGAGACCCAATTGGTGCGAACGGCGACGAATCGAAAATTGGTGGTCATCATTAACACTGGCCGATACAGCTGCGATATTTTCTTCAGTTCGCACTCTACGTAAGCGTGTTGGTGGTTTAATGTCCAACAATGTAAATTTGGTGCGAAATTTAGTCACAATAGCCCGAATAGCCGCTTCAGTGGGTCGATTAAACTGACCATAAAATGGAAGCGCGCAATGAACTTTCTTAACAGAGCACGCATTTTGATAATAAAATTCAATAATTTGCAAGCGTTGTTCGTTTGTAAGACGATTCATGATGAAATGTCAAAGCATACTGAGCATCTTTTTCTTTGACACCATGTCTGAAATCCCACGTGATCTGTCAAATACTAATGCATGAAAATCCTAACCTCAAAAAAATCACTCTTTACTTTAGTTGGTACCCTTTTTGTCCCGCTCGCCCCTTAAAAGTACAAATTTCGAAAAATCCAATTTTACTTCGTTTCTATATGGTCAGAGGAATTTACATACCAAATTTCACGTTTCTAGCTGTAATACTTTAGTTGGTACCATTTTTATCCCTTTTTGTACCTTTAAAAGTACAAATTTCGAAAAATCCAATTTTACTTCGTTTCTATATGGTCAGAGGAATTTACATACAATTTCACGTTTCTAGCTGTAATACTTTAGTTGGTACCCTTTTTCTCCCGCTCGTCCCTTAAAAGTACAAATTTCGAAAAATCCAATTTTACTTCGTTTCTATATGGTCAGAGGAATTTACATACCAAATTTCACGTTTCTAGCTGTAATACCTTAGTTGGTACCATTTTTATCCCTTTTTGTCCCGCTCGTCCTTAAAAGTACAAATTTCGAAAAATCCAATTTTACTTCGTTACTATATGGTCAGAGGAATTTACATACCAAATTTCACGTTTCTAGCTGTAATACTTTAGTTGGTACCATTTTTATCCCTTTTTGTCCCCCTCGTCCCTTAAAAGTACAAATTTCGAAAAATCCAATTTTACTTCGTTTCTATATGGTCAGAGGAATTTACATACCAAATTTCACGTTTCTAGCTGTAATACTTTAGTTGGTACCATTTTTATCCCATTTTGTCCCTTTAAAAGTACAAATTTCGAAAAATCCAATTTTACTTCGTTTCTAAATGGTCAGAAGAATTTACATACCAAATTTCACGTTTCTAGCTGTAATACTTTAGTTGGTACCATTTTTATCCCTTTTTGTCCCGCTCGTCTCTTAAAAGTACAAATTTCGAAAAATCCAATTTTACTTCGTTTCTATATGGTCAGAGGAATTTACATACCAAACTTCACGTTTCTAGCTGTAATACCTTGGTTGGTACCATTTTTATCCCTTTTTGTCCCGCTCGTCTCTTAAAAGTACAAATTTCGAAAAATCCAATTTTACTTCGTTTCTATATGGTCAGAGGAATTTACATACCAAACTTCACGTTTCTAGCTGTAATACCTTAGTTGGTACCATTTTTATCCCTTTTTGTCCCGCTCGTCCTTAAAAGTACAAATTTCGAAAAATCTAATTTTACTTCGTTACTATATGGTCAGAGGAATTTACATACCAAACTTCACGTTTCTAGCTGTAATACCTTGGTTGGTACCATTTTTATCCCTTTTTGTCCCGCTCGTCCTTAAAAGTACAAATTTCGAAAAATCCAATTTTACTTCGTTACTATATGGTCAGAGGAATTTACATACCAAATTTCACGTTTCTAGCTGTAATACTTTAGTTGGTACCATTTTTATCCCTTTTTGTCCCGCTCGTACCTTAAAAGTACAAATTTCGAAAAATCCCTATTTGTAGCTCGTCTGCATGGTCATTGCAAGGAACTCACCGAATTTCATGTTTATAGCTACTGCCGTTTAGTCAGGACGAAGGTTCGATGTTTATCCCTTTTTGGGCCATTTTATCCCCTAAAAGTACGAATTTCGTAAAACCCTTTCTTAGTCGACGTCTACGTCATGTTTGGGAACTACCCTGAAAATTTCATGACCCTGGCTTCAGACGTTTGGTCTGGGGGCTGGTCAATGATAAGTCAGTCAGTCAGTCAGTCAGTCAGTCAGTAACGCAACTCTTTTATATATATAGATTAAGTTATTTATGAAGGTATAACAGCCGTTTGTCATCGATTAAAAAATATAACAATTTTTATCAAAAATTTCGAAAAACAAAATTTTTATGTGGGCGTTGGCCGTAGCACTGGCTATTTTCATTTAATTGTAGAATCAAATAAAATCACTGGCAGTGATTTGTATTAATATTTATTTTAAAATAAGAAATTTATGACGTTTTTACATTTTAGGTAGGCGTGGTTGTGGGCGGATTTGAACAAAAACGTATTATACCCTCCCCTCATTCCGTTTGTAACACCTTGAAATATAGACCTGAGACCCTATAAAGTATATATTCTTGATCGTCATAAAACTCTAACACGATCTAGCCATGTCCGTCTGTTAAAAGCACGCTAGCATCTAACCTAAAGGAGCTTGGTTGTCAAAATTTGCCACAAATGCTTCTTATATTCGCAGATCGGTTGGGCTTAAAACTGGGCAAAATCGGCTGAAAGGGAAAACTTTTTTCCTCACAAGGACTAAAAATACCCATAATAACCACTAATATTTAAGTATATTAATTTAAGCATATTTTTCAATATGTCTGCCTCTACTTACTTGATATTGGGTATGCACATTACCCCTATAAAACGTGCACTATAAACTGATTTTTATTTGACGGGTGTGAAATGGGACAAAAAGGGATAAAAATGGTACCTATCAAACGACAACAGCTAGAAACACAAAATTCGTTGTGTAAGTTCCTCTAATTGAGTAGATGCTTAATATAAAAGTATTACTCCCGAATACATACATACATAAGGGATATAATGGGAATGGAGGGATAAAAATGGTACCAACCAAACGGCTGCACCTAGAATAATGAAATTCGGTGTAGACATTCTCTCTGATTGCGTAGAACGTAAAATAAATGTATTTTTGCAAATTCGTACTTTTTGGGATTAAAATGAAAAAGGGGACACAAATAGTGTCATCCAAATGACCGCAGCTACGGTCATGAAATTCGGAGTATACATTCCTCTGCTTGCGTAGACACTAAAAAATGTTTCCAAAATCGTTGTTTCAAGTGATACAATGGGTACAGAGGGGAAAAATATTACCATCTACATCTTGAATGAATTTTTCCAAATTCGTACTTTTTACCTTTACGATAAAAATTGGTTGAATCATGAAGGTAGGTTATTATGCAATATGTACTTCAGACAATGGATATTCAAAATTTTTACTTTTGAAATTAAAATAGAATTGAAATACAACCAACTGTAGCACCCACTATCTACCAATATTTATGACATTTAAGTTTTTTTTAATATAGGAATATTTACTTTTTGAATTGACTTGAAGTATTATAAAAGTGTAAACGTTTTTCCCTGCCTTATATGCGTGGTTTGAAATAATAAAAATATTATATCTTCTAGTTATATAAAAGAGAGTGGCGTTAGTTACTACGCTTATAACTCAAAAACGCATTGACCAATTTCGATGATTCGCACCAATTCGGATTTGTCGCCGGCCAAACAAGAAGAGTACCCAACAAGTAAAAACAGCGTTCAGTTCGGCCGGGCCGAACTTTATAAACCCTCCACCATGGATTGCATTCCACAGAGGTTGTCGGTTTTCGTAGAAGTGCAGTAATATTACAGGAAAATATAAATTTTTTAATATAGCCAAACCAAAACAAATACAAATATTGAAAAAATAATTTTATAAATAAATATAATATTTTAATTGTTTCAAACCAATATTTATTTCAAATCAAAAAAAAATATTCTTATATATATATATATATATATATATATATTCAAAAAGCTTAAATACCACAGTTGGTTGTATTTCTATTCTATTTTAATTCGAAAAGTACAAATTTTGAAAATCCATTATCAGACGTACATAGTGCAAAATAACATAACTTCATGATTCAACCAATTTTTGCCGTAAAAGAAAAATTACGAATTTGGAAAAAAATTATTTTGCGTGTCTATGTAGTCAGAGGAATGTATACACCGAATTCCATGATTTCAGCTGCGCCCATTTGGTTGGTACCATTTTTACCCCCTTGAGGTTTCTACGCGATAAGAATTTCATCATTCTAGCTGTAGTCGTTTAGTTGGTACTATTTTTATCGCTCTGTACCATTGTATCCCTTGAAAGTACGAATTTCGAAAAAATCGTCTATTTTCCGTGTCTATGCAGACAGAGGAATGTATACTCCGAATTTCATGACTCCAGCTGCGGTCATTCGATTGGTACTATTTTTATCCCCTTTTTTCATTCTAACCCCAAAAAGTACGAATTTCGAAAAATCCGTGTATTTTACTTGTCTATGCAATCAGAGGAATGTATACACCGAATTTGATTATTCTATGTACAGCCGTATGGTTGGTACCATTTTTATCCCTATATTCCCATTTTACCCCTTAAAAGTACGAATTTGGAAAAAAATACTTTTATATTAGGTATCTACTCAATTAGAAGAATGTACACACCGAATTTCGTATTTCCAGCTGTTGTCGTTTAATATGTACCATTTTTATCCCTTTTTTGTCCCATTTCACCCCCTACAAATAAGGTGACCGTTTTTACTATAAGGGGAAGGCCTGCACCGATAAGGGCCCGTATCAATCCTAACCAATCTACGACTATAAGACGCATTTATGGAAAATTTGAACGTTCTAGCTCCTTTCGTTTAGATGCTAGCGTGCTTTCAACAGACGGACGGACGGACATGGCTAGATTGTCTTAGAATTTTATGCCGATCAAGAATATATATACTTTATAGGGTCTCAGGTCGATATTTCAAGGTGTTACAAACGGAATGACAAAGTTAGTATACCTCCATCCTGGAGGTGGAGGGTATAAAGAAAGAATCCCGAAACATCTCCGATTTGTATGGAGTGATTTTACGACACCATCTTCATGATAGATGACGTTTATGTTTACGGTGCATTGAAGTTCACTGTAGAAACGCCTGGATTGTGCTGTCTCAGTGGCAAGGTTAAATTACCACCAGAGCCATTGCATTCTTTGCTTCATGGCGAAAGGCCAGAATCACTTCATTTTCTATCGAACACTCAGAAATATAACGGATGCTTTCACATGACTTCATTTGGAGCAGGTATTATTGATGAACCCAGATTCAATCCAAGAAGGTCGGCGCAATGAAATCACCAAGAAGGTATCGTTTGATGATTCCCATTTACGAACGCTATCCGACTGTTGCTCATTTGTCCATGGACTTTATGACACTACTGAAATAGAACAAAAATGCTAGACTTGGTTTTATTAACTTTATTGAAATATTTTTAAATTTGTTTCCACGATTTGTCTACAGTATGGACAGAGTAGAGGTGATTTATTTTTCTTTGACTTTACATCTAATTTATCAAAACAGCTAGAGCAAATCTTGAAATGTTTTCATATTCCTAGGCTCCTCAACACGAATGATGCATTTTAGTACCTCCGTAAGCTGGTTCAACGGCACATCATTATACTCCATTTTATCAATTTCTGCATCATGTTGGCTTTCAGAATCTTCAATAATATCGCTGTATTCAATAATGTTGTTTTCTTTATGTATTACTAGCTGAACCCCCGCCCACTTCGCCAGGCAAAAAAAGCAGTAAAATTAAAATCTGCTTTCATATAATTTTTGTCCTGATCGGTAATATATGTACCAATTATAATCAAGGTTCTTTCCTGATATAATAAAGAAATGGATATGTTCCATGGAGAACGTTAGTTTAGGCGAATAATTGAAAACATGTCAAGATCAAATTGATTTTTTGTTAAGTGTGATTCTCCTCCTTTTCATTACTTAAACAAAAAAACTACATTCGTAAGCTGAAATTACATTACATTCAAAACACATAGAAAATCAATCAAATTGTTCACTAATCAAACAACACAAAAACTAAAACATTAATATAATTTCCGTTTTCTTGACTTAAGTCGGCTGTTGGCGAATGAATATTTCTCTTTTTATAACCTTTCTTTACTATTGTGCTAAGAAAATCCACAGAAAACGTGTTATTTTACAAAATTCAAATCAAAAATGTGCCATCTTTCAAATCCCGCCCATTTGTATATTGTCTAAGCTGGTTACAACTAAATTAACTCACACAACATTATAGGAATATCGTTGTAGAATATACTCAAAAAACTGGTTTTAATTTCGTATGGGAAGGGTCACGGCCACTTTCCGCCCATCTCGGTGTCGTAATACTCTGAAACCGGTTTCAATTTCAGATGTGAATGGTCACGCCCACTTTCCGCCCATCTTTGCACAACTATTTACACTGGATCAACTCACACAAAATTTCAGCACTCTAGGTCTATGACACCTACTGACAATATTCGATAATATGTTTTAACTTCGTATGTGAGGTACCACGCCCACTTTTCCATTACCGCCCATTTTTGGCTCAACTACGCATATTGATGCTAGATGCAATCACACAAAATTTCAGCAATCTAGGTGTCATTCGATAATAGGTTTTAACTTCGTATGGGAGATGCCACGCCCACTTTTCCATTACCGCCCTTTTTTGGCACAATTACACACATTGATGCTAGATGCACTTACACAAAATTTGAGCACTCTACGTGTCATAGAACTGACAATATTCAATAATAGGTTTTAACTTCGTATGGGAGGTGCCACGCCCACTATTCCAATACCGCCCATTTTTGGCACAAATACGCACATTGATGCTAGATGCACTTACACAAAATTTGAGCACTCTACGTGTCATAGAACTGACAATATTCAATAATAGGTTTTAACTTCGTATGGGAGGTGCCACGCCCACTATTCCAATACCGCCCATTTTTGGCACAAATACGCACATTGATGCTAGATGCACTTACACAAAATTTGAGCACTCTACGTGTCATAGAACTGACAATATTCAATAATAGGTTTTAACTTCGTATGGGAGGTGCCACGCCCACTATTCCAATACCGCCCATTTTTGGCACAAATACGCACATTGATGCTAGATGCACTTACACAAAATTTGAGCACAATACGTGTCATAGAACTGACAATATTCAATAATAGGTTTAAACTTCGTATGGGAGGTGCGCCACCCACTATTCCAATACCGCCCATTTTTTGCACAACAACGCACATTGATGCTAGATACACTTGCACAAAATTTGAGCACAATACGTGTCATAGAACTGACACTATTCGATAATATGTTTTAACTTCGTATGGGAGGTGGCACGCCCACTATTCCAATACCGCCCATTTTTGGCAGAACTACGCACATTGATGCTAGATGCACTTACACAAAATAACAGCACTCTAGGTGTCAATACTCGCCCACTTTTCTAATACCGCCCATTTTTGGCACAACTATGCACATTGATGCTAGATGCACTTACACAAAATTATAGCACTCTAGGTGTCAAAGAACTGACAATATTCAATAATAGGTTTTAACTTCGTATGGGAGGTGCCACGCCCACTATTCCAATGCCGCCCATTTTTTGTACATGTAAAAATAAAAGCGTAGTCTTATGAAAATATAGGGAAAAATTGGTAAAAGAAAAGGTACAAGCAAATCGGCCGCCGATTTTACTAAAGCTTACCCTTATCATCCACAGTTTCTCAAAGTATTTGAGGAAACTATTTAAAGTGCCCCTTTCTTTCTCGGAAAATTCAAGCATTTCACTCTTCAGAACCAAAAACATCTCCTCAATCTGCTCCGCATTTACCAACGGCAAGCTTAGAAATTTGCTGAACCATTCACTGCAGCATTTGTTATTTTTAACAATTCTTCCAATTCCTTTAATTTTCCATGGACATAGTGACATCGATTCTATGGACATTATGACCCTGGACGTTATGACATGCCACCCACAAACCCATTAAGCCAATTGGTTCGAACAATTGGCAAAGTACAAGGATGTGGATCACTTAAACTGAACAATTCAAAATCAAATCGTTGCTTCACTGCATTCCTTCAAATCTATCGACTGGGTAACAAACGAAGACCAAGCAAGCAACTATCCAACGGAGATTTAGAATTCATTGGATGTGCCTGGATTGCCACCGCACAATTTACAATTTAAGGTTGTTTCAGTTGTCATCATGCTTTGCCATATCAAACAACCAAAATTATGCAACGGAACGCGTTCACAAAACTCATGAGCAAATGTGATTCACGCAAGAATACTAAAAGGAGAGTTCAAAGGTGAGGAAGTTCTCATTCCGAGAATTCCAATGATCCCAACCGATATGCCATTCGAGTTTAAGCGAATCCAATTTCAAATTCGTCTAGCATTCGCCATGACAATCAATAAATCACATTGAGTGTTTGTGGCCTCAGTCTGGAGAATGAATGTTTTCCAAACGGTCAACTGTATGTCGCATGTTCCCGTGTCGGAAAACCATCCGCTTTGATCGTTTTCGCACCTGGCAAGAAAAAAATTTTGTTTATCACAGAGTGATTCAATGAGGAAAATACAATTCAAAATCGACACGACCGTAACTCATACAGCAAATATTTAAAAAAAGAATCAATTGCAATGGACAATTGACCACAGATTTTCTGCAATTTGAAATGACGTAGAACAACGCCTGTCTGATCAAGTTCTCTGGGTCCACTATAATGAATAACACTAACATTCTCTTAATTATGCAAATTCTTTTTATCATGTAATAGATAATATACTATTCACATTTTTATTTTTCATATATTACAAGGATTACCTGCACCGATAAATAAATAAAATTTGAAGGCAAAACAGCGTTTGCCGTGTCAGCTAGTTTATATATTAAATTATGTTTTCAATATTTGTTTTGGTTTGGCTACATTAAAAAATTCATATTTTCTTGTAATATTACTGCATTTCTACGAAAATCCTCAGCCTCTATGGAATGCAATTCATGGTGGAGGGTATATAAAGTTTGGCCCGGCTGAACGCCGTTTTTACTTGTTTTTGATTTAATTTGGCATTCCAAGGGATGTGTTCAAAAATTCAAGTCCTATCTCCATTCCTTCTATTTTTTGTCGCAGCTTGTATGTAAATATTCCACTGTGCGGCGGATCTTTATAAATATCTGTATTATTTTGAATTATTATTGCGTGCACCCTGCTGTTGTACTTAAATATACGAATATTGAATCATCATTCGTTGCCCGAAAGTGTTGTAGGGTAACAAATTATTATGCCAGACTTACGCCTTGCCATTGGTTTGCACGAAAATAAATTATCCTTTTGTGGAACGTTTACGTTTTTGTTCTTTCCTCTTTTGCATCAGAATTATGTGTAAAAACCGAGCCCCATAAAAAACTATTGTAGTTTTTCGAGTATTTTTGCATTGCTCCTCTCCTTTGTGGGCTTCTTTTTCCGAAGCCAGGCGGAAACAAGTGGATACTTGTTGAAGTTGTATGTTGCAGATTCATTATTCCGCCACAGCCACCACGCAGCCACGCTGCATTGTGAAACGAGGACGTTTATGTTTTTTTGTACGGAAATATGCAAAATACATAAGTACAGGCAAATGCCAAACGCGATTAAGTCCATTCGAAAAGAAATTGTAAAAAAAAATGTCACCATGCCATTTGTAAATAAATTTGCATTCTATTAAATATAGATGCAAAATGGTCTTGAGCCAGGACAATATCCCAGTTCAAATCAAATATTGATTACAGACCAAAAAAATACAAACTAAAAAAAAACAATTTTATAATTTATAGTGTAATTACAATGTGATTGTTCTTTATTTAAATTTATTTTATTTAAATAAATATATTTGTCGCAACATTTTGAAAATATCTGCAAATGGAGTTAATCATTTTGCCAAAGGACCCATCCATATTTGTAGTATAATATTATTCATGTTTCTCTATGGCAACAAAAACGAGGTAAGTTGTTTTTTAATGAACTTGTCGAGTGCATCCTAGCGTCCTTTATGTAAAAATTTTTTGTATTTTCAACAACATAATATACCCGAAAGGACCATAAACTAAGGGGGATATTTAATAAATGGGAAGTGAAACAAGTGGACATGATAAATTTGTTGGGGCTAATTTAATGTGAAATTTATGCGTATATCTGCATGTGAAATATTCAGCACACAATTGAGTTGTCATCGGTTCATGGGCAGAGTATCGGCATGCTGCATGAATGGATAGATGACCTTAAGCACGGCCGGTACCCTACACCATGGACAATTGTTATTTGAATATTCTCAGTCTGATTGTAGAAGGATTTATTTTTATACCCTCCACCTTAGGATGGGATATAGGGAATTCCCAAAAGTACTTGACAAATTTAAATTTAATTTTTGAATTCCACCTCCAGGATGGGGGTATATTCGCTTTGTCATTCCGTTTGTAACACCTTAAAATATTCATTGGATATATATATTCTGGGTCGTGGTAAAATTCTAAGACGATATAGCCATGTCCGTCTGTCTGTCTGTTGAAAGCACGATAGCGGCCGAACGAAATGAGCTAGGAGGTTCAAGTTTTTCCTAAATGTGTCTTATGGTTGCAGATCGGTTGGGACTGAAAGTGGGCGAAATCGGCCCAGAGGGAAAAATTTTTCCCTCACAAGGACTGAAAATACCCCTAATATTTAAAGTATTTCAGCATGTTTCTTGAACACAATAGCTTGTATTTACTTGATATTTGCAATTCGCATTCCCTTTATAGCACAAAAGGGCACCATAGAGTGATTTTTATTTGTAGGGGGAGAAATGGGATGAAAAGGGATAAAAATAGTACCTATCAAATGACAACAGATAGAAACACGAAATTTGGCGCATACATACCTCTAATAGAGTAGATACATAATATACAAGTATTTTTTCTAAATTTGTACTTTCAAGGGATACAATGGCTACAGGTGATAAAAATAGTACTAACCAAACGGCTACACCTAGAATAATGAAATTCGGTGTATATATTCCTTTATTTTATTCGTACACACATAAAATAAAGGAAATTCGTACTTTTAGGGTTAAAATGGAAAAAGGGGATAAAAATTGTACCAAACAAATGGATGCAGCTAGAACCATGAAATTCGCGGTATACATTCCTCTGATTGAGTGACACGAAAAAAACGTTTTACCAAATTCGTACTTTCAAGGGATTCAATGGGAGCAGAGGGATAAAAATGGTACCAACTAAAAGGCTACAGCTAGAATGATGAAATTTTCGAAAGTCGTACTTTTAAGGAGTAAAATGCGAAAAAAGTGATAAAAATGGTACCAACAAAATGGCCGCAGATAGTATCATGGAATTGGGTATATACATTCCTCTGAGTGCATAGCCATGTAAAATAATTTTTTTCCAAATTCGTACTTTATTTTGTTGCTTTTACGACAAAAATGGTAGAATCATGAAGTTGTCTTACACTGCGTACGTGAGAGATAAGGTATTTTCAAAATGTATACTTTTGAATTTAAAATAGATGGAAATACAACCAACCAAAGGACTGCAGCTGAAAATACACTCTCTACCCCCCAATATTTAGGGTATTTATGATTGCTGCCTTATATTTACTTTATGAATTGAAGTATTATTTCCATTATATACATTCATAGTATAAAAATATTGGTAGCCTTGGCGTATTAATTAAATTTCTGATTTTCATACATTTGAAATTTGTTGCGGACATTCCTCTTGTAGCTTAGAAGCACCACAAGGAAAATAAAAGTTTTAGCGGGCGAAATGTGACAGAAAGGGATAAAATATGGTACCAATGATACGACAACAGCTAGAATCATGAAATTCGGTGTGTACATCCCTCTAATTGCATAAACACGTAAAATAGAGCGATTTTTCGAAATTCGTACTTTTAAGGGATATAATTGAAAAAGAGGGATAAAAATGGGACCTTCCAAACCGCTGAAGTTGATATCATGAAATTCGGTGTATATATTCGGTGGTCTGACTATGAAGACTCGAAACAAAAAGGTTTTTTTCCAAATATGTACATTTGGGCGGAGAATGGGTCGAATGGGGATATCTTTAAAATTTGTACTTTTCTTTTCACAATAATGCAGTCACTTTGTTTGTATCTGAAAATGCTTCTCCCTAATGGCGACTGACAATCGCCTAATATTTTCGGCATGTTCACTTTTACAATTACAGCATTGTATTTATTTATAGTAGTAGATTTTAAACAGTGCGCATAAGTATACATTATAGTTTGAAATAGTAATCAAATATAGTAATGTGCATAAACATATCACAATTTTCGTAATATGGTTCGGTACTTCTATGTCGACATCCTTTTATCTGCTGGTAATACTGTGGAATGCACTCAGTGGTGGAGGGTATATAGGATTCGGCCCGGCCGAACTTAACGCCTTCTTACTTGTTTACAGTCAACTCAGCATTTTCATCATGTTAAAGTAAACGAACTAACAACGAATGCAAATTATAACAAGTAAGGAATGGCTAAAGTCGGGCGGGGCCGACTATATGATACACTCCACTTTCTACCGGGATACAATTCAATTCTGTAAAAAAGTGAAAACGGAAAAATTTTTTGTATGTTTCCTAATCACAGTCTAATATGACCTGGTAGAATTTGTCAAATCGAGAATAATATTTGTATCGCGGCTGTATCCAAACATGGAATGAAGTGACTAACTTTCACAATAAGTTCTTCTAGTAGAAGTGTAACGTGTTATGATCAATTTTAAGAAATTCTCTGAAAATACGCGGTTTCTGGGGGAACGAAATTTGTATGAGAGCTATATGTAAATCTGAACCGATGTGACCCATTTTCACAATAGGTGTTCCTAGTTTCAATATAAGATGTTTTGCCAATTTTGAAGAAAATCTCTTAAAATATGTGGATTCTGGAGCGGAAAAATTCAAATTGGTAGCGAAATTTGTATGGGAGCTATATATAAATCTGAACCGATCTAACACATTTTTATCACAGGTGTTTTCAGTTGAAATATAAGGAGTTTTGCGAATTTTGAAGAAAATCTGTGGATTCTAGAGCGGAAAAATTCAAATTGGGAGGGAAATTTGTATGGGAGCTATATATAAATCTGAACCGATCTAATATTTTTATACAACAGGTGTTTTGAGTTGAAATATAAGGTGTTTTGCCAAATTTGAAGACAATCTGTTGAAATATTTGGAGTCTAGAGCGGAAAAATTCAAATTGGGAGCGAAATTTGTATGGGAGCTACATATAAATCTGAACCGATCTAACATATTTTTACAACAGGTGTTTCCAGTTGAAATATAAAGTGTTTTGCCAAATTTGAAGACAATCTGTTGAAATATTTGGATTTTGGAGCGGAAAAATTCAAATTGGGAGCGAAATTTGTATGGGAGCTATATATAAATCTGAACCGATCTAATATTTTTATACAACAGGTGTTTTCAGTTGAAATATAAGGTGTTTTGCCAAATTTGAAGACAATCTGTTGAAATATTTGGATTCTAGAGCCGAAAAATTCAAATTGGGAGCGAAATTTGTATGGGAGCTATATATAAATCTGAACCGATCTAATACATTTTTACAGCAGGTGTTTCCAGTTGAAATATAAGGTGTTTAGTCAAATTTGAAGACAATCTGTTGAAATATTTGGATTCTAGAGCGGAAAAATTCAAATTGGGAGGGAAATTTGTATGAGAGCTATATATAAATCTGAACCGATCTAATATTTTTATACAACAGGTGTTTTCAGTTGAAATATAAGGTGTTTTGCCAAATTTGAAGACAATCTGTTGAAATATTTGGATTCTAGAGCGGAAAAATTCAAATTGGGAGCGAAATTTGTATGGGAGCTATATAAATCTGAACCCATCTAACACATTTTTACCACAGGTGTTTCTAGTTGAACTACAAGATGTTTTGCCAAATTTGAAGAAAATCTGTTGAAATATGTGGCATCTAGAGTCAGGCCCGTGCGCAGGATTTTCCCCTGGGGGGGGGGTTTCATCTACACTCTTAAAAAAGTTAACCCTATAATGAGTTAAAATTAACTAAAATTTAGGAAACCAAGTACATTTTTACTAAACATAAGCAGAATTTTTTCTGAAAATTTCCTAAAACTAAGTAAATGTTTACTCAAATGAAGTAAATATTTACTCAAACTGAGGACAATTTGGCGATTTTTTCCTTAAAACGAGTAAATTTTTACTTAAATTGAGGAAAATTTTATTTTATATAAGAAAAGAGGTGAAATTAAAATAAGTTCAATTTAACTAAAAAAATCAAACAAATAGTTTTGCATCAGAGTATGCAAAACTGATACAAAAAATGCCAACATGAAATATTTCTTAAAAGTTTCATGATACCTCTGCCATAAGGAGTTGAGCCATTACTCCATGATTGTTGCGAAGGCAAGATAGGCGCCTTCGCAGTGGTTGTTTAGAATAATTCATAAAGTATTTAAGAAATAAGTCTCTGCAAACAAACGAGAATTGCTTCTTTGATTAATATTCACTATTTTTTAGTTTAAGTAAATCTACTACCCTTTTTCTTGTAAATGAACTATTTACTATGGCTTTGAAAGAAGGAAACTTTACACATACTTAGTTAATTTTCCAACTTTTTATGAAATTTTTACTGGAGCGTTTTACTGAACGCTTATTTATTTTTATATTTTAATTAACAACAGCCAATTTTAGCATACTGCAAACTCTTTAGTAGGAGAAAACTGCTGTTATGTAAAACAAGTAAGGAAAGGCTAAAGTCGGGCGGGGCCGACTATATAATACCCTACACCACTCCCTGCGTATGTACCTCACTTTGATTACTAAACCCAGGTATTTCGTGGGAACAATTTTATGTAGTTCATACAAATTATATAAATTATATGAATATAATGTATATGCTATAAATTAATCTTTAGTCAAATTTAACGAATATGGTAATTGATCCAATTGTCCGACATACCAAAGTATGGACATATGGGCATCACCCAAACAATTCTCATTGCAATTCAATTCGGTAAAAATTGAAATCGGGAAGGATTTTTGCATCCTGTAAATGTATGTGTTTGACAAAAAATTTTAAATCGGAAAGGACATTTGTATGGGGGTATATTGAAACCTGGAACGATATGACCCGCTTTCACCATGTCTGTTTATTGGTGAAATATAATATGTAAAATTTGGCCAAAATCGGTTAAACAGTCGGGAGCAACATTTGTATGAGGGCTATATCTAAATCTGAACCGATCTTACCCAATTTTTGCATACGTGTTTCTAGTTGGATTATAAGATGTTGTGCCAATTTTAAAGAAAATCGGGTACAATATGTGGTTTCTCAAGCGGAAAAAGTGAAATAGGGAGCGACATTTGTATGGGGGCTATATCTAAATCTGAACCGATCTTACCCAATTTTTGCATACGTGTTTCTAGTTGCATTATAAGATGTTCTGCAAAATGTAAAGAAAATCGGGTACAATATGTCTTTTCTAGAGCGGAAAATGTCAAATCGGGAGCGACATTTGTATGGGGGCTATATCTAAATCTGAACCGATCTTACCCAATTTTTGCATACGTGTTTCTAGTTGGATTATAAGATGTTCTGCAAAATTTAAAGAAAACCGGGTACAATATGTCGTTTCTAGAACGGAAAATGTCAAATCGGGAGCGACATTTGTATGGGGGCTATATCTAAATCTGAACCGATCTTACCCAATTTTTGCATACGTGTTTCTAGTTGGATTATAAGATGTTGTGCCAATTTTAAAGAAAATCGGGTACAATATGTGGTTTCTAAAGCGGAAAAAGTGAAATAGGGAGCGACATTTGTATGGGGGCTATATCTAAATCTGAACCGATATTACCCAATTTCGGCATAGGTGTTTCTAGTCAGATTATAAAATGTTGTACCAAATTTAAAGAAAATCGGGTACAATATGTGTTTTCTAGAGCGGAAAATGTCAAATCGGGATCGACATTTGTATGGGGGCTATATCTAAATCTGAACCGATATCCTCCAAATTCAATACCAATGGTCCTTGGCCAGAAAAAATAACTTCTGCCAAGTTTCATGACAATCGGACAACAATTGCGACCTGTAGAGTGCGAACAAGCTTAGATGGACAGCAGACGGACGGACGGACGGACAGACGGACAGACGGACAGACGGACAGACGGACAGACGGACAGACGGACAGACGGACAGACGGACAGACGGACAGACAGACAGACATCGTTAAATCGACTCAGCTGGCGATTCTAAGCCGATCCGTATACTTAAAGGTGGGTCTAGCTCAATTATTTCTTGGTGTTACAAACATTTGGCGGAAAACCTAGACCACGAAGTGGTGTAGGGTATAAAAATCCGATGTAAAATTTGCGTTCTTGAGGGGTAAAAATTAAAATGGGGCCATTTGTAAGGGCTCTACATTAAAAAGAGGTTCCATATAGATCACTTTCAAAGTAGGTATTCTTAGTTGAAATATGACATGATATGCAAAATTATATCGAGATCAAATGCACGATGTGGATTCTAGAGATGTAATAGAGTGGAATGGGGGCTCAATTTGTATGGGCGTTATACCAAAATATGGACCCATATATTTGACTTTCATAATATGTCTTCTTAGTTGAAATATATGAGGGATATATATAAATCTGAACCGATCTTACCCACTTTCACCATAGGTTTTTTAGTTGGGTTATAAGATGTTGTGCCAATTTTAATGAAAAAACGGGTAAAAACGGATATGTGGTTTCTAAAGCGAAAAATGTCAAATCGGGAGCGACATTTGTATGGGGGCTATATCTAAATCTGAACCGATCTTACCTAATTTCTGCATATGTGTTTCTAATTGGATTATAAGATGTTCTGCCAAATTTAAAGAAAATTGGGTACAATATGTCGTTTCTACATCGGAAAATGTCAAATCGGGAGCGACATTTGTATGGGGGCTATATCTAAATCTGAACCGATCTTACCCAATTTTTGCATACGTATTTCTAGTTCGACTATAAGATTTTCTGCAAAATTTAAATAAAAGCGGGTACAATATGTCGTTTCTAGAGCGGAAAATGTCAAATCGGGAGCGACATTTGTATGGGGGATATATCTAAATCTGAACCGATCTTACCCAATTTTTGCATACGTGTTTATAGTTGGATTATAAGATGTTCTGCCAAATTTAAAGAAAATCGGGTACAATATGTCGTTTCTAGAGCGGAAAATGTCAAATCGGGAGCGACATTTGTATAGGGGCTATATCTAAATCTGAACCGATCTTACCCAATTTTTGCATACGTGTTTATAGTTGGATTATAAGATGTTCTGCCAAATTTAGAGAAAATCAGGTACTATATGTTGTTTTTAGATCGGAAAATGTCAAATCGGGACCGACATTTGTGTGGGGGCTATATCTAAATCTGAACCGATTTCCTCCAAATTCAATACCAATGGTCCTTGTCCAGAAAAAATAACTTCTGCCAAGTTTCATGAGAATCGGGCAACAATTGCGACCTGTAGAGTGCGAACAAGCTTAGATGGCCAGCAGACGGACAGACAGACATCGTTAAATCGACTCAGCTGGTGATTCTAAGCCGATCGGTATACTTAAAGGTGGGTCTAGCTCGATTATTTCTTGGTGTTACAAACATTTGGCGCGAAACTAACTTATAATACCCTAGACCACGAAGTGGTGTAGGGTATAAAAATGGCTTTCGAAAAAAAT
>OX377618.1:130242783-130336915 GCA_947397865.1 Polietes domitor
AAAAGTACAAATTTTGAATTAACCTAACAACATTTATTTTACATTTCTTTATTCTAGGTGCAGCCGTTTGGTTGGTAGCATTTTTATCCATCTATTCCCATTTTACCCCTTAAAAGTACGAATTTGGAAAAAATACTTTTATATTATGTAACTACTCAATTAGAGGAATGTACATACCGAATTTCGTGTTTCTAGCTGTTGTCGTTTAATATGTACCATTTTTATCCCTTTTTGCCCCATTTCACCCCTACGAATAAAAACCACTTTATGGCGCACGTTTTTGTTATAGGGGGAATGCGCGTACCCAATATCAAGTAAGTAAGCAGACATATTAAAAATATGCTTAAATGCTCTAAAATATTAGGGTATTTCGCCCAGTTTCAATCCCAACCGATCTACGACTATAAGCCGCATTTATGGAAAATTTTGAAGTTTTAGCTTCTTTCATTTAGATGCTAGCGTGCTTTCAACAGGTCGATATTTCAAGGTGTTACAAACGGAATGACAAAGTTAGTATACCCCCATCCTGAAGGTGGAGTTTATACTAAATATCAGGAATCAGTTATTCAAACCATTCAAAAGCTATACTCGATCTACTATGCCAAACTAAATACAACAAATTTTCTTTTAATCAAGGAGCTGTTCATAATAATATTGTTTACCCACTGAAATGGAGTTACTGTGGACCATGTTAAAATTTTTAAAACGATAAATTATAGTTTTTGAAGGATATTATACATATTATCAAGTTTTTCCTTATCTAAATCTGAACTGATCTTACCCAATTTCTGCATAGGTGTTTCTAGTTGGATTATAAGATGTTGTGCCAAATTTAAAGAAAATCGGGTACAATATGTGGGTTGTAGAGCGGAAAGTGTCAAATCGGGGGCGTCGTTTGTTTGGGGACTATATCTAAATCTGAACCGATCTTACCCAATGTCAGCATAGTGTTTCTAGTAAGATTATAAGATGTTGTGCGAAATTTAAAGAAAATTTAGTACAATATGTGGTTTCTAGAGCGGAAAATATGAAATCGGGGGCGTCATTTGTATTGGGGCTATGTCTAAATCTGAACCGATCTTACCCAATTTCTGCACAGATGTTTCTAGTTGGATTATACGTTTTTGTGCTAAATTTAAAGAAAATCGAGTAGAATGTGTGGTTTTTAGAGCGGAAAATGTCAAATCGGGAGCGACATTTGTATAGGGGCTATATCTAAATCTGAACCGATTTGATCTATTTTCACCATAGATGTTCCTAGTTAAAATATAAGATGTTTTGCCAAATCTACGACAATCTGATACAATATGTGGTTTCTAGAGCGGAAAAAGTTAAATCGGGATTTGTATGGGAGCTATATATAAATCTGAACCGATCTGACCTATATTCACCATGGGTGTTTCTAGTGGAAATATAAGACGTTTTACCAAATCTGATACAATATGTGGTTTCTAGAGCGAAAAGAGCCGAATCGTCCTTGTCCCGAAAAACTTCATTGTGCAAAGTTTCATTTAGTTATGTCTACAATTGCGACCTGTATCGTGATTACAAGGATAGATGGGCAGACGGACGGACAGACATTCTTAAATCGACTCAAAAAGTGATTCTAAGTCGATCGGTATAATTAACAATGGGTCTATCTCGTTTTCTTTTGGGAGTGGAGTGTATAAAAATGAGAAATTTTCAAAAAATTGCTTGAATAACCTAAAGTCCTTGTTAGAGAAAAATGTTTCCCCTCTGGGCCGATTTTATTCACTTTCAATCGCAACCGATCTGCAAACATAACACAAATGTACGGAAAATTTCATCCTCCTAGCTCATTTCGTCCGGAAGCTAGCGTGCATCCAACAGACAGACATGGCTACATCGTCTTAGAATTTTACCAGGATACAGAATATACATTCTTTATGGGGTCTCCGTTGAATATTTCAAGGTGTTACGAACGGAATGGCAAAGTGAATATAATACCCCCATCCTGGAGTTGGAGTGTATAAAAATATTCGACCTGTACCCTTTGAGTGCATGGCTGAGATAAACTCAGCGACTATAGAGAAATAATTCGTTCTTGTGTTCCAGTGAATATGGCGTTCGTTCGTGGTATTCAGATTAGAAACTTGTTTAAAATAATTCCCTTCAAAGCGCAGAAAATGCTTATTGAGATTTTGGGCGGCGACTAAAATGTGTTTCTTCTGGATGTTATTCCTATTGCTTTTGCTAGGTCCGTATAGAGTCAGTTTGGCGTATCCTGAAATGATTTCTTCCGAATTCATCAGAATCTGCCGACTCTGGTGTGCCCTGTATAATACTAACCATGCACCGAAAAAAAAAATTATCGTATAGAATTGAAATCTAAGAACACAACATTAGTTGTCGATTAGACTTATTAGACTGATTTCATTTGATATTGATCGAAAGAGACAAGATTGTACATTGCCCTCTATAATGGTGACGTATTAATTGTGTTAAGTTGCAAAGGATAATATCACTCATTCGCTCTGCTATCGTATTGACCAGAATGCAAGTCATTAGTTTGTTGTAAATCAAAATAAATGTTGACAAAATTTAACATGCTTGGAGCGGAGATGTTTTTCAAATGACCCTCCAAAGTTATTTTAAGATATATTTCTTTTGCCAGAAAAAAAATACACATTTGTTGGCGAAGTCGGTTTTGTGCATTTGTTTGTAACACCCAAAACGAATAGAGATAGACAACGTTTATTATAGAGATCGGCTTAGAATCGCTCTCTGCTTCGATTTATTGTAATCAAAGTACAGATCTCAATTTTTTTAATACTAATACTAATACTAATACTAATACTAATACTAATACTAATACTAATACTAATACTAATACTAATACTAATACTAATACTAATACTAATACTAATACTAATACTAATACTAATACTAATACTAATACTAATACTAATACTAATACTAATACTAATACTAATACTAATACTAATACTAATACTAATACTAATACTAATACTAATACTAATACTAATACTAATACTAATACTAATACTAATACTAATACTAATACTAATACTAATACTAATACTAATACTAATACTAATACTAATACTAATACTAATACTAATACTAATACTAATACTAATACTAATACTAATACTAATACTAATACTAATACTAATACTAATACTAATACTAATACTAATACTAATACTAATACTAATACTAATACTAATACTAATACTAATACTAATACTAATACTAATACTAATACTAATACTAATACTAATACTAATACTAATACTAATACTAATACTAATACTAATACTAATACTAATACTAATACTAATACTAATACTAATACTAATACTAATACTAATACTAATACTAATACTAATACTAATACTAATACTAATACTAATACTAATACTAATACTAATACTAATACTAATACTAATACTAATACTAATACTAATACTAATACTAATACTAATACTAATACTAATACTAATACTAATACTAATACTAATACTAATACTAATACTAATACTAATACTAATACTAATACTAATACTAATACTAATACTAATACTAATACTAATACTAATACTAATACTAATACTAATACTAATACTAATACTAATACTAATACTAATACTAATACTAATACTAATACTAATACTAATACTAATACTAATACTAATACTAATACTAATACTAATACTAATACTAATACTAATACTAATACTAATACTAATACTAATACTAATACTAATACTAATACTAATACTAATACTAATACTAATACTAATACTAATACTAATACTAATACTAATACTAATACTAATACTAATACTAATACTAATACTAATACTAATACTAATACTAATACTAATACTAATACTAATACTAATACTAATACTAATACTAATACTAATACTAATACTAATACTAATACTAATACTAATACTAATACTAATACTAATACTAATACTAATACTAATACTAATACTAATACTAATACTAATACTAATACTAATACTAATACTAATACTAATACTAATACTAATACTAATACTAATACTAATACTAATACTAATACTAATACTAATACTAATACTAATACTAATACTAATACTAATACTAATACTAATACTAATACTAATACTAATACTAATACTAATACTAATACTAATACTAATACTAATACTAATACTAATACTAATACTAATACTAATACTAATACTAATACTAATACTAATACTAATACTAATACTAATACTAATACTAATACTAATACTAATACTAATACTAATACTAATACTAATACTAATACTAATACTAATACTAATACTAATACTAATACTAATACTAATACTAATACTAATACTAATACTAATACTAATACTAATACTAATACTAATACTAATACTAATACTAATACTAATACTAATACTAATACTAATACTAATACTAATACTAATACTAATACTAATACTAATACTAATACTAATACTAATACTAATACTAATACTAATACTAATACTAATACTAATACTAATACTAATACTAATACTAATACTAATACTAATACTAATACTAATACTAATACTAATACTAATACTAATACTAATACTAATACTAATACTAATACTAATACTAATACTAATACTAATACTAATACTAATACTAATACTAATACTAATACTAATACTAATACTAATACTAATACTAATACTAATACTAATACTAATACTAATACTAATACTAATACTAATACTAATACGATATTTGATGTGTCGTTTACAGATGTCATTTGTCATTCCGTTTGTAACACCTTGAAATATCGACCTGAGACCCTATAATTATATATATTCTTGATCGTCATAAAATTCTAAGACGATCTAGCCATGTCCGTCCGTCTTTTGAAAGCACGTTAGCATCTAAGCGAAAGAAGCTAGCACGTCCAAATTTTACATAAATGCGTCTTATAGTCGTAGATCGGTTGGGATTGAAACTGGGCGAAATCGGCCCAAATGGAAAAATGTTTCCCTCACAAGGACTAAAAATACCCATAATTTTCTCTAATATTTTAGAGTATTTAAGCAATTTTTTCAATATGTCTGCTTGTACTTACTTGATATTGGGTGTGCGCATTCCCCCTATAACAAAAACGTGCACAATGGGGCAGAAATGGTTAAAAATGGTACCTATCAAACGAAAACAGCTAGAAACACGAAATTCGGTGTGTACATTCCTCTAACTGAGTAGATACATAATATACAAATATCTTTTCCAAATTCGTACTTTTAAGGGGTAAAATGGGAATAGAGGGATACAAATGGTACCAACCAAACGGCTGCACCTAGAATAATGAAATTCGGTATATACATTCCTCTGATTGCGTAGACAAGTAAAATAAAGAGATTTTAGAAAGTCGTACTCTTAAGGGGGTAAAATAGGAAAAGGGATACAAATGGTACCAACCAAATGGCCGCAGCTAGAATCATGGACTTCGGTGCATAGACAAGCGAAATAAAAAGATTTTTCGTACTTTTTATTTTTAACGTAAAAATTGGTTCAATCATCAGTTTAGGTTATTTTGCACTATGTACCTGAATAATGGATTTTCAAAATTTGTACTTTTAGAATTAAAATGGAATGGAAATATAACCCACTGTAGCACCCACTATCGACAAATATTTTTGTATTTAAACTTTTTTGAATTGACTTGAAGTATTATTTCGTATCGGTAGCCTTGCCTTACAAGCGTGGAATAATGAAAATACAAGCGTGGACTAATGGAGATATTTTCAGTTCTTATTAGGGAAAACTCTATCTCTCACGTCCAACGTTTACGTTTACAATGAACTTGAATTTAAAATACATTTCCGTAAAGCAGCGTTTATTTTTGCTCGCCTTCTCAAAAGTTGGCACCACTAACGCTGCCAAAAACACCAACCTGCAGCAGCAGCGGCAGTAACAGCGTGCGAGCAAAAAAACTTCAAGATATCCAGCAAACAACTGGAGCGATACAGCCAAAGACATTCAGTTCAATTTGGGAATTCAAAGCGAACGAACGCCCCCGAACGGATATACGCCGACGAGTGGCCCAACGTAACATAACAAGTTGTAATAGTGCATATACATACACAGTCAAACACACAGCCCATTATACATATACATATATGTATGTGTATATGTAAAACTATAGCTAAAGCAAAAAAGAGGTTTGAAAGCCTAAAAGTATACTAACGTTTTTGGTGTTAACAAAAAAAGAAGTAAAGTGTGCCTATAAATTAAAAAAAAAACGAAAACGCAAAAACGGAAAAGTTTCCTTGGCAAAAGAAATTTTCTAAAGAATTCCGGAGAAAATTCTGTGTGAGTGAAGAACAAACACAAAAAGGCACAAAAGGCGGGGTGACACTAAAACCCGCTAAAGCACCATATGTTGAGTGAAAACTGTAAACTGAAAAGTGAAAACTGATAACGAACATCTTAAAGGTCTGTCGTCGTTCCTTTGTGTGAGTGAGAGTGTGTGCATTAAGTTTGGGTTGGAATTGGTACAAAAAACTTTAAATCGTTGACAGTGCGAGTCAGTGACAGGCATCACTTTCGGATTTGTTGTTGACTTTAAGCCAGCAGTGCGGAGGGCAAGGCTTGCGGTGCGGCAGAAACGGCGAACGAACACGTGAGACACATTAAACAGTGATAAGCAAACATTTCGCATTTGGTTTCGGCGTTGGCTTTTCTGTGACAGTTTGTTAAATACAAACATATATAATTCAACATCTACTTACACAACGACACGTACCGTACGTACGTGTGAGAGATAACCGCACACACGCACTACCACTACCACTAAACGCCAAAGGCTATAACAGCTAACACATACACGCACACATAGAGCGACAAACAATAGTAATTGTTCCCACTGCGAGTGTGTGTGCGTGCGACCAAGTGTTACTGGGGCTGGCGTACGAAGAACGCCTTGGCGAGTAACTTAGCAGAGTGTTGATAACAATTAACCGGAGCCTCATCCCCCAAAAACTTGGTAAATTCCTGCACTTCCACTATGTCGGAAATCGTTGAGCTGAATGTCGGTGGTGTCCACTACACCACCACGGTGGACTCCCTGCTGCAGGACAAAGACTCCCTGCTGCACGAGATGTTCTCCGGCAACCGCGACGAACTGCTGAAGGACAGCAAGGGCCGCTACTTCCTCGATCGCGATGGCGTGCTCTTCCGCTATATTTTGGACTATTTGCGCGACAAGGCCTTGAATCTGCCCGAGGGCTTTCGCGAAAAGCAACGTCTGCAAAAGGAGGCCGATCACTTCAAACTGCAGGGCATGCTGAGCTGCCTGCGCAAGGAACGCGACTCCCGTTCGCCCGGCAGCATAACACTCGGCTATCGCGGCAGTTTTCAGTTCGGCAAAGACGGTCTGGCCGATGTCAAATTCCGCAAGCTTTCGCGCATTCTGGTGTGCGGCCGTGTGGCGCTGTGCCGCGAAGTCTTCGGCGATACGCTGAACGAGTCACGCGACCCCGATCACGGCGGTCCCGATCGCTACACCTCACGTTTCTTCCTGAAGCACTGCTTCATCGAACAGTCCTTCGATATGCTGCACGATCAAGGTTTTCGCCTGGCCGGCAGCTGTGGTTCCGGCACTGCCGGTTCAGCGGCCGAACCGAAGCCCGGCGTGGACGCCGAAGAGAATCGATGGAATCATTACAATGAATTCGTTTTTGTTAGGGATTAAAGGAAAGAATCCCGCCGCCAGCCATGATAACAAATATCTGTTCCAAAATGAGGGATCTCTAGAAGAGATCTTTTAATTTAAACTTAAACTTAGTAAAATAACAAAAAAAAACAAAAAACACACAATTGTTTGGTAAGAAAGTAAAAACAAGTAAACTAGAAAAATATGTATTTATATAGAAACTATGTGCATTTAAGAAGACGTAGAAGAAGAAACAAAAACACAAGTTATAAGGGTAAAATTTATTAACAGCCCCCGGCAACATGTGACAGACAACAGCATGCATCATGCATCCCCATGAGAGCCCTTTGTATTTTAGTTGAAACAAAAATTGTGCCAAAAAGGAAACGATCAGAAGATGCCAGTGGATGTGCCGATTTCTAAGGAACAGATTTATTCTTTTTGGAAACTTAAATCAATTCGTGACTAGGGTTAAATTCTTCGGACAATTTTATGGAATTTTAATCACTAAACACAAAATTCGGGTGAATATTAAAAAATAAAAACAAAATTTCTGATTAATCCTTGCACCGTCCGACAGTCCGTTTTACACTTGAACCGGATGATATATGACTGAAACTATAGGTAAATTGGATTTAATTGGCGTTTTGAGTTTTTCAATTCCTCATCCCGTTGTCCAACAAAAAAGCTAACAACTTTCAACGGATAATATTTTTCAAATAATTATTTTTAATATTTAATCGCACTTCACTATATCGATATAAGTATCAAATTAAAGAGAGTTTGCAGCTAAGAAATAAATGCCACTTAACCATTTGTAAATAAATTTGCAAAATGGCTTGAGCCAGGACAATATCCCAGTTAAAAAAGAGAATAAAATCTGTTAAAATTGCATGGTTCTGAACTGAAAACGCCCATTCCATTTTGCCTTTACTCTCAGATGCATAGGGTTGTTTATTTAAAATTAAATAAGAATCTTTACAAAAAGTACTTATTATTTTGTCATATTTTTGGTTTTATGGGAAAGGTTGAACTTTTTCATTTAATAAGGGTCGTATGACTACTGGCTAAGCATTACCTCGTTCGATCAACCCAATTTCTCAATACAGCCCAAAATCCACACCGAACATGGCTCGTTGTGTCTGCATAGGCTTCTCAATAGTCACGTGTGACTTCTCTGAACCCCACGGCTGATTTCAGGCTCATAGCGACCTTCATCAGAAGGCATATTAGCCGTTTTCATCGAATGAGCACCACAACTCACATTTTCAAATAGCAGACAAAAGCAATCGCAGCAAGTAACAAAACATACCATTGCCATCTTACAGGTCATCTCATCGAGTTGCATATTTAAGTGTGTGTATATGCTGATCATACACAGGCTTTTTTGCAGTATTCCGCATTTGTTTAAAGCAAAAAATACATAAAATGATAAAACCTATTTATTTTGCGGCAATTTTAAAAAACTTTTATTTACATATCTAGAGGACACTTTTGGCGATATTAGAAATATTTAAAAAAATAAAATTACAAAATGGTGGAGATCAATTGTGACCAACTTTTGAAAACCCTTGCCGGTGATGTGCATCTTTCCCCTGTTAGGCATCATCTGTAAAATTCAAACAATTTCTTTCTTATTCAGGAAGGTTATTGCTATCGTTTTTCATAGGATTTTTCTACTAAAAAAATGCCAGCCGTTAAAAAAAAAATTGAGCCAAATCGGTTCAGTAGATACGGACTCTTAGTTCGGAAATAACTTGAATTTCGTTATTCGGATACGCTTAAAATATTCACTAAAGTATATAGGATTTTTTGAGAAAACAAAAAACGTCGATTTTTTCTCGTTCCATTAAACAAATAATTGCTATTTTCGACTTCACTTTGATTTTGGCCTTCCTAAGTAGTTCCAAGATACTGAATTTCTCTTTTGAATAATATTTCTTACTTATGAACAAAAATATTAACTCTGAAAAATATTTAATATTGCTAATCATTGAGGGAAAACAGAGTTACAATAAATTTAATTGGAAAGTTTTTCTTGGGGTGTCCTTAAAATGGGTTAATTAAAACAATCTTAACTTGATTTTAAATCACCTACAATTGTGTGGTTGAACAAAGTAGCTGTTTATTTGGAATAAGGAAACTAGTTCGATTGAACATAAACTGGGGAAAGTTTAAATATATAAATTTACATGACCTTTGAGGTTACCCCGTTAAATTTAAACAAATTAAAAATAATTTAACTTACTTTTTTTGTCATTGAATTAAAAAATAAAGAAAAAAGAACGTTTTATTGAACAAATAAGCTTTAAATTTGAGTCATCGAGGATATTTTCTCTTGAAAGAGGAATAATAAGCTTGAAGGTTAGAGGTTGTCAATGATTTTCAGCTCTCAAACCGAGTAGATTTTTATAATAGAGACAGGGTCTGAAATTATATATTGTTCAATGTTACTGCAAACGCAAATAGTTTTCATTTTATTACATTTATTTCACTTACAAATAAATGATTTCGCTTCAGTCATTTCAAAAGCATTGCAAACTATAAAATAATATTAAATGGTTTTGCAAGATATAATCGTAAAATTTCAACAGTTTTAAAATTACGACATACGTTCTAATCTCAGTTGTCGGACCAGTGTTTCCAAAATTATTCAAAAAAAATCTCTATTTCTCAGCAAAAATTTGTTTACCAGGAAAAAGTGAGTTTCTAAATAAATCCCGGAAACAGAAAAGCTACAGTAAAGTGCATTTAAATAGCATTGGAAAATGAAAAAACAGCAAAGCCTGTTTGTCTTGTATCACATATAAATGAATTCCAGAGATTTAAAAAATGCACTGCCATTCATTCAAACTCCAGAAACTCTCAAGACTATATGACTTGAACGGATCGTGTAGAAAAAAGAAAAACAATAAAAACCTTAAAATCCATGCGAAAGATCTTTAAAAACATAAATTTCAGTCGAGTCGCAGACGAAGAATTTCATTCCAGATTGCAAAGGGTCGACATCTTCCTAATTCCTTTCGCTCCCAGTAAAGAATCGAAAATTTGTAAACTTATCACACATGCAGCTAAATCAGGTTATAATGAAAGGATTTTGAAGTCATTCAACTGATGATATACTGATTGATTGTATCTGATTTCTAATGATATTGATATCTTTTAATAAAGAATTTTTAAAGCATGCTCTGAGGAAAAAAAACTATCAGCACACCCAAAATAAAACAGGTTTCTTGAAGGGTTTCTACTGGAGGATTGAGTATTGATTTTAATCAAGTATAGCCTGTAATTGTTGGTCCCCTTTACAAACATAAGTTAAAAGGTGGTTTATATCTTTGGGGGATGTCATAATTAAAAATATATCCCTATATTATCCCTAAATGTATGCTCTAAAAATCGACTTTGATTGTGAATTACATTGAACAATTTTGATTTCTGTATTTAAAAGTAGATTTGCAAATACTGCCAGTAATTCTTCTTGTTACGATTCAGCAATACCTTCGTTTATCAATATTTGCGGAGGAGCTTGTTGTATTTGTTTTATATAGGAATACTGTCACAATTAGTTATGGCAGTGTGAAGCTTTTGATATGTGGAAAACGGCAGCCAAAACCGAAAAGAAAATTCTAATTAAGCTTAATTGCAGGAATTAGACGAACTTCCAATACATAAAAGATAATATGTTTAAATTTTACTTGACACTGACAAATTCCCAGATTCCATTTAGTCAATAATCGTAAATTTTCGTTGCAAGAACTGAAACGAACTTAAAAATTGGACAGATTCCTGCATTTTATATAATACTTGAGGACATCATTATTTTGATGTATTTTGTGCAGGAGTATACATGGATGGATTTTCAAAGCGTGAAAATTATAACTTGATAGACAATAATTGTCTTTTTTAATCAAGTTAACCCTATGCAAGTATGTATATTAGGCTAGTATGCCCTAACGAACACACTTAAAATATGTTAATATTTCATTAGTTCTAAGAGGAATTGGCTTTTGATTATAACTCTGTCCGACAGCCCATATTACACTTGAACCAAATTATATACATCTGAAACTATAGGTGAAATAGAGTTAATTGGCGTTTTACGTTTTTCATTTTCTCATCCTGTTGCACCTTAAAAGGACTAAATATATCCAAAGGATACGATTTTTCAAAAAGTATTTGTAATACTTATTGGCACCGGTCTATCAAAGAAGAAAATATGTGCTAAAAATACTTTAAATTTCAAGATTATGTCTGTATTAGTTTATTGTTTAAAATGTTATCTCTAAAAAGCAAGATATGAATAAAACAGAAAAACTAAGGGGTAATGTTGAATTATATGTTAATGCTGAACAAATACAGATAGAAGCATGATATTTGAAGTATTTTTAATAGATATTCTCCTCTTTAATTTGACACTAATACCATTATCATAGGGTGTGAACAAGTGTATAAAATAATTTTTTGAAAAATTGTATCCTTTGGAACTTTGTAGTCCTGTGAAGGGGCAACAAGAACAAGAGGAAATGAAAAACTAAAAACGCCAAGTAGCTCCATTTTGCCTATAGTTTCATACGTATATCATCCGGTTCAAGTGTAACGATGAGGAAATGAAAAACTAAAAACGCCAAGTAGCTCCATTTTGCCTATAGTTTCATACGTATATCATCCGGTTCAAGTGTAACGATGAGGAAATGAAAAACTAAAAACTCCAAGTAACTCTATTTTGCCTATAGTTTCATACCGCTTCAAGTGTAACGACTTTTTTGAAAAATGGTCGTATGATGTAATAGAGCAAATAAATATGTACACTCCACCATGGAGTGCATTCCACAATTTTACTGATAGATTAGAGGACATTTCGACATTACGTAGCCAATTAGTATAATTCGGGAAAAAATCGATATTTCCTTTTGGAAATCCTGATATTTGAATACTATGTCCGCGGCACAACAATGTCCTTTTTAACAACTTTAATCTGTGTGATTACCAAAATAGAGAACCTTTTGTTTACCCTAGATTTATGCACCAAAAATAAAGGGGGTATCACTTTAAATAGATTACTATGTCACTACGAATATGGAAAAAAATATTAATATAGGGTGGGCCATTTAAAATTTTAAATTAGAATCTCTAAAAATGTACTGATTTTTTTTCAAATTTCGGGTTTCATTGGAAGTGTTGAACTTTGTCATTTAACAATGGAACACAATATCATTCACATGACATAGCCCAATTTTGTTAGAATTTTTAAAAGCCCAAAATGATGTTTGTGCTTCTGTTGGCTAACTAAAGCAAATACAACCATTTTGGTGGGTCTCGGATCCTTGTAAATAAAGTAGAGTAGACATTTCTTGTTTTGCTTAAATATTAATTGGTATGTCACTCAAAATTGAGCGATTCCACCCAGTTAAAATGCCGTGCTTTAGCCCAGATGAAATCGTTTCACGCTTTACCGAATTTGCTTAAGAAGAAAAAAAATCGTAAAAAATAGAACCCATCATTTCACCACTTCTGAACTCACACAGTCTTTAAAAAAGACCTCTCAAAACACTAGTTTCAAAAAATTTATTGATTTCAAATTCCGTAAATCAAAATAAAAGAAATAAAATTGTAAAAAAAACATAAAAAAGCTAACGCGACTATACCATTGCACCTTATTTGAAATTACAAGGTATAGCGCATTAAAATAGTTTAAGTGTTTCACGAGTTACAGACCATTGAATGAACACCTTTTGGAAAAATCGTATTTTTTCTCTGTTAAATTGGTCATAACTGAAGGAAAAAATCTATTTTTTTCCAAAAATACGTATACATATCTTCATGAGATGAATGTATACTTTCAAAACAATCGCAGCTATGGATTGAATCGTACCGCTTGACATGGAATTACTCAGAAGCCTTTCACAGTTTAGACAAGTAGATACCTTTCCGTGAGTACGAACTTTTAGAGCACTGATTGAGTGAAGTTGCACCTAGTTCACTTCACAACCTCGCTAGCCATTGAAAATTGCTGGCTTTGTTCGATTTTCCTAAATTATCGTCCCTTTCAACTCATTTTCCGGGTTCACTATCTTGAATATGCGTTTAAAATACTTTCAGCTATTTCAGTAAAAACACAATGATGTTACAAATTCGTTTCCCCGTCCATTAGAGGGCATAGACATTTTACTGATTGCCACAGTAAATTATTGCCAAAGAGATATTTTTAAAAATTCCATTAGTATAAATTGACAAGACAAAAAAAATCAAATCAATTTCAGGCATTTTTTGTTTTGCGATTTCTATTGTTAAGTATAAAATCCATTATGCATGGCAAACAATCATCAATACATACTATTTATATTTTATGCACATACATATGCACATTCTTTTTCATTCCATTCCATTTCAATTCATTCATTTCATTTCACTCCACGGCCAGTGGTTCCGCAAACTGCTACACGCCGCCCGAATGATTGATTTGCCATTTTTCGCAATTCACCATCACCATCAGTAGGAGGCCCTCCGCCCCACCAATCAATGGGCGTCAAGCGACAACATTATTCAAGGCATAGGTTCAGCTTAGGGGATGTATGCATGTGTGCGAGTGTGTGCGTGTGTATCAGCCCTCACAATTTTGTTGCTGGCTGTCAATAATAGTTGTGTTAATAAATTTTACTTAAATGACCAAAAAAGAATCTCCTTTTGTGTGTACGTGTGTGTGTTAATGTACCCGAGAAAAGTGAAAAAGCACACAATAAATACAATATATATATAGAAAAGCAAAAAAAACTATTAATTTTATATATACGATGATGAGAGATGGTGAAGAATTTAGCAAAAATGAGATATACACACAACTGCATACGAGTACATACAAACTATGAAATGAGATATTTATACACTATGATTATGATGACTATGACTATAAGAATATGTTTATTTTCTGGATTTTTGATTTTTGGATATTTAGTTTTCATTTCAGTTTCCGTTTCCGTTACGTTGGCTTTTTGGATTGTTTTCTTCTCCAAGAAATAAATATTCATGTTTACATCTGAAATGCCACATAATCCACCTACACAATTTTATTGGAACAATGAGGCTAAAATCTATATAAAAAACGAACGTAAAAATACCTACAGAAAATATACATAAAAATGTGTGCGAGTGTGTGTGCATGTGGGGCACAATTAATATGTCTGCCTAGAAAATATTTAAATTCTTTACGGAAGTAAGGCAGTAGCGGATTTATGAGCCTGTTTTTTCGTTTGTTTTGCTTTTGCTGAGTCAAATCGTTTTATGGCCTCGTCGGGGTATGGCAAATCCATTTAATTTTCTGTTAATGATTTTTTATAGTCCGCAGTAAAACGAAAGGTATTTAATTTCTTCTTTAAAAGCTTAAGCCACGAAAGGTCATAAAGAAAATATATATGGGGTGAGTTCTCCGGCATTTGACCAAAGAGGTCACGGCCGGCAAATGTGTAAATGATCCCTTTTTAAAGGTAATTTATTAAATATGACGCCGTTGGAAATTCTGCGTTACAGAAGGTTTATGTGATTTATTCGCCTACATATTCAGAAAAAAATATATATTCGGTCAGCAAAAGAAAGGTGCACGTAATTGCGTATGTAGTCCCGAAAGGTATTTAGGTTTCGCCTTTCAGTCCTGCAAGTTTTTGTCTGTCAAGCCATGAACCGTAGTCTTAGTGATGAAATATAAAATAATTTGTTTACTTTCTTGGATTTACTTCGCATCCTTATGATGCGGCAACATAATCAAAGGATATTCGATATTTAGCAGATCAAAGGCATTTACATTCGTTTCAAAATGAACTGAAAACTACGGCAGAACCTTTGTTCTTAAATCAAACCAGCAGCCTACTATAGAGTGGGCCATTTAAAATTAGAATTGGCTACTAACTTTTTTCAAATTTCTGGTTTTATTGGAAAGGTTGATCTGTGTCATTTAATAATGGAATACAATATCATTTATATGACTACCACGGCTGGCTGTACCTCATCCGATTAACCCAATTTTTCAGTATAGCCCAAAATCCACACCAAACAGTTACTCGTTGTGTCTGCATTGGCTTCTCAATAGTCACGTGTGGGTTCTCTGAGTCTCATATGCGGCAATTTTGCCTATTGACATAGCCAACGAGATGAAAATGAGCTTCATTTGAAAACGCGATAATTTTCCACTTAAATTTCTTACAGTTTTTTTATATTTCCCAATTTTGGTCGAGCGTATGGCGTCCCATTTTGCAAATGTCAAACATAAATCTGAAAATAAAAATTAATGTTATTCTACCCTTCAAAGTCAAAGTTATCGGTAGTTCAAATTTAAAATGTTAAATGGCCCATTATATATTTGATATTTAGCAGACCATAGGCATTTACATTCGTTTCAAAGAACTGTATAGCCCAAAATCCACACCAAACAGTTACTCGTTGTGTCTGCATTGGCTTCTCAATAGTCACGTGTGGGTTCTCTGAGTCTCATATGCGGCAATTTTGCCTATTGACATAGCCAACGAGATGAAAATGAGCTTCATTTGAAAACACGTTAATTTTCCACTTAATTTCTTACAGTTTTTTTATATTTCCCAATTTCGGTCGAGCGTATGGCGTCCCATTTTGCAAATGTCAAACATAAATCTGAAAATAAAAATTAATGTTATTCTACCCTTCAAAGTCAAAGTTATCGGTAGTTCAAATTTAAAATGTTAAATGGCCCATTATATATTTGATATTTAGCAGACCATAGGCATTTACATTCGTTTCAAAGAACTGTGGTCTTAAAACAACTCAGCTGTCTGCTATCAGACCTATATTCCCCGGCAAAAAATCCTGCTCCGTTTCAGCCGGTTAGTAAGGATGTCATGCAGTATCTCTCGCTTACTAACCTCCAGATTAAGCACTGATTTTTGTGAGGGATGTCTCGAATTAGAGCAATTACTCGAATGTAATAATGGCATGGGTAGTTTAAAAATAAATTGCCTCGACCGGGATTTGAACATGAGACACTTTTCATGATAGTCGTGTGTTTTACCCAATGCATTACAGTAAGTGATGCGATATGTTCGTCATTTGTACGCATTTTTTCCTCTTAGAAGGTGTAGAGAAGGCCTTTTTTCAGGCACACTTTGAGTAACGAGTTGGAATATCTAACGATATTTCTTAAATACTTGGAATAAGTTAGAAGAAGAAGCAATAATGTTTGGGGAAGACATGAGTACAAAATCCCATCGAATGCCAGTTTCCAGGTCTCTTTAGCGTAGGCCTCCAAGTTTCCGCAACTGTGGAAATAAATAATAAAATAATACTATACAACTATGGCTAGTTAGTTGAAATACGAGGCCGCTCTCCTTCGTCCGTTTTTATGATCTGTTGATCCAGGCTGAAATGTTTAGATAACAGACTAAATTTCTAATATCAGTTCCTGATATCTCGTAATGTAATTGTTTCCTGGCGTCATTTTTCCCTTTGTCATGGAGTTATTAGAGCTGGACAGTTGGAAAATAAGTCAGGACTGTCTCTACTCCCTCTTCGTTTTTTTTTTCGGGTATAAAAAAGTAATGATTGAACTTTGACATTTAATAATGGAATACAATATCATTCACGAGTTAAACAGTGACTCGTTGTAGATGCATTGGCTACTCAATAGTCACGTGTGGGTTCTTTGAACCCCGTATGCGACAATTTTGCTTATTGACATAGCCACCGAGATGAAAATGCGCTTCATGAAGGCCGATCCCTTCTCGAAAATTTTCCAAGTAAATTTCTTACAGTTTGCGGTTAAGACACTACTTTGTTTTTAATTCCATTTTGCAAATGTCAAACTTAAACCTGAAAATATATGTGAATGTTTTTCTAATTTTCAAAGACAAAGTAATCGGTAGTTTAAATTTAAAATGACATTACAAAAAATTAAGATTTTCCAAACTTTCGTTGCATTATCTAAGGAACGCTAATCGAATCGATTTCTTTCGAAATGAAGTTTAGTCTATTCGAGCTGATAGCTAGCTTGTAGTGATTTTCGCATGCGAAAAATCCAAACGATCCCTTAGAAAAATCGCGAGAAAAATGCAAAACAAATAAATCATGCATTAACCTAATTTACCCGTATATCCGTTGAAATTGAAAATTTTGAAAACTATACAATTTGTACAGAAACAGGATTTTTTCAACAAAAAGGTCAGACCTTTAAAAAACATGGGCATGTTTCACTAGTTTTTACTCAAAATATTACTAGTATTCCTTCCTTGTAATATTTTGTCCAGCACAAGGACGAAAATGTCCAAGAGTTAATACCATTTTTTGGCTGACACACAACTTTTTAGGTTACGGTAAACAATGTCAAAACCTTAGGGTAAAGACTGACAAACTTTTCATAGTGACCCACATAATTCATTGCCATTAATGCCAAAAAAAACTATTGTTGTGCATTAAACAGGTGTCCTAATATGCGAACAGAGGGCGGTAATGGATTAATAAGGTTTTGGATATATTTTATTCATTTTGATTTTTAATTGGAGTGAATGCTTTTCTTTAGTTGTCCTGTGAATTTTTTGTAGGCTCTAGAGAAGCTATTCAACTATCAAATATTTAAACTAAAATAACAATTTCGGAAGAATTTTCTCTACTCCTATTGGGCCCATAGTATTCCAAACACTTTAAATATATACGCATTGTAATAGACAATACCAAAGAGGAAATGTTGAGAGGCCCTGGGGGAACAATTTTGAAAATTTCCTCTACAAATACCATTTAGCGAATGACCGCCGGTCATCGACGGCTGAGAACTCAATTATTTTTAAACTCCGCACTTAGCATTTGCCATCGTAAAAAGAATTTAAGTATTTTCCCTTTGAATATTAACAAAAGCATAAAAACCTATAGAAATTTACACCTTTTGTGTGTGTGGGTGGGTGTGTGTGTGTGTGTGCGTTCGCGAAGGCGATTAACCAAAAGCCAAAATAAAATCAATTTCAATTTAAAGTCCCAATTCAATTCCAGTTCCATGATGGCAGCTACCCCATTCTTGGGCCAGCTCCTGAGAGGCGAAAATGAGCCCGGAAAATGAATAAACGAACAAAAAACAATTTGCGCATCGTAAAACCTCGCCCTCCCCATGTAACTGAAACTGAAAAGCGAATAAAAACCCAATAACCGAGCAGAGAAAGGAGAGCCATAATAAACAACTTTTTAAGATGACGACGACGATGATGATGAACAGAAAACAAAAATAAATTAAATGAAAATAAAACAGAAACAAAAGAAAATCATAAGGATACCCCGAGATGAGTATTAATGCAAATCCGCAATAAAGGACAACGAACACACACACACCCGCACACACACACACACAACAGCAGGATAACACAAAAGATTTTCAAAGGGAAAAAATGCTAAACAAAAAGAAAACATAAACCGAAATCTAAGAATAAATAAAAACAATACGGGTTCTTAAAGTAGACAAAAAGAAACACAAAAACATAAATACCGACAAAAATAGTAGAACATTTGAAGAGAAAACAAAAAAAAACACAACAGCAACAGCATAAATACAAATATTATCTAGAGGAAATTATTAAAACTAAATTAAAAGTACAATATTCATAGATATATATATAGATGTGTACATACAGACACTTTTTGTGGAAATAGCAGACAAACTGACGCCAAAAACTTTTTCCTTGGCTCAAGTGTGAGTTACTCCCCCCCCATCCACCCTCCTCAGACCTCCTGACAAAAATAAATAAACGTTTTTTTTTTTAAGCTGAGCCCCTCCCCAAATCGAACTTTTTGTCTATTATCAACAGCAAAGCACAAAAAACGTTTGCTGTGTTTGTGTAGGGGGTGGGGAATTGGGAGAGGGAGCAGGGCGGAGGTAACATCACTGGACCGTCATATAAAATCACATAAAAATAACACCGAAAAACTTTTCACAGCCACACTGACCTGACCGCTCGCCATGAAAAGATAAACCCAACAAAGAAAGAAGAAACATAAATAAACTTAAAGTTGCGACGTTATGACGTTTAACACACACACATACACTCACACTCCCACTCACACAGACTACATGGGAAAAACATGAGCTAACATAGGCTAAACATGATGCGAAATTGGCAACAACAACCAATGGTTTTGAGGGTTTATTTGTATGGCAAAAGTCTTGACGCAACAATATTTTATACCCTCCACCACAGGCTGGGGGCATACTAAATATTTTATTCCGTTTGTAACACATTGAACTGTCGACCTGAGACCCTATAAAGTGTATATATTCTTGATCGTCAGAAAATTCGAAGACGTCCGTCCGTCCGTCTGTCCGTTTGTTGAAAGCTCGCCAGCATCTAAACAAAAGGAGCTAAGAGGTCCAATTATTCCATAAATGCGTCTTAGATCGGTTGGGATTGCAACCGGGCGAAATCGGTCCAAAGGGAAAAATTTGTCCCTCGCAAGGACTGAAAATACAACTAATAACCCCTAATATTTTAGAGTGTTTGAAGATGTATTTTCAATATGCCTGCATATGTTTACTTGATATTGGGTATACGCATTCACCTATAGCAAAAACGTGTACCATAGATGGTTAAATGGGACAAAAAAGGGTTAAAAATGGTACCTATCAAACGACAACAGCTAGAAACACGAAATTTGGTCAATACGTTCCTCAAATTGACTGGATACATAATAGAAAAGTATTTTGTCCAAATTCAAACTTTTGAGAGGTAAAATGGGAATAGAGGAATACAAATTGTACCAACTTAACGCTTACAGCTAGAATGATGAAATTTGGTTTGTACATCCCTCTAAGTACGTGGACACGTAAAATAAGAGGATTTTCGTACGTTTAGGGGGTAAAATGGACAAAGGGGATAAAAATGGTACCAACCCAATGCCCACATTTGGAATCATGGAATTCGGATATAATTCCTCTGACTGCGTTGGCACGAAAAATAAAAAGATTTTTCCAAATTCGTACTTTCAAGGGATACAATGGGAAGAGAGGGATAAAAATGGTACCAATTAAACGACTGCACCTATAATAATGAAATTCGGTGTATACATTCCTCTTATTTCGTAGACACTTAAAATAAAGTTATTTTTCAAATTCGTACTTTTAGGGGTAAAATTTGAAAAGGGGATAAAAATTGTACCAGCCAAATGACCGCAGCTAGAATCAGGAAATTAGGAGTATACATTCCTCTGACTGCGTAGACACGAGAAATAAAAAGATTTTTCCAAATTCGTACTTTCGAGGGATACAATGGAAATAGAGGGATACAAATGGTAACAACCAAACGGCCACAGCTAAAATGATGAAATTTGGTATGTACATCCCTCTAATGCGTGGACACGTAAGATAAATTTAATTTCGAAAGTCGTACTTTTAAGGGGTTAAAATGGGAACAAGGGATAAAAATGGTACCGACCAAATGGCCACTGCTAGAATCATGAAATTCGGTGTACACATTCCTCTGATTGCGTAGACATCTAAAATAAAGAGATTTTAGAAAGTCGTACTTTTAAGGGGATAAAATGGGAAAAGGGGATAAAAGTGGTCAATCAATCAAATGCTGCGGCCATGGAATTAGGTGTCTGGCTGCATAGACACGAAAAATAAAAAATTTTTCCAAATTCGAACTTTTTTACTTTTACGGCAAAAATGGGTAGAATCATGAAGTGGGGTTGTGTACTTGACAGATAATGGATTTTCCAAATTTTTGACTTTTGGAATTAAAATAGCATATAGATACAATCGGCTGTAGCTGAAAATGCACTATCCCACAATATTTATGGTATTTAAGCTGTTTTGAGGATTGTTGCCTTATATTTACGTTTTAAATTTACTGGATGTATTATTTCGATCTATATAGAAAATAATTACAATTAAATATTTATTTATAAAATTACTTTTTCAATATTTTTTGTTTTGGTTTGTCAGCCTCTGTGGAATGCATGGTTGAGGGTATATACAGTACGGCCCGGCCGAGTTTAACGCCCTGTTTCCTTTTTTATATTAGCCATTAAACTTTCGAATTGTCATGTGATGTTAAGCCTTGTAATGCGATGTAATATTTTCCATATAATCTACAACCCAAATAACCCATTGTGCAGCTGTAGGTCAGTTTAAAACACCCCATGTTAAACTACAACCATGGACACCTAAACAAAAACAAAACCAATCATTTACCATGTACCAACGAACACCTCTTGTTCCAACCAACTTGAATCCCAACTAGACCACCCACCCACTCCCGTGAATTTTGATAATCATTTTATTTAATTACACCGAACTATGCAGCTCTATGAACTCTATGAAATAAGTTGTTTTTATAAGATTTATTTTTTTCTAAAAATTAAAAGAAAACCGCCAAACTAAATGACTTCCACCTTAATGAGATACAAATATATGAAGAAGAAGAAAAAAAAACGATAAACTACCTGTTGGAAAAATCCCACTAAACTAATACAAATATTTAATTAATTTAAAAAACCCACATTTTTTGTGTTAACATATCAATGCATTTAAATAAATGCAAATGCCAGTTTTATCATTACATCTGACAGGTTTTTAATTGAAAACACCGACCGACACTTATGTTAAAACCAAAACAAAAAAAAGGAAAATACAAAAAAACAAATTTATTAATTAAAAAGTAATTACAAATAATTTTGAACGATAGAAAACCCATAAAATAAAAAAATTCAAAAGTGATATTAAAACTATTGAACTAATGAAGTGAAATCCAAGCATACATACGAGTATAATCCCTTTAAACTATGTATTAAATTGATATAAATTGCATAAAACAATAAAAACGATATATACATATATATATATGGAAAAGCAAAGATTTGCAGTTGTCAAACAATATCCTGGCAAACACATACTAAACTACAAACATACATATATTAATAAATACAATATTAAATTTATTAGTATTAGTATCATCAACACACAACAGCCATAACGTTGAACGAGTACGATTTGCTTCAATTTTATGACTAAAATAAAACAAAGCAAATTTAGCTGAGCTGCTCGTGCAACCTTTGATTGTACTTTAATTAATTTTATTGTAAAATACACTTACACATACAGACACGCACACCAACCAACCCATACACATCAACAGTATACACCAATACCACAAAAGAAAAAAAATGCAAAACACTAATGACAAAACTTGTATTTACTATATAATAATATAATAAAAAGAAAAACAAAAAACAATAAAGAAAAAAAAACACCTAATAAAATATAAAATGTAACTTATTGAAAAGAGTTAGAGTAAAACTTATTAAATAAAGTATGAAAACATAAAACAAATCATGTGTAAATGAAAATAAATATTATTTATTTTATTTGTCTGGCCTAAAAGTGGGTAAGTTTATGAGTTTAAATGAATCAATCTTATGCAGCAATTCTTTAAATAAAACAAGTAAGTAAGTTTCAGTTGGTTCAACCGACTTATGTATATATACCCTCACTCTCAGATATCATATGTACGAATTTTACTTAGCGCCGATTTAATTGGGTGGGAGGTACTAGTTTTATGGTAAATGGTCCCAGCTATCATAGCATTTGAGAAACAATTGTAAGAACATGATCTAATATCAAGTCACAGTGGATTTCAGGCGCCATTATTGATAGGGAAAATTGCGTGGGAGGGAGCTTTAAAGTGATTATAAAACAAGTAAGGAAAGGCTAAAGTCGGGCGGGGCCGACTATATGATACACTCCACTTTCTATCCAATTACAATTCAATTCTGAATAAAAGTGAAATCGGGAAGGATTTTTGTACCCTGTAAATGTATGTGTTTGACAAAAAATTGAAACATGGAACGATGTGACCCGCATTCACCATGTATGTTTGTAGGTGAAATATAATATGTAAAGTTTGGACAAAATCGGTTAAACATTTGGGAGCAACATTTGTATATATATAAATAAATGTATATCTAAATCTGAACCGATCTTACCCACTTTCACCAAAGGTGTTTTAGTTAAATTGTGAGATTTTGTGCTAATTTTGAAGAAAATCGGGTGTAATATGTGGTTTCTAGAGCGGAAAAAGTCAAATCGGGAGCGACATTTGTATGGTGGCTATATCTAAATCTGAACCGATCTGACCGATTTTCACCATATCTGTTTCAACTTCAATTAGAAGTTACTGTGCCAAATTTGAAGCAAATCTAGTGAAATATGTGGTTTATAGATCGGAAAAAGTCAAATCGGGAGCGACATTTGTATGGTGGCTATATCTATATCTGAACCGATCTGACCGATTTTCAGCATAGCTGTTTCAACTTCAATTATAATGTACTGTGCCAAATTTGAAGCAATTCGAGTGAAATATGTGGTTTATAGAGCGGAAAAAATCAAATCGGGAGCGACATTTGGTGGCTATATCTAAATCTGAACCGATCTGACCGATTTTCGCCATAGCTGTTTCGACTTCAATTATAGGGTACTGTGCAAAATTTGAAGCATATCGAGTGAAATCTGTGGATTCTAGAGCGGTAAAAGTCAAATCGGGAGCGACATTTGTATGGGGGCTATATCTAAATCTGAACCGATCTAACCGATTTTCACCACAGCTGTTTCAACTTCAATTAGAAGGTACTGTGCCAAATTTGAAGCAAATCTAGTGAAATATGTGGTTTATAGATCGGAAAAAGTCAAATCGGGAGCGACATTTGTATGGTGGCTATATCTAAATCTGAACCGATCTGACCGATTTTCAGCATAGCTGTTTCGACTTCAATTATAGGGTACTGTGCCAAATTTGAAGCATATCGAGTGAAATCTGTGGATTCTAGAGCGGTAAAAGTCAAATCGGGAGCGACATTTGTATGGGGGCTATATCTAAATCTGAACCGATCTGACCGATTTTCACCACAGCTGTTTCCACTTCATTTATAAGGTACTGTGCCAAATTTGAAGCAAATCTAGTGAAATATGTGGTTTCTAGAGCGTTAATCGGAGCGACATTTGTATGGGGGCTATATCTAAATCTGAACCGATTTGCTTCAAATTAAATAGTGTTCGATCCACAAAACTTACTTGTGCCAATTTTTGTTAAAATCGGGTTATAATTGCGACCTGTAAATTGATTACAAAGATAGATGGACAGACGGACATTGCTAAATCGACTTAGAAAGTGATTCTAAGCCGATCTATATAATAAACGATGGGTCTAACTCGTTTCCTTTCGGATGTTACAAACAAATGCACAAAGACATAATACTCTCGTGGAGTGTATAAATATTATTTTCAAATATAAAATTTAAACTCATTTCGACTATCAGCATAGAACTTCTATCAGTTTTATTTTAACTAGAGCATCCAACCGAATATATTTTATTCGATTAATCGAATATTTAGTATCAAATATTTGTTCGAATAATCAGAAATGGCCGATTTACGAATAACGAATTATTCGATTAATCCAAACCACAAATATCATTTTGGATAGTATAAATAATTGCAAAATAATTTTGCTTTATATCTACCAAAGTTTGGAAGGCATCATTCATTTTTATACCCTCCAACTCCAGGATTGGGGTATTGTCATTCCGTTTGTAACACCTTGAAATATTCTTCGGAGACCCCATAAAGTATATATATTCTGGGTCATGGTAAAATTCTAAGACGATATAGCCATGTCCGTCTGTCTGTCTGTTGAAAGCACGATAGCGGCCGAACGAAATGAGCTAGGAGGTTCAAATGTTGCCTAAATGTGTCTTATGGTTGTAGATCGGTTGGGATTGAAAGTGGGCGAAATCGGCCCAGAGGGAAAAATTTTTCCCTCACAAGGACTGAAAATACCCCTAATATTTAGAGTATTTCAGCATGTTTTTTGAAAATTTCCAATTTTATACAATTGAAATTTGTTTCGTACCTTCCTCCAGTAACGTGTAATCACAAAAAAAGTACAAAAAAGATTAGTCGATTAAATGGGACAAACGGGATAAAAATTGTACCTTTGATACGACAACAGCTAGAAACATGAAATTCGGTGTGTACGTTCCTATAATTACGCAGACAAGTAAAATATAAACTTACTTTGGTAAAGGGGGATAAAAATGGTACCAACCAAACCGCTGAAGATAAAATCATGAAATTTGGTGTATGCATTTATCTGACTGTGTAGACGTGAACATAATGAATTTGTTCGAAAATTGTACTTTTAGGCGGAAAATGGGGCGAAAGGGATAAAAATGGTATCAATTAAAAACGGAAAAGAATCGCCTTAAATCCAATAGATTTTTCAAATAAAACTATGAAACTTTCAAAATCTATATAATTTATAGGACATTTTATTCGAATAAGAGCTATCGACTTTATGCGGTTAATTAAAAATTTTGTATTTTCGAATAAACGATTAATCGAATAATCCAAAAGAACGAACATTTGGATAGCCTAATTTTAACCAATGTTTATGCCTATTAGTGTGGTAGGTACCAGAAGGGATGTTCCAGGTGAGTACAATGACTACAAAATTATTTTCAGATATAACATTTAAGATTATTCCGATCATCCATATAGAAGTTCTAAAAGCTTTAATATTTAGTCGGTTAGGATGATTTGTGTAGGAGGTACTTGAAGGGGTGTGGCAAAACCCTCCATACTTCATACGCTCAAAGTAATAATACAAATTTTTTCATATACAAAAATATAGCTGATTCCGAACATCCATGTGAAAGTTAGATTGGTTTTAATATATAAAAGAGTTGCGTGATTGAGTGACTGACTGATCACTCCCCACACAAAACGGCTAGAGCTGGAGTCATGAAATTTAGTGTGTATATTTTTCTTAGAATAAAGGGGTGTGATAAGACGGGATTTTTCGCAATTCGTATTTTTAAGGGGTAAAATGGGGTTAATAGGGATAAAATTGGGGATGAAATCGGATAAACAGCGATAAAAATGGTACCAATCAAACGGATGGAGCTGGAATCATAAAATTCGGTGTGTACATCCCTCAAAATGTTTAGAAACGCAAATGAATGAATTTTTCGAATTTCGTACTTTTAAAGGGTAAACGAGAAAAGGTGGATAAAAAAGGTACCAACAACACTGCTGACGCTACAATCGTGAAATTTAGTGTATATATTCGTGTTACAGCGTAGATGAGTGACAACAAGGTATTTTCCGAACTTTGTATTTTTAAGGGATTAAATAGGATAAAAATTGTATCATCGCCCAGAGCAACGATAATTTTCAAAATGCGTACTTTTTGTGGGAGAAATTGGGTAAAAATAGTAACAATCAAGCAGACGGAACTGGAATCATGAAATCCGACGTGTGCATCCTTCAAAATGCTTAGAAACGCATAAAGGGCAAACGAGAAAAGGGGGATAAAAAAGGTACCAACAACACTGTTGACGATACAATAGAACATCGATGTTTTAAATGAGTGACATCGATGTCGATATAACATCGGGGAAAGACATCGATGTTCTAAAACATCGAATTTACATATTACGCTATGGATATCTGTTTTTTATTACAGTGTTTATATAATTAGTTATGTTAAGTAGCAATAGTAAAAACATTTGGGTCGACCTTTCTGAGAGGTTTTGAAGCTGGTCACCTAATAGAGTTTCTTCTACTCGAAGCAATATACCCTGTAGCGGAAAAACTCTCTCACAAGGGATGGATGTAGCCATTATTGACAAAATATATCATTGCAGTCTTCATTAGTGCAGAATTTCTTGGAACGTATCTCTGTTGCCATGCCTCTAAAGGGGTTTCGCTTAATATGGCCAATTAAATTGGAAATATAACCAATTGTTCTTGAATTGCTTGTTTTTCTGGTAAAATGTTTCCAAATATCATTTTTTGATGGCATTTTTGTTAATAAACTGATACAAAACATCGATGTCAATAAAACATCAGTACTACAACATCGATGTAAAAAGTAATCGATGTCGCACAGTGGTTCAGAATCAATAACTTTTGTTTTAGTAGACATTTTTGAGTTCTGCAAAAAACCAAAATTAGTCCAATCTTCCAAGGGTGCAATTTCGTGCAGGCAAAAGTTACCCTGAAAAAACGGGGAACCCTTCTACCTTTCTAAATATGTATACATTTCGTTAAAGCCTTTTGAAGGAAAAAAGTTGTGTTGGTCCAAAGTCAAACATTTGTTCATAAAGGATATTTTTTACAATATTCATTACAAACAAACTATATTTGGCACAAACATAGTTTTGGCGCCATAATAAACCACAATTTTTAATAATAAGATTTGAGTGCAAAATCTCTTAAAATGTGTGAGAAACAGTTCGAAAAAATCAAAAAAAAAGAAATTACGTTTTCTCAATTTTCAAAATCTGAAAAACGTGAAAATCTGAAATACAAAAAAAATAATTTTTTTCCTTCGCATTATGAACAAATACTTAAAAATATATTAAAAAACACAAACAAAAAAAAATTATTTAAAATCAAAAACTACGAAAAGTAGTCAACTTTGGGCCGTTTTCTTAAATATATCCGATTTTCCGATTTTTAATGTTAATATCTCAAAACAATCCTTGGGTCCTTGTCAAATTTGGTTTTTTACTGAATTTAAAATTGTCTACTAGAAAAAAAGTTATTGAATTTTAGCCGATGGATTTTGATTCCGAACCACTGTGTGTCGCAGCTATACGCTACAGTCGTGAAATTCCGTGTGTATATTCGTGTTACAGCGTAGATGCGGGATAAGAAGGAATTTTTCGACATTTTCACTTTTAAGGGATTAAAATGAAAGCTTAAAAGAATGAAGAGTTGTTTATTTTGACGAAATGTGTTTTTCTAAACATTATTACAAAAGCAAAATATAGCATACAAATAGTATACTTTAAACTGCAATTTAAATAATTATTTCAAGAAAGAAAGTAAAATGTATACATATGTACAAAAAGGTGAATGATGTTGTATACCATTTTGAAGGTACTTTCAATACCTTTAAAATAATATATTGATGGGTGTCGTACACAAAACTAATTCAAAGATATGATCATATATATGTCTATGGCTAATCAAAAACTGTGCTAAAATAAAATGACAATTTTTGGAGTTTGCCGAAAAATGTTGACGATATATTAATTCCACCTCAGACGAACACATTCACATTTACACTTTGAGTCAAGTTGAGTCACACATATAACTTTTGGTCCACGACATTTATAGATTATGTTCTCTACAAATCAGAAAATTACAATACCTATGAATACTTACAAGACCACAATAATCATAAAATGTTAAATATAATTTTTCAACTACTAACTCTTGCCGTCAATTTTCCTAATATAGTCACTTTATTATTTTCTTTTTAAGTCTTGATTTTAATTAATTTGTAAAACTGCTTTATATCAAAATTAATCCCACTTTTTTTGAACCTCAAAGTTTAAGTACCATTCAGGCTTGTGGTGTTGCCACCTAATTTTCTCCAGTATATTTTTTTGATTGCTTGGAGTGTTGCCATAAAGAAAATATATACACATTTACCACTTTCCAATTTTATTTTTTTTTTAATTTCTGCCAAAAAATGGATTTGGGACCATAGTGCAGTGGTTATGTTGTAATGTTATCAGGAGGACCAATTTCATGGTTTTCTCGAAAGCAACAGACGGTGGCTTTGTCATCAAGGGAAGCTGAATATGTGGCGGCTTGTGAAGGCGTGAAAGAGCTGAAATGGTTCCAAAGGCTTTTAGAAGAACTTATAACAAATGCAAGTATTTCTATCCCAAAAATTTACTTGGACAATCAAAGTGCCATTAAACTGGTAAAGAATCCGCAGTTTCACATACGAACTAAACATATCGAGTTGAAATATCATTTTATCCGCGAGGTATACGAGAGCAAGTTCTTTGAATTGATGTATGTTTCAACCACCAAACAACTGGCAGGTATTTTCAACAAGCCTTTGAAAAGGCAACGATTCATCGATATAAAGACTATGTTGAATATTAAGCCACTATATCTGGACGAAGAATACAAATAAAAGTGGAAGTGTTGGACATTTTATTTATATTGTTCGTTAGCTACTTTGTATATATACACTTTGTTTACTTTGTATGATTGTAATCAATAATGCTTTGATTTTGACATAGCTTGTTTTTAGAAAATCAATAAAATTTTCTTCAGTTGTCAAGAATAGTTTCAATTAAAAGCACAAGCTTTTCAATTACTTAACACTTTCCTTACTTGTTTAATTTGTACAAGGGAACAAAAATCAATTCGGTGTATAAATTCCTCTGGCTACGTAGGATCTAGAGAATTTTTCTGAATATACCTTTGAATACGTAGTTGAGCAACAGCCAACCAGACGGACGGACATGGCTCAAACAGCTTAAAAAGTCCTGAATACGATTTGATTTGGGATCACACCGATTTTGTTTGTGTAAGGGGCTTATCGCATGTAGTAGAAACATAATGCAAAAGATTGTCATATTCGTACTGAATTATGGACTACGTTAAATTGTCCCATCGATACTGCAACACCTGGGTTCAGTCTTCAAAACACAGTAGAGACACAGGGAGTGGTGCAGGGTATCATATATCGGCTCCGTCCGACTTTCCTTACTTGTTTTTTAATAATAATCAACCGAAATACCTCCACAATCTCCCGATATTTATTGCATTTAATCTGTTAGAAAGATTGCTGTCCTATATTTACTTTTTCATTGACTTGAAGTATTAATTCAATATATATGGTATAAACATATTGGTAAGCTTTCCGTATAAGAATCGTTCAAAATAATTAAAAATTTATATTTATTTATAAAATCATTTTTTCAATATTTTTGGATGTTTTGGTTTGGCTATATTAAACATCTACAGCCTCTGTGGATAGCAAGATATGGTGGAGGGTATATAAAGTTCGGGCCGGCCGAATTTAGCGCCGTTTTTACAAGTCTTAATTTGTTGGACAGTGTAATTAACCGAATTTTTATAATAATTTTCGATTTGATTTGAACTGGGATATTGTCCTGGCTCAAGACCATTTTGCTTCTATATTTAATAGAATGCAAATTTATTTACAAATGGCATGGTGACATTTATTATTATTTTATAATTTTTTACACAAGGAAATACATTCATTTCAAATAGTATTTCCTAAATTCACTTATCGTTTTGTGAAAACAATTTAACAGGAAATCGTATGTTGATTTCCTGTAGTCAGCTAATAATTTAACAAAATTTAGTACAATCTTCATCGTCACAACCATGTTCAGTGCACTTTGAAAGAACGTGGCTAATCCAATTGGTAGGTATTAAATAATCGTTACTGACTTCAAAGTTATGGTCATTGAAACACTGGATTTAAAATCGCTTTATGTTATTAACCAATTAAATTCGCTCCAGTTGTAATGAACAGTAACATCCCTGAAGACGTCCGATTGGTTTCAAAAGGTTATCGTTTGTTCTGAGTAGAACCTAACTTTGATACGTTTCATGTCCATAGTTTTAATTTGATTTCACACAGAAATTCTAGTTGAATTTATAACTGTCAACTGCAGAAAACACAGCCATTAAAATCAAATTGGAATTTCAATAAATCACTTTAAAAGAAATTTAACAAAAACTGCCATTTGCACATAAATAAATCAGAGCAGAGCACAAACACACAACTAAAAACAATACAACGAATATTGAATTCATTTGTGTGTGTGCGAGCGCATTTTATGAACTTTAAAATGCTGGAAAAGCACGCAAGTAAACAAACAGAATGTAAACATTTCACTGGAATTTTCATTTAAGCGAAAAATAAATAAACTTTTTCCCAACAGTTCACACATGACTGCCAGCCAGCATCATCAGACACTTAGCACTCTAGTAACGTGATAAAGTTTCCAACAAAAATTGTATTTGGCCAAAGTTTGTTGTGGAATCAATGGGGGCATTTCCAAAGTGGCCAAAACTAATTAAAATAACTATTTAAAATTGCGAAAAAGTTAATGGAAAGTGGAGAAAAACACTGAACTGTTAAAAGAATTATATCCTCAGACCGTGAATTGGGTTTTTGAACAATCTAATCTTAATCAGTGCAAATGTATTTTATATTTAGCAAAACATTGTTGCAAGTGGACCATCGTTTGTCATTGTTGTATGTCTAAGAATTATTTTCTTCTGGAGTCAAGAAACAACCTCAGAAAAATAGTTTGAAATAAAACAAGTAAGGAAAGGCTAAAATCGGGCGGGTCCGACTATATGATACCCTGCACCACTCCCTGCGTATATACCAGGCTTTTATTACTAAACCCAGGTTGTTTATGGGGCAATTTTATGTAGTTCATATATATTATATTATTTAGTCAAATGTAACGAACAGCGTCAAATTGATGAAAATCCTTATGTTACCCATATAATGGGTTCATACACAACCAAAATCGGTGTGATCCAATCTCATTGTAGCTGCGCCTAGTGAAAAATATAACAATTATTTTCATCAAGATTGGCTGTAATAATTCGAATCCTGAGTGTTATCAACAATTCGGATGTGCATATGAGCGGTGACAATATATGTGCATATGGTCCATGGTAATATGAAGATTTTAATGAAAATTGGTGGGGCAGTTGTATTTAAAAACATGGACCCATATGATCTAATTTTCCGGCATATTAAAATCCGATGACAAATGCAGATTTTACATCGGCAATAGGGTAAATCGGACGGATATTTGTAGGGGACCTATCACAACACTTTGGGCCTGTGCCAAAAACATAAGTCTATGTAGTGTAGTAAAATAAGGGCCCATTGGTATGGGGGTTATACCAAAATATGGACCCATATATTTGACTTTCAAGATCTGCAAAATTTTAAAAATTTCTTATGTAAACTATGGATTCTAGAGTGGTAAAAGTAAAAAATGCGGGCCCTTTTCTAAGGGCGCTATATTAAACAAGTAAGGAAGGTTAAAGTCGGGCGTGGCCGACTATATGATACCCTACACCTAGTCAATATACCCTGTGGTGTAGGGTATATGAGGTCGTTACATTTGAACCTGGTATATATACTACAAATTTCATTCTTTTATCTGTATTTGTAAGAAAATTTGAACACAGACTTTGAATGTGAGCTATATATAATTCTGAAATATAAGACGCTTTCCCAAATTTGATGAAAATCTGTTAAATATGTGGTTTCTAGAGCGGAAAGAATTAAATCGGTGGAGTCATTTATATTGGAGCTATATATAAATCTGAACCGATGTGACCCACTTTCGCCGCAGATGTTTGTAGTTGAAATATGAACTGGTTTGCCAAATTTTAAGCAAATCAGTGCAAATATGCTATTTTTAGAGCGGAAATAATCAATTCAGTGGCGAAATTTGCATTGGAGCTATATATATATATCTGAACCGCTCTGGCCCATTTTTACCAGAGTTGTTTCTAGTTGAAATATAAGTAGTTTTACCAAATTTTCTGCTAAAATATGTGGTTTCTAGAGCGGAAAAAGTAAAATCGGAAGCAAAATTTGTATGGGAGCTATATATAAATCTGAACCGATTTGCTTCAAATTAATCATCCCATAAAATCTCCTTGTGCAAAGATTCATTTAGTTCTAAAAACAATTGCAACCTGGACTTTGATTACAAAAATATATGGACAGACGGACGGACGGACATCGCTAAATCGACTCAAAAAGTGATTCTAAGTCGATCGGTATAATAAACGATGGGTTTGTCTCGTTTCTTTTTGGGTATAAAAAGTCGGCACTTACAAATCACTTTCAAAGTAGGTATTCTCATTTGATGATCTATCTGCAAAATATAATGAAGATCCAATGGGTTCTAGGACTGTAATAATAAAAATTGCGGCCCGTTTGTAAGGGCGCTACATTAAAAATTGGGCTCTTGTAGATCACTTTCACAGTAGGAATTCTTAGTTGAAATATAACATGACCTGCAAAATTTTATCAACATCCTATGTAGTTCCAATATATCATGATGCTGAAAATTGTATCAAGATTCAATGTAAAATGTGTATTCGACAGCAGTAATAGGGTAAATTGGAGGGATATTTATATGGAGGCTATACATGAATCTGAACCTATTTCCTCCCAATGCAATACCTTGGGCTAAGAAAATTACTTCTGCCAAATTTCAATCGCAATCAGACAACATTTGCAACCTGTAGAGTGCGAACAAGCTTAGATGGACAGCAGACGTACGGACAGACAGACATTGATAAATGGACGCCGCTGGTGATATGAAGCCGATCGGTATACTTAAAGGTGGGTCTAGCTCGAATATTTTTTGGTGTTACAAACATTTGGCGGAAAACTAACTTATAATACCCTATTCCACGAAACTGAATTTTAAAATATCAAACATACGATTACTTTCCTTATATTAGGTACAACACCTTATATAGAGACATATGTGTTGAAAGTTTGACAGATTAGTTAAGACTTATATATAGCTCCCATACAAAATTTGGATCCCGATTTTCCATAGCGCCTTGAAACATCCATTATGAGAGTGGTTCAGTTAGGATCGGATTTATATATAGGCACTATATAAATGTCGCTCCTTATTTGTCTTGTTCCGTTCTAGAAACCATATATTTTAACCGATGTTCATAACATTAGCTAAAACATATTATATTTCAACTAAAAACATCTTTGGTGAAAGTGGGCCACATCTTTTCAAGTTTTAAAATAACCCTCATCCTTCCCAATTTAATTTTTATACACTCCACCTCCAAGATGGGGGTATACTAACTTTGTCATTCCGTTTGTAACACCTTAAAATATTGACCTGAGACCATATAAAGTATATAAATTCTTGATCATTATAAAATTCTAAGACGATCTAACCATGCCCGTCCGTCCGTCTGTTGAAAGTCCCAATTTTCCATAAATGTGTCTTATAGTCGTAGATCGGTTGGGCTTGAAACTGGGCGAAATCGGCCTAAAGGGAAAAATTTTTCCCTCACAAGGACTAAAAATACCCATAATAACCCCTAATATTTGAGAGTATTTAAGCGTGTTTTTCAATCTATTTTACTTGATATTGGGTATGCACATTCCCCCTATAACAAAAACGTGCACCATAAAGTGATTATTATTCGTAGGGGACGAAATGGGGTAACAAAGGGATAAAAGTGGTACCTATCAATCGACAGCAGCTAGAAGCACGAAATTCGATGTGTACACTCATCTAATCAAGTAGATACATAATATAAAATTATTTTTTCCAAATTCGTACTTTTAAGGGGTAAAATGGGAATAGGGGGATAAAAATGGTACCAACCAAACAGCTGCATCTAGAATAATGAAATTCGGTGTATACATTCATCTCATTGGGTAGACACGTAAAATAAACGGATTTTTCGAAATTCGTACTTTTTGGGGTTAAAATGGAAAAAGGGGATAAAAATAGTACTAACCAAATGACCGCAGCTAGAGTTGTGAAATTCGATATATATATTCCTCTGATTGCGTAGACACGAAAAATAAAGTTTTTTTTTAATTCGTACTTTCAATGGATATAATGGGTACAGAGGTATAAAAATAGTACCAACTAAACGGCTACAGCTAGAATGATGATATTCGGTGTGTACATCCCTCTAATTGTGTAGATACGTAAAATAAAGAGATTTTAGAAAGTCTTACTCATAAGGGGGTAAAATTGGAAAAAGGGGATAAAAATGGTACCAACCAAATGGCCGCAGCTACAATCATGGAATTTGGTGTATATTTTCCTCTGACTGCACAGACACGCAATATAAAAAGATTTTTCCAAATTCGTACTTTTTACTTTTACGGCAAAAATGGTTAAATCATGAAGTTAAGTTATTTTGCACCATGTACGTGAGATAATGGATTCAAATTTGTACTTTTGTAATTAATAGAATAGAAATATAACCAACTGTAGCACCCCCTATCTACCAATATTTGTGGAATTTAATCTTTTATTTTATAAAATTATTTTGTCAATATTTGTATTTGTTTTGGTTTGCCTATATTAAAAGAAATATATTTTCCTGTAATATTACTGCATTTCTACGAAAATATAAAGCCTGTGTGGAATGCAATCCATGGTGGCCGCCGTTTTTACTTGTTTTCCTCATACACATTCCTTTACAGATTTTGATATAATTTGGCGGATCGTGTTATATTTCAGCAGGAAACAGTCATTGTGAAAATGAAATGAATTCCCGATTTAACTTTTTCCTCGAATTCAATTGTAATTGGGTAGAAAGTGGAGTGTTTTTGACCAATTGTGTTGTATTTTCGTACTGAGTTTTTGTTAGCCCGAAAAAAAAAACAAAAACAAGTAAGGAAAGGCTAAAGTCGCGCGGGCCAACTATATGATACACTCCGAATACAATTCAATTCTGTAAAAAAGTGAACGCGGGAAGAATTTTTGTATGTTTCCTAATCATAGGCTATTTGTCAAATTTCTATTTTGTCAAATCGAAAAGAATATTTGTATCTGGGCAATATGGAATAAGGTGACTAACTTTCGCAATAAGTTCTTCCAGCTCAAATATAACGTGTTATGATATCCGGGAGGGAAATTTTTATGGGAGCTATATGTAAATCTGAACCGATCTGACCCATTTTCACCATAGGTGTTTCTAGTTGAAATATTTTGAGAGATTTGGAGAGTATTTGTTAAAATATGTGGTTTATAGAGTAGAAAAAGTGAATTTGGGAGTTAAGTTTGTGTGGGAGCCATAAATAAATCTGTACCGATTTGACTCATTTGCAGCCACAGGTGTTTCTAGTTGAAATATAAGATGTTTTGCCAATTTTGAAGAAAATCTGTTGTAATATGTGGTATCTAGAGTGAAAAGAGTTAAATCGGGAGTGAGATTCGTAAAATATAATAGCTTTCGTCCTTGTCCCGAAAAACTACGTAGTTCAAAGTTTCATTTGGATCTGGCTACAATTGCGACCTGTATCATGATTACAAGAATAGATGGACAGACAGACGGACAAAATAAAAAATATTTTTTCACATTGTCGTCAACTACAATATAAATATATGTATCAAAAGAAATTTTCAAAAAAATATTTTGTGTTGACTTTATTTAACTTAGCCTCGATAACCATAATTTTGACTTACACTGGATATTTATCCAGGTTAAGTCTAAAATTTTTAACAAAAAATTATTTTTTTCAAAATTTGTTTTCACAGACACATTGATATTGTTTTTGGCGACAATTTTAAAAAATAATTTTTTATTTTGAGTGAAATTTTAACATCTTATTTACATTTTTCTTATCGCAGCTTATTTATCCAGTCTTAAAGAAAAACAGCCATAGTATTTCCGAATCTACTAAAGTGATTTGGCTCAATTTTTTCTGTTTATACGTATGTTCTACGGTCCATCGCAGGATTTTTTTGACATAGGATCCTGTTCAAAAGTTATACATTTTGTTGACCAAAATCGTGTTTTGTGTTTTTCTTTTAAACTGTATATCGGTATAATTAACAATGGGTCTATCTCCCTTCCTTTTGGGTGTTACAAAACAAAGACGTAATACTCTCGTGGAGTGTATAATAATTTTATAAATAAATATAAAAATTTAATTATTTTATAACATGCTTATAAGGCAAGGCTACCGATATGTTTATCTATATACATGGTTTTCCAACAAGAGGTGTTATTTTGGTATTCAATGAAAAATGCCATTTTTGAGATAAATGATCGGATGTTTATTTCATAATTAATAATAAAAAACCACATCAGCCAAATGGCCACCACGACCACGCTTACAGGACCATATCCTTATCATGAAATTTTCCAAGACCAAATCGCTAATTGGCTGCCCTATGTCCTCGATAGCCTCACGAATTTTACCTTTGAGGTCTTGAATCGACGCTGGGCTGTTGGCGTAGACCTTATCTTTCACGTGGCCCCAAAGGAAGTAGTCGCAAGGTGTTAAATCACAAGATCTCGGTGACCAATTATGATAACCTCTTCGAGAGATAACACGGTTCGGAAACTTTTCTCGAAAAAGAGCAATGGTTTCGTTGATTGTGTGGCATGTAGCGCCGTCTTGTTGAAAGTAAACGTTGTCCAGATCAATACCAGCCAACTCCGACCATAAAAAGTCATTAGTCATCTCTCGATAGCGCAATCCATTCACCGTAACTGTCGATCCAACCTCATTTTCGAAAAAGTAAGGTCCAATGACCCCGCCGGACCACACCACACCAAACAGTCACACGATGAGGATGGAGAGGCTTCTCATCCCAAAATCACTTTATTTTTGCGAACTGTGACTGCAAGATTTTCACCATTTTTGTAATGAATTTTAATAAATTCAATGCGTTGTTGAAGCGTGTATCGTTCCATTTTTAGTAATGGCGTAGTTTCTACTTGTCAAATGTCAAAGAATAAAAGCTTCAAAAGTGACAGCTACCGAAATACCGGGTGATTCAAAATAACACCTCTTGTTGGAAAACCCTCGATATAAAAGAGAGTGGCGTTAGTTACTACGCTTATAACTCAAGAACGCATGGACCGATGATTTGCACCAATTCGGATTGGTCTCCGGCCAAACAAGAAGAATAGCCAAGAAAATTCCCGAAATATCCGCGATTTGTATTGAGTGATTTTACGACGCCATCTTCATGGTAGATGACGTTTATGTTTACGGTGCATTGAAGTTCACTTGAGAAACGAATGGATTGTTCAGTCTCAGTGGCAAGGTTAAATTACCACCATTGTCTTTACCACCAGTGTCATTGCATTCTTTGCTTCATGGCGAAAGACCAGAATCACTTCATTTTCTATCGAACACTCAGAAATATAACGGATGCTTTCAAATGAATTCATTTGGAGCAGATATTATTGATTGACCCAGATTCAATCCAAGAAGGTCGGCGCAATGAAATCACCAAGAAGGTCAGCGCAATAAATTTATACGTGTACCGTTTGATGATTCCGAGGAACGGAGCGCCGATTTGGCGTATATTCTCATTTCCCATTTACGAACGCTATCCGACTGTTGCTCATTTGGCAGTGCATCTGGAGAACGGTCAACCAGTTTATGTCACTGCAGCAAATGCTGCTCAACGTGCTCAAAACCCACCAGCGACATCATTGACCAGTTTATTCTCGAAAATTTCAACGTCGAAAGCAAGCCGATGTAGTTCCTGGTCATTCGGATTTGCGTTCTACTGAAGCTCTTGGCCGTATTTATACAGTTCATCCAAAGAATGATGAATGCTTTTACTTGTCCTCATCATTTGAGTCACTTCGAAATATCCATGGTGTAGTGTTGCCAACATTTCGTGCTGCGTGTCAAGAGCTCAATTTGCTTGAAAACTATATGCATTGGGATACGACAATCGCTGAAGCAACTGTTTCTGCATTCCCAAGTAAAATACGCATATTATTTGCGATCATTATTGCCAGATGTTTTCCATCAAATAGAGAGAAGGCATGTGTTACCTCATGTGCAGCAGTTTGTTAGTCAGGTTAGGAATGCCATTGCCAGATCGTCGACCATGCGACCCTTTCGAACTAGAATTTATACCGAAAAATACGATTTATACCGAAATAATACTTCAAGTCAATTCAAGAAGTAAATATAAGGCAGAAATCTTTAAAAAAAGCTTAAATACCCAAATATTGGGGCATAGTGGGTGCATTTTCAGCTACAGTCGTTTAATCTGATGTATTTCCATCCTATTTCTATTCGAAAAGTAGAAATTTTGAAAACCCATTATCTCTCACGTACACAGTGCAAGATAACCAAACTTCACGATTCTACGCATTTTTACCGTTAAAGTAAAAAAGAACGAATTTGAAAAAAAAACCTTTTTATTTTTCGTGTCTAAGTAAAGTTTTAAAATAATTAAAATTTTATATTTATTTATAAAATTGTTTTTTTTTTCGATATGCTTATTTATTTTGGTTTGGCTATATTAAAACATTAACATTTGTCGGTAATGTTACTGCACTTCTACGAAAATCGACCGCCTCTGTGGAATCTAAACCATGGTGGACAGTGTATAAAGTTCGGCCCGGCCGAACTTAACTCCTTTTTACTTGTTCATACTACATTCGATTTTGTTCAGATTCCTTCCACTTAAAAATAGCTGTTACTTTTCAAGGTTCCTTTCAAATGTCCCCCCCTCCAACTTGAATTTTACTGCGGTAGAAGTCCATCCCGGATGTGATGCTCGTCTTACATATAATTCCTCAATCTCACCATTGTCTCTCTTGCAATTGCAGTTATCGCACTGCATTAATGATTTTAGGCGACCTTCACGACTTTCGTGCTGACCGACTGCGACCATTGCTAATTCCATTTTTCGCTAAGACAAATTCAATGCGGTAGTATTTCTAAATATGGTTTTTGTTAAAATGGCCAAACTTGCAATGGAAAACGTCAGATGATGGTGCCTGTGAACAATTACTCAAAATATAAATTTCACTTCGGTATACGTACAATAAATGTTGACCATATGCCTAGATATATATTACATCTGATCTACTTCAAAATTGATTGTCTGTATATTAGATGTAGACAATGAATCACATGCGTCCATATTTTGATATAGACCCATCTCAAATATCACTCGGATTTGCCGTAATAATTTCAGCTTGAACTTGATAATTTATATGGTCTACATAAGATAGCACCAATGATATTAAAACATCTGTGTTTAGTAATTAAAACTAGGTATTGGCGCAGGGAGTAGTGTAGGATATAAAATAGTTAAATAGCTGTCGTTATTGGTGTCATAATTTTCAATTTTCACATTTAAATATTGGATTTTTGAAAAAGTAGCTCTGCCTACCATTGGCCATTGTTATTCGAATCTGTTGAACGAATACTAAGAAGCCTCACTGTCTATGGTTATAAATGATTTTTTAAGAGCTTGATAACTTTTTTTTTTAAAAAAAACGCATAAAATTTGCAAAATCTCATCGGTTCTTTATTTGAAACGTTAGATTGGTCCATGACATTTACTTTTTGAAGATAATTTCATTTAAATGTTGACCGCGGCTGCGTCTTAGGTGGTCCATTCGGAAAGTCCAATTTTGGGCAACTTTTTCGAGCATTTCGGCCGGAATAGCCCGAATTTCTTCGGAAATGTTGTCTTCCAAAGCTGGAATAGTTGCTGACATATTTCTGTAGACTTTAGACTTGACGTAGCCCCACAAAAAATAGTCTAAAGGCGTCAAATCGCATGATCTCGGTGGCCAACTTACCGGTCCATTTCTTGAGATGAATTGTTCTCCGAAGTTTTCCCTCAAAATGGCCATAGAATCGCGAGCTGTGTGGCATGTAGCGCCATCTTGTTGAAACCACATGTCAACCAAGTTCAGTTCTTCCATTTTTGGCAACAAAAAGTTTTCGAACGATAGCGATCGCCATTCACCGTAACGTTGCGTCCAACAGCATCTTTGAAAAAATACGGTCCAATGATTCCACCAGCGTACAAACCACACCAAACAGTGCATTTTTCGGGATGCATGGGCAGTTCTTGAACGGCTTCTGGTTGCTCTTCACTCCAAATGCGGCAATTTTGTTTATTTACGTAGCCATTCAACCAGAAATGAGCCTCATCGCTGAACAAAATTTGTCGATAAAAAAGCGGATTTTCTGCCAACTTTTCTAGGGCCCATTCACTGAAAATTCGACGTTGTGGCAGATCGTTTGGCTTCAGTTCTTGCACGAGCTGTATTTTATACGGTTTTACACCAAGATCTTTGCGTAAAATCTTCCATGTGGTCGAATAACACAAACCCAATTGCTGCGAACGGCGACGAATCGACATTTCACGGTCTTCAGCAACACTCTCAGAAACAGACGCAATATTCTCTTCTGTACGCACTGTACGCATTCGTGTGGTTGGTTTAATGTCCAATAAAGTAAACTGAGTGCGAAACTTGGTCACAATCGCATTAATTGTTTGCTCACTTGGTCGATTATGTAGACCATAAATCGGACGTAAAGCGCGAAACACATTTCGAACCGAGCACTGATTTTGGTAATAAAATTCAATGATTTGCAAGCGTTGCTCGTTAGTAGGTCTATTCATGATGAAATGTCAAAGCATACTGAGCATCTTTCTCTTTGACACCATGTCTGAAATCCCACGTGATCTGTCAAATACTAATGCATGAAAATCCTAACCTCAAAAAAATCACTCTTTACATGGCCATTTCCTGGCAGGCAAGGCCCTGGATCATCATCCTTAACACGTACGAGAACAAATGCAAATGAATAGCTTCCAACAAATCGAGAGTTATTGTTTCATTTACTCACTCGTTCTACAACAAACAATGAACAAAAACTTAAATAAAACAAGTAAGGAAAGGCTAAAGTCGGGCGGGGCCGACTCTATGATACACTCCACTTTCAATCCGAATACAATTTAATTCGGTGAAAAAGGGAAAGATTTTTGCATCCTGTAAATGTATGCGCTTGACAAAATATGTTAAATCGGAAAGGACATTTGTATGGGGGTATATTGAAACCTGGAACGATGTGACCCGCTTTCACCATGTATGTTTATTGGTGAAATATATATAAAGTTTGGCCAAAATCGGTTAAACATTCGGGAGCAACATTTGTATGAGGGCTATATATAAATCTGTACCGATCTTAACCACTTTCTCCACAGGTTTTTTACTTGGATTATAAGCTGTTGTGCCAAATTTAAAGAAAATCGAATACAATATGTGGTTTCTAGAGCGGGAAATGTCAAATTGGGAGCGACATTTGTATGGGGGCTATATCTAAATCTGAACCGATCTTACCTAATTTCTGCATATGTGTTTCTAGTTGGATTATAAGATGTTGTGCCAAATTTAAAGAAAATCGAGTATAATATGGGGTTTCTAGAGCGAAAAATGTCAAATCGGGAGCGACATTTGTATGGGGGCTATATCTAAATCTGAACCGATCTTACCGAATTTTTGCATTGGTGTTTCTAGTTGGATTGTAAGACGTTGTGTCAAATGTAAAGAAAATCGGCTACAATATGTCGTTTCTAGAGCGGAAAATGTCAAATCGGGAGCGACATTTGTATGGGGGCTATATCTAAATCTGAACCGATTTGCCTCAAATTAAATAGCGTTCGTCCTTGATCCACAAAACTGACTTGTGCCAATTTTTGTTAAGATCGGACTATAATTGCGACCTGTAATTTGATTACAACAATAGATGGACAGACAGACAGACGGACAGACGGACATTGCTAAATCGACTCAGAAAGTGATTCTAAGTCGATCGGGTATTACAAACAATTGCACAAAGCCATAATACTCTCGTGGAGTGTATACAAAATACAATTCACATCAGACGATTTATGGCAGGACGAATATATTTATGAACAATTCTAGGTGCAGGATAAGTATGTTGGCTGTGCATGTGTGTGTGCATTGACTGTAAACAACATAAAACAAATACAATTTATTTCCAAATGGATGCAAAAAGTAAATGGAAATTATTGTTGTTCTTGTGTATTTGCCTAGCACATTTAGTTTTGTTCAGCAATCAACACATGCCCGGAACAGACACATCACGACCACGACGGAGACATGTATCAGCAATTCCACAAGAACTCGGCACAGGAAATGCTATAAAAATCGCATAGAATAAAACATAAATCATTTGAATTGAGGATGTTTTACTTAGGTATGCATTGCACATTCCAATATTTTGTAGAAATTAATCGTCCACGATTTGGAAATTTTACACAGGGCCACTTAAAGGTCCCCGGAACTGTTCAAATAAACGGAAAATATTTCGTTGTGCCACGACACAAGAACTTCCCTAATAGGGTTAATCATTATGAATATTATATCGATAAATACTCAATCCACATGAGTTTTGCAGTGCTTCAAAGTTGATGTTCTTGGGCGTTTTTGAGGCATAACTTTGGAAAGCGACTTAAAATTAAAATAATCTTGCGAAGTTGTCAGAAAAATAATGTGTCCGTGTTGTTAAAGGATACCAATAATTCTAAGTATCCTTAATCCTTGAATATCCTGAAAGTCGACACATTAGGCTACTTCAAGAGATAAAATTATTAAAATCGAAGTGGGCATTAGTTGATAAAAAACAAGTAAGTAAAGGCTAAAGACAGGCGGGCCGATTATATGAATATATAATTGTAAACAATTGACACGTTTGCTCTACTCATTCATACAATTTTTTTGAAGTCAAATTTTTTGGCAATTTACATTCTGGTTTGTATAAAAGGATACATTACATTATGATGAAGTTCGCATGTATTATCGGATTATAAAACCATAGGTATCAACGGTAAGCTTTCACGACTGCTTTAAAATGGTATAGAAAAAACATATCCTGGTGGAACATTTAAAAATATTTTTTATTCTTGAATATCCTTGCATTTGGATTTGTTGTCACCAAATAGCTCATAATTTTCTATGAAACCTGTCAAAATTTCAGGATGGGGTCATTATAAGATCGGGATAGTCCCTCGAGGACCAAAAATTAAAAAATGGTTGTGGTTCCTTATAAATTCCAAAAATCAGCATTAGCTATCAGTATCTTTGTCTTTCCCGACTTAACTTTTTTCTTTCACATCGGTTCAGTGAGTAGAAATTGGAGGGTAGAGTATAGTCGACGCCGGCCGACTTTAGCATTTCCTTCCTTGTTATTTAAGTTTTCTGTATATTATGTCCACGCCAAAAAAATCATAAAAAGCAAATATGGTAAATCTAAAAATCCCCAATTAATGGAACGTGTATTTTGATTTAATCTTGCGATTATTGGTACTGAATAAAGAAATAAAAGAAGATTCCTGCGTTTACAGAACAAGAAAATTTGTGAAGCGGAAATTTGTATACCCTCACTCTACAGACCCTCCTATATATAATTTGGGACAGAAAAAAAGTGTAACGCATTGCAGTAGTGACTGAAGACCCCAAGTATGTTTGGACCAAATCCGTTTCACGACTTTTTAAGGTGTTTGAGCCATGTCCGTCCATCCGTCCGTCTGGCTAAAATTTGGTATTTGCTAAAATTCAGCTAAAATTTGGTATTTGATAATTTTTTATAATCATTTTAAGTGTTCTACATATGACCGCAAAACTACGTAAAATTTAAGATGTTATAACTTCTATACGGATTATAGAAATACTGTCAAACTTGATACTAGCAATGCTTACGTTAAATTTAATTCCTTATAACTTCGGTATCTATGTTCTCTGAGGGTGAGGGTGTATATAAGACGGTTTAGCCGAGTGAAGCTTACTTCTTTTTAAAAACGTAAACTGTTAAACTGGACTTAGTCTAGTTACATGTGTAGCTACTGCTTCACCTTTCTGCTTCACCGCTATGTAATTGCGCATAGTCATTCCATTACATAAATTTTATTACACCTCCGATGACAAGATAAAGAAGATTTTACAGATTTAACTACGCTTACCCCAAAACATGGGCCCATATTGCTCACATTCACGGCAAATATTTCAAGTTTAAATATAACATAATCTGAAAATGTTGATCCAGTTCCGATGTAAGATGTAGGTTCCAAAGCAGTAATAGTAACAAGTAAGGAAAGGCTAAAGTCGGGCGGGCCGACTATATGATACACTCCACTTTCCAAACGAATACAGTCCAACTCGGTAAAAAATTGAAAACGGTAAGAATTTTTGTATGTTTCCTAATCATAGGCTAATACGACCTGGTTCGATTTGTCAAATCAATAAGAATATTTGTATCGGGGCTATATCCAAACATGGAAAAATGTGAACTTTCACAATAAGTTCTTCCAGTTCAAATATAAGGTGTTATGCTGACTTTGAAGAAATTCGGTGAAAATTCGTGGTTTCTGGGGCGGAAGCGATATTTATATGGGAGCTATATATAAATCTGAACCGATCAAACGCATTTTTACCACAGGTGTTTCTAGTTGAAATATAAGATGGTTTGCCAATTTTGAAGAAAATCTTTTGTAATATATGGTATCTAGAGTGAAAAGATTAAAATCGGGAGTGAAATTCGTATGGGAGCTATATGTAAATCTGAACCGATCTGACCCATTTTCCCCACAGGTGTTTCTAGGACAAATATAATATATTTCGCCTAATTTGAAGAGGATCTGTTAAAATATGTGGTTTCTAGAGTGAAAAAAGTCAAATCGGGAGCGAAATTTGTTTGCGAGCTATATATAAATCTGAACCGATCTGCCCCATTTTTACCACAGGTGTTTCTAGTTGAAATATAAGATGTTTTGCCAAATTTGAAGACAATCTGATACAATATGTGGTTTCTAGAGCGGAAAAAGTCAAATCGGGAGCGACATTTGTATGGGAGCTATATATAAATCTGAACCGATCTGACCCATTTTTACCACAGGTGTTTCTAGTTGCAATATAAGATGTCTTGTCAAATCTGAAGACAATCTGATACAATATGTGGTTTCTAGAGCGGAAAAAGTCAAATCGGGGGCGAAATTTGTATGGGAGCTATATATAAATCTGAACCGATCTGCCCAATTTTTACCACAAGTGTTTCTAGATGAAATATAAGATGTTTTGCCAAATCTGAAGGTAATCTGATACAATATGTGGTTTCTAGAGCGGAAAAAGTCAAATCGGGAGGGGAATTTGTATGGGAGCTATATATAAATCTGAACCGATCTGACCCATTTTTACCACAGGTGTTTCTAATTGGAATATAAGATGTTTTGCCAATTTTGAAGAAAATCTGTTGTAATATGTGGTATCCAGAGTGAAAATTGTCAAATCGGGAGTGAAATTCGTATGAGGACTATATCTAAATCTGCCCCCACCAAAACATAGACCGATATATTTGCTTTTACCTACTGTAGGTATTCCTAGTTGAAATATAACATGATCTGCAAAATTTTATCAACATCTGATGTAAAATAGGTGATAGTAAAAATTGGCGGCCCATTTGTAAGGCCCCTACATCAAAAAGTGGACCTGCCAAGATAAAATGTGTATCCAATATCAGTAATAGTTTAAATATGGGGATATTTATATAGAGGCTATATCTAAATCTGAACCGATTTCCTTCGAAATCAATAGCGATCATCCTTGACCAAAAAAATAATAATTCTGGCAAATTTCACGGCGATCGGACAACAATTGCGACATGTAGAGTGCGAACAAGCTTTAGATGGACGGCAGACGAACGGACGGACAGACATACATCATAAAAGCGATTCTAAGCCGATCGGTTCTAAGGTGGGCGTGCAGCTAATTATTCCACGAAGTGCTGTAGGATTGTCGAGAATAGCACAAAAGAAAAGAATAAAAAGGCATTAAGTTCACAGTATTATCTGTATATTACAGGCTGTCGACATTACATGGAAGTGCCCTGCCATAGTAGGAAAATTGTGATTCTTCATTATTATAATATAAATGGTCATCTACTATATATAAATCTATATATATTAAAGAGAGTGTCGTTAGTTACTACGCTTATAACTCAAGAACGCCTGGACCGAATTCGATGATTCACAACAATTCGGATTGGTCTCCGGCCAAACAAGTGATTGAGTGATTTTACGACGCCATCTTAATGATAGATGACGTTTATGTTTATAGTGCATTGAATTTCACTTGAAACGCCTGGATTGTTCAGTCTCAGTGGCAAGGTTAAATTACATCCATTGTCTTTACCATCAGAGCCATTGCATTATTTGCTTCATGGCGAAAGACCAGAATCGCTTCATTTTCTATCGAACACTCAGAAATATAACGGATGCTTTCAAATGAATTCATTTGGAGCAGATATTATTGATGAACCCAGATTCAATCCAAAATGGTCGCCGCAATGAAATCACCAAGAAGGTCAGCGCAATAAATTTATACGTGTACCGTTTGATGATTCCGAGAAACGGAGCGCCGATTTGGCGTATATTCTCATTTCCCATTTACGAACGCTATCCGACTGTTGCTCATTTGGCAGAGCATCTGGAGAACGGTCAACCAGTATATTTCACTGCAGCAAATGCTGCTCAAAACCCACCAGCGACAACATTGACCAGTTTCTTCTCGAAAATTTCAACGTCGAAAACAAGCCGATGTAGTTCCTGGTCATTCGGATTTGCGTTCTACTGAAGCTCTTGGCCGTATTTATACAGTTCATCCTCATCATTGAAGTCACTTCGAAATGTCCATGGTGTAGTGTTGCCAACATTTCGTGCTGCGTATCAGGAGCTCAATTTGCTTGAAAACTATACGCATTGGGATACGACAATCTCTGAAGCAACTGTTTCTGCATTCCCAATTAAAATACGCATATTATTTGCGACCATTATTGCCAAATGTTTTCCATCAAATCCACGTCAATTGTGGGACAAGTACAAGGATGTCAGAAGACATTTTGCATTGAGTTGGTGTCCATTCAGAGAATCCCCATATTGAGATGAATGAAGAGATGCACAACCAGGCTTTGGTTTGGATAGAAGGCATGTGCTACCTCATGTGCAGCAGTTTGTTAGTCAGGTTGGGAATGTCATTGCCAGATCGTCGACCATACGACCCTTTCGAACTAGAATTGCAAATCGTTGGTTCACTGCATTCCTTCAAATCTATCGACTGTGTCACAAACGAAGACGAAACAAGCAACTATCAAACTGAGTTTTTGAATTCATTGGATGTGTCTGGATTGCCAGCGCACAATTGACAATTTAAGGTTGTTTCAGTTGTCATCATGCTTTGCAATATCAATCATAAGGAAAGGCTAAAGTCGGGCGGATCCGACTATATAATACCCTACACCACTCCCTACGTATGTACCTCGCTTTGATTACTAAACCCAGTTATTTTATGGGAGCAATTTTATTTAGTTCATAAAATATACAGTTACTATAAATTCATCTTTAGTCAAATTTAATGAGTATGGTAAATAATAAAGTAATTGATCCAATTTTCCAGCAGATATTCCGAATAAAGTAAATATAACATGATATGGAAAAATTGATCAAGATTCAATGATAAATACAAATTGTACAGTGGTAATAGGATGAATCGGACGGACATTTGAAGGGGACCTATAACAACACTTGAGGCCTCTGCAAAAACATGCGCGAATATATTTTTCATTCACGATAGGTATAGGTGTGTCAATTTTAAACAAAATCTGTTACAATATGTGGTTTCTAAAGCGGAAAAAGTGAAATCGGGAGCGACATTTGTATGGGGGCTATATCTAAATCTGAACCGATCTTACCCACTTTCAGCATAGGTGTTTCTAGTTCGATTATAAAATGTTGTGCCAAATTTAAAGAAAATCGGGGACAATATGTGGTTTCTGAAGCAGAAAAAGTGAAATCGGGAGCGACATTTGTATGGGGGCTATATCTAAATCTGAACCGATCTTACCCACTTTCAGCACAGATGTTTCAAGTTCGATTATAAAATGTTGTGCCAATTTTAAAGAAAATCGGGTACAATACGTGGTTTCTAAAACAGAAAAAGTGAAATCGGGAGCGACATTTTTATGGGGACTATATCTAAATCTGAACCGATCTTACCCACTTTCAGCATATGTGTTTCTAGTTCGATTATAAAATGTTGTGTCAATTTAAAGAAAATCGGGTACAATGTGTGGTTTCTGAAGCAGAAAAAGTGAACTCGGGAGCGACATTTATATGGGGGCTATATCTAAATCTAAACCGATCTTACCCACTTTCAGCATAGGTGTTTCTAGTTCGATTATAAAATGTTGTGCCAAATTTAAAGAAAATCAGGTACAATATGTGGTTTCTGAAGCAGAAAAAGTGAAATCGGGAGCGACATTTGTATGGGGACTATATCTAAATCTGAACCGATCAGCATATGTGTTTCTAGTTCGATTATAAAATGTTGTGTCAATTTAAAAGAAAATCGGGTACAATACGTGGTTTCTAAAACAGAAAAAGTGAAATCGGGAGCGACATTTGTATGGGGGCTATATCTAAATCTGAACCGATCTTACCCACTTTCAGCATATGTGTTTCTAGTTCGATTATAAAATGTTGTGCCAAATTTAAAGAAAATCGGGTACAATACGTGGTTTCTAAAACAGAAAAAGTGAAATCGGGAGCGACATTTGTATGGGGACTATATCTAAATCTGAACCGATCAGCATATGTGTTTCTAGTTCGATTATAAAATGTTGTGTCAATTTAAAAGAAAATCGGGTACAATACGTGGTTTCTAAAACAGAAAAAGTGAAATCGGGAGCGACATTTGTATGGGGGCTACAATTGCGATCTGTAGAGTGCGAACAAGCTCAGATGGACAGCAGACGGACGGACGGACAGACAGACATCGTTAAATCGACTCAGCTGGTTATTCTAAGCCGATCGGTATACTTAAAGGTGGGTATAGCTCGATTATTTCTTGGTGTTACAAACATTTGGCGCGAAACTAACTTATAATACCCTAGCCCACGAAGTGGTGTAGGGTATAAAAATATATTGTTTATCACAGAGCGCTTCAATGAGGGAAAATACAATTCAAAATCGACACGACCGTAACACATCCAGCAAATATTTAAAAAAAGAATCAATTGCAATGGACAATTGACCACAGATTTTCTGCAATTTGAAATGATGTAGGACAACGCCTGTGAGATGAAGTTCTCCAGGTCCACTATAATGAATAACACTAACATTATCTTAATTATGCATATACTTTTTATCATTTAATAGTTCATATACTATCCACATTTTAATTTTTTTTTTTCAAATAAATCTACAGCCTAAATGTCTGTACCATTTTGATAGGAAAAGTTCTAATACTGAAGATCCAATATCCCAGCAAAATTTTCGATTTCATAGAACCGGTTGATGAACAACTTGTACTGAAACAGTTCTTGTTCTAATTCTAGTTCTAGCATTTATTATTTTTGTTCGAACTTGTTCTAAAACCAACAGGTTTTTCACGCAAAACTAGAACAGGAACCAGTTGTAGAATCTGCTGTTTCATCGGTGAATTTTATATGTGATTTTTTTTAAACTATATATATAACTATATTTTAGATTGGATTCGACTGATATGAAAAAAACGCGTACAGTCGATATTATTATACAAGCGTTACCTGAAACAAGAGTTTGGGTTCCAGTCAATTGCTGGCACGGAGAATCCAAATCTGACGAAATAAGGAGTGAGGAGAAGCTGTTATCGTGGAAATACCCCTTTTTGTAAAAGGTTTCTGCTAGTGAAGTTTTTAGAAATTAAGTAAAATCGAGGTAAGAGTTACAGCCGAAATATTTTGTAGTCATAAAACAATCCAAACTTTTATTTTAGGTGCGGATAGGTGAGATGTTTGGGGAATATTACGGTTTTCTTTAAATGAATTAAAAAGGTCGAATGGGCATATCGATTTTTCACGAAGATTTTGCTAAATTTCTGTATATAAACATTTAATGATATGTTTGTATTTCAAGGAATCAATATGCAACCAGTAAGGTATTCTAAAGAACAAGTTCTATAACAGGTTTCTCTTTACCGGTTCTTTGGAACCATTAGTAGAACGGGTAGTTGTTACCATGGAACTTGTTCTAGAACACAGAATGTTTGGAACAGGTCCCAAAAAATTTTTCTGGCATGTTTCAGAGTGGACTGTACACATCTAATTTCATGATTATAGCGGTTTTATTGTTGAAGCACTAATTTTTCCCTAAAAGTATGATTTTTATACACTCCACGAGAGTATTATGTCTTTGTGCATTTGTTTGTAACACCCAAAAGGAAGCGAGATAGGCCCATTGTTAATTATATCGATCGACTTAGAATCACTTTTTGAATCGATTTAGCAGTGTCCATCTGTCCGTCCGTCTGTCCATCTATTCTTGTAATCACGATACAGGTCGCAATTGCAGGTAGAACCAAATGAAACTTTGCACAACGAAGTTTTTCGGGATAAGGACGAAAGAAGAAAATCGGTTCAGATTTAGATATAGCCCCCATACGAATTCCACTCCCGATTTAACTCTTTTCACTGTAGCTACCACATATTTTAACATATTTTCTTCAAAATTTGCAAAACATCTTATATTTCAACTAGAAACACCTGTGTTGAAAATGTGTTAGATCGGTTCAGATTTATATATAGCTGTCATCCAAATTTCGCTCCCGATTTGATTTTTTCCGCTCCAGAAACCACATATTCTATAAGATTGTCTTCAGATTTGGCAAAACATCTTATATTTAAACTAAGAACACGTATGGTGAAAGTAAGTCAGATCGCCTCAGATTTGTATATAGCTCACATTCAAAACTTTTTATACCCTCCACCTCCAGGATGGGGGTATACTAACTTTGTCATTCCGTTTGTAACACCTTGAAATATCGACCTGAGACCCTATAAAGTATATATATTCATGATCGTCATAAAATTCTAAGACGATCTAGCCATGCCCGTCCGTCTGTTGAAAGCACGCTAGCATCTAAACGAAGGGAGCTAGAACGTTCAAATTTTCCATAAATGCGTCTATAGTCGTAGATCGGTTGGGATTGAAATGGGGCGAAATCGGCCCAAAGGGAAAATTTTTTCCCTCACAAGGACTAAAAATACCCATAATAATCCCTCATATTTTAGCGTATTTAAGCATGTTTTTCGAATATGTCTGTTTATCTTTGCTTGATATTTGGTATGCGCATTCCCCTTATAGCAAAAATGTGCACCATGTGGGATAAAAATGGTACATATTACACGACAACAGCTAGAAACACGAAATTCGGTGTCTACATTCCTCTAATTGAGTAGATACATAATATAAAAGTATTTTTTCCAAATTCGTACTTTTAAGGGGTAAAATAGGAATAGAGGGATAAAAATGGTACCAACCAAACGGCTGTACCTAGAATAATGAAATTCGGTGTATACATTCCTCTTATAGAATAGATAAGTAAAATACACGGATTTTTAAAAATTCGTACTTTTTGGGGTTAAAATGAAAAAAGGGGATAAAAATAGTACCAATTTAATGACCGCAGCTAGAGTCATGAAATTCGGAGTAGACATTCCTCTGAGTGTGTAGACACGCAAAATAAACTGATTTTTCGAAATTAGTAATTTTTGGGGTTAAAATGAAAAAAGGGGATAAAAATAGTACGAATCAAATGAGTCATGAAATTCGGAATACATTCCTCTGACTGCGTAGACACGGAAAATAGACGAATTTTTCGAAATTAGTATTTTCAAGAGATACGATGGTACAGAGGGATAAAAATAGTACCAACTAAATGACTACAGCTAGAATGATAAAATTCTAATTGCGTAGAAACGTCAAGGGGGTAAAAATGGTACCAACGAAATGGGCGTAGCTGGAATTATGGAATTCGGTGTATGCATTTCTCTGACTGCATTGACATGCAAAATAAAAAGTTTTTTTCCAAATTCGTAATTTTTCTTTTATGGCAAAAATTGGTTGAATCATGAAGTTAGGTTATTTTGATAATGGATTTTCAAAATTTGTACTTTTGGAATTCAAATAGAATGGAAATACAACCAACTGTAGCACCCATTACACAGTGCAACACGAAAAAAAAATAACCATATACGGACACCGCTACATGATAAAAGACCAAAAAAAAAAGACCCGTGTTTTTTTTTTCCCCAAAGTCATGCACTTTTTTTTATGGGCCCCCAGAGATTTGAGGCCTCGGTGTAATTTTTGGAAAAAAGTGATCATATTCTCAGGCTCATATCTTGCAAACCGTTCGGAATTTTGATTTACTCTCTGAGGCAAAGTTCTAGCTTTTGTCATAAAGAACAAAATTGTGAACATATAAAATCAAAAAAACTTCATCTTCAAGGTCAAAATCGCAAAAAACTTAAAAAAATTCGATTTTTTTTTAACCTTTTTTCCCCTGTTCAGGTCCATAGGTAGCAAACCGTTGAAAATTCAGGGAAACAATCAACTACAAAAATGTACCTAAGATCTCAATAAACAACTTTGTAGAACATATGAACTTCCTAGGAATGATTCTTAACACCGTTTAGGTAGGAAAAATATATTCTGCAGGACTGTTTCTGTTAAAGGTCAGTGCGACTACAGAGCGTATGAGTGATATTATCCTTAATCAACAGCACGTATACGCTACCTACACACATTACAGCCTATACGATTTATTCGACGACATTTGTGATTTTGACCTTGAAGATGAAGTTTAATTGATTTTGTATGTTCTACAAAGTTGTTTATTGAGATCTTAGGTACATTTTTGTAGTTGATTGTTTCCCTGAATTTTCAACGGTTTGCTACCTATGGACCTGAACAAGGGAAAAAAGGTTAAAAAATCGAATTTTTTTAAGTTTTTTGCGATTTTGAAGATGAAGTTTTTTTGATTTAATATGTTCACAATTTTTGTTCTTTATGACAAGAGCTAGAACTTTGCCTCAGAGAGTAAATCAAAATTCCGAACGGTTTGCAAGATATGAGCCTGAGAATATGATCACTTTTTTCCAAAAATTACACCGAGGCCTCAAATCTCTGGGGGCCCATAAAAAAAAAGTGCATGACTTTGGGGAAAAAAAAAACACGGGTCTTTTTTTTTTTTGGTCTTTTATCATGTAGCGGTGTCCGTATATGGTTATTTTGAAATGACTTCAAAAATGTTGCACAGTGTTATCTACCAATATTTATGGTATTTAAGCTTTTTGAAAATATAAATATAAGAATATTTATTTTTTGAATTGACGTATTGGTAGCATTACCTTATAAGCGTGGTTTGAAATAATTAAAATATTATATTTATTTATAAAATTAAATTTTCAATATTTGTATTTGGTTTGGGTATATTAAAAAAATTATATTTTCCTGTAATATTACTGCACTTCTACAAAACCGACAACCTCTGTGAAATGCAATCCATGGTTGAGGGTGTATAAAGTTCGGCCCAGCCGAACTTAACGCCGTTTTTATTTTTTTTTGATTTCATTACTTCAACATTGAGATGCTCTGCTATCTATTACAAAAATACGTACTATTAATTATATTATCCCATAATAACGTATACGTACCCCGGTGTTAGGTGTGTTGGTATGTTTTTTTTCATATGATTGACATTGGGGTAAGATTTTGAGGTTTGGATGAGAGTTTGTACTTGCCTTATAAATACGTGGACGTGTACTTACTATTATATATAAATATAGCCATATATGGACACTACTACTTGATAAAAGACCAAAAAAAGACCCGTATCTTTTAATTTTTTTATTTTTGTAATAGATAGCAGAGCATCTCAAATCTCATAGAATCGTTCGTAGGAAGTTCATATGTTATAGAAAGTTGTTTATTGAGATCTTGGGTAAATTTTTGTAGTTGATTGTTTCCTGAATTGTGAACGTTGGACCTGAACACCTACCTATGGACCTGAACAGGGGACAAAAATCGAATTTTTTAAAGTTTTTTTTTGCGATTTTGACCTTGAAGATGTTTTTTCTGTGTTATTCAAACCAAATCATTTCAGGCGCTTATATATGGTCATTACCACTTTATGGCTCTAAAAATCGTCAAAATGATAAAATAGAACGTCACTTCTGACAACATTGAGTGCATCACCTTTCCAGTAATTTTGCTCGTGGACGGCGAAGGGAATTCACCTTCATGATCTGATATATTTTGAGCAAATACGCGCTCTTTGTTGCCACTCTACTGTATTGTCTACATACGAGACATACATCAATTTAATCGTCATAATTGTTTATTCTTATCGTATCGTATAGTATGTATGTTCGTTCATACACACATGCTCCTCTCTCATTTATGAATGGGGGAATTTCCCCGTTCTGTATTTATTTTTATTTAACTTTTTTTGAATAGTTTGATGATTCAGTTCGCTGTAGTATCTACCCCAGACTAAGGTATAGAGGCGTGTAGATTTCTCAAATATCTCAGCAAAATGTGTGGTTCGAGGAAAGTTCTACAGATGTCGCTATGTGACTTTGCAAAAAGTAAAGAAATTGTCATAGTTCTACCCCAAAAATATATTTTAAAAGTTCCATTCAAAAGGGGAATTTACACTTTAAGATTTATTATACCCTTCACCTCCAGGATGGGGTTATACTAACTTTCTTATTCTATTTGAAACACCTTGAAATATCGACCGGAGACCCTATAAAATATATATGTGTCAGTTAGAATGAGAGTATAAACCCAATCGAACACGCTGGCACTTGTTTTCACATATATTTCTGATGGGTAGAAGAAAAACCGCCGACGCTGCGGCTGACGGCTCGCCGCCAGGATACAATTTATTTTAATTTCTCAGCGGCGCTCCCAAACTCTCTCGTTTTTGGAACCCTATTTTTGCAAAATATGAACAGTGGTACCAACATTTAAACGTGTATAAATACGAAACCTATGGCAAAGTTGTTGGAAATTTAAAAAATTTAAGACGTTTTTTGCACTTTTTAAGGCGGCTAAAATAAAATAATTTTTAATAACAATTTGCAGAACACGCTATTGTTACAACACCAATAATTTTCACTAAACGTCATGACATTTTTTAAATATCGATCACAAAAAGTTATCCGACGAACAACAAAAAATAGCAATTATGGCCGCTAGCCGCTTTCTCATTATTTGGTTTGGACGCCAGAGAATTTTCTCGCCGCCGCCGCCAGTGTGTTTGATTGGGTTTAGACTCTGATAGTGGTCTTAGTCAAAAAGTCCCAAAAAAATGCGATATGAAAATTTTTCTCTTTAGTTTGATCAGATCTCCAATTTAAGAACTTTTATTTCTGACATTTATAAAAAAATTAACCTTACAATGACATTTCCCATTTTATGCACACCAAAATTGTCTTTAGTGTTTGTTTGAAATAATCCACTAATATTGATGTGTGGCGATGCAAACAAACATTTTTATACCCTCCACCTCCAGGATGGGAGTATACTAATTTTGTCATTCCGTTTGTAACACCTTGAAATATCGACCTCAGACCCTATAAAGTATATATATTCTTGATCGTCATAAAATTCTAAGACGATCTAGCCATGCCCGTCCGTCTGCACGCTAACATCTAAACGAAAGGAGCTAGTACGTTCAAATTTTCCATAAATGCGTCTTATAGTCGTAGATCGGTTGGGGTTCCAACGGGGCGAAATCGGTCAAGAGGGAAAAATTTTTCCCTCACAAGGACAAAAAATACCCATACTAATCCCTAATATTTTAGCGTATTTAAGCATATTTTGTGAGTATGCCTGTTTAGATTTGCTTGATATTATGTATGCGAATTCCCCTTATAGCAAAAACGTGCACCATAAAGTGATTCTTATTTGTTGGGGGTGAAATGGGGCCAAAAAGGGATAAAAATTGTACATATAAAACGACAACAGCTAGAATCACGAAATTCAGTGTGCACATTCCTCTAATTGAGTAGATACATAATATAAAAGTATTTTTGCCAAATTCGTACTTTTAACTGGAAAAGTGGGAATAGAGGGATAAAAATGGTACCAACCAAACGGCTACCCCTAAAATAATCAAATTCGGTGTATACATTCCTCTGATTGCATAGACACGGAAAATAAACGGATTTTTCAAAATTCGTTCTTTATGGGATTTAAATGAAAAAAGGGGATAATAATAGTACCAATCAAATGACGGCAGCTAGAGACATGAAATTCGGAGTATACATTCCTCTGACTTTGTAGACAGGGTAAATAAACGGATTTTTCGAAATTCGTACTTTTTGGGGTCAAAATGGAAAAAGTGGATACAAATAGTACCATCCAAATGACGGCAGCTAGAGTCATGAAATTCGGAGTATACATTCCATTGACTACGTAGACATGGAAAATAAAATGTTTTTTCCAAATTCGCTACAATGGTACAGAGGGATAAAAATAGTACCAACTAAACGACTACATCTAGAATGATGAAATTTTAATTGGGTAGAAACATCAAATAAAGAAATTTTTGATAGTCGTACTCTTAAGTGGGTAAAAATGGTACCAACCAAATGGCCGCAGCTGGAATCATGGAATTTGGTGTATACATTCCTCTGACTGCATAGACACGCAAATAAAAAAGTGTGTTCCAAATTCGTACTTTTTCTTTTACGGAAAAATTGGTTAAATCATTAAGTTAGGTTATTTTGCACTATGTACGTCTGATAATAGATTTTCAAAATTTTTACTTTTGGAATTAAAATAGAACGGAAATATAACCAACTGTAGCACCCACTATCTACCAATATTTATGGTATTTAAGCTTTTTGAAAATATATATATGTATTTAATTTTTGAATTGACGTATTGTCTTATAAGCGTATATTTATTAGAGTTGCAACAAAAAGTATTATGTTTATTTATAAAATTATTTTTTCAATATTTGTATTTGTTTTGGTTTAGCTATAATAATCCTCTGTGGAATGCAATCCATGGTGGAGGGTATATAAAGTTCGGCCCGGTCGAACTTAACACTGTTTTTACTTGTTATCTCTCCGTACCCATTGTATCCCATGAAAGTGCGAATTTGGAAAAAAACTATTATTTTTCATGTTTACGTTGTCAAAGGAATGTATACTCCGAATTTCATTCATTCATATCTGCGGTCATTTGAATGATACTATTTTTATCCCCCTTTAACATTTTAGCACCAAAAAGTACGAATTTCGAAAAATCAATTTATTTTCCGTGTCTACACAGTCAGAGGAATGTATACTCCGAATTTCATGACTCTAGCTGCGGTCATTTGATTGGTACTATTTTTATCCCTTTTTTCGTTTTAACCCTAAAAAGTACGAATTTTGAAAAATCCGTGCATTTTACTTGTCTATGCAATCAGAGGAATGTATACACCGAATTTCATTATTCTATGTACTGCCGTTTGTTTGGTACCATTTTTATCCCTCTATTCCCATTTTGCCCCTTAAAAGTACGAATTTGGAATGTACCATTTTATCCCTTTGTTGCCCCATTTCAGCCCCTACAAATAAGAATCACTTTATGGTGCACGTTTTTTCTATAAGGGGAATTCGCATACCAAATATCAAGCAAAGATAAACAGACATATTCAAAAAACGTGCTTAAATACGCTAAAATATTAGGGATTATTATATGTATTTTTAGTCCTTGTGAGGGAAAAAATTTTCCCTTTGCGCCGATTTCGCCCCGTTTCAATCCCAACCGATCTACGACTATAAGACGCATTTATGGAAAATTTGAACGTTCTAGCTCCTTTTGTTTAGATGCTAGCGTGCTTTCAACAGACGGACATGACTTGGTCTTAGAATTTGATCACGATCAAGAATATATATACTTTATAGGGTCTCAGGTCGTTATTTCAAAGTGTTACAAACGGAATGACGAAGTTAGTATACCCCCATCCTGGAGGTGGAAGGTATAATAAATAGACAGCGGATTTTTATGCAAATTCAATTTGTAATCCTCATTTACATAAAATATTAATATCGTTATATAGAATATGCTAACATAAAAATGTTTATTTCAACATTTTAAATATAGTTATCATGAAAATAATTTGTGTGAAGTCGGCATTCAATTATAACAATCCGTTCAAAATATGATTTTGCATAAAAATCCGCTGTCTAATAATAAAGTAATACTAGTAATTTCCATGAATCCTCGTTATCGATAATTCAGACAAATGTTATTATAGTCTACTTTGCTCGAATGTCCTCGATTGTTTTCGCTGAGTGTAAATGCACTGGAGTGTAAATCTACTTAATAATGTATTGTTAATTCAGATGGGAAAACTAATTTTAAATTTTTAAATATTGGAAGGAAATGAAAATTAAATTTGCAAAATATTCGAATCTTTCAGATACATACATACATACATATGTATATGCATATCAAATTCAAACCGACTGGGATTTAACCAATAAATGTATACACGAAATTCCAACATTCATATGTATGTAATGTTCGTACGTACGTACGTACACTTATCATGAAGGAAAGAGTTTTTTCCTTACTTCTGTAAACATGAAATCATTATTCAAAAAATGTTTATACGCCTGCAGAGATACGGCGAAGCGAATGTTATTGTTGTTGTTGTTTTTTATCAGCAACCAACCAAAGTAAATGCCATGAAGCAAACCCGTTTTCATGTGTTCTGGCTTCATGGCTTCCTTCTGCCTTTCACAATTTGTGATAGGCTCGTATCAGTTTGCCAGGTTTAATCCCTTCCAACCTTCGTGTATGTATACTTCGCACGTATATATGTATGTAGATATTTATGTACTTACATGGTACTTATGTAATGCCAAGGAACCGGATATGAGAAATTTGTGATTATATTTGCAACGTTCATCCAGTTGTTCTTGTTAAACTGGCTAATCAAGTCAATATTTTACATGGAGTTTAATAAAAACAAAAAAACAATAAAACAACAACGCAGATCATACTGAGTATTCAAGCTGATATGCATGAGTAGTATTTGTACAACTGAAAGCGGCAGATTGAAAAATTCGAGACGTCAGAGAAAATTTAAAATTTACAGAGTATAGAGTGAATTCCATGTCAAAGCGGACAAACAAGTTTTCACAAGACACCAATTTTTCTGAAATTCTTATGAAATATTCTTTTTTAAAAAATATTTTACATTGTGTGTATCTGAGTAGAGTTATAGACATTGCAATTTCCACAATAATTAAAAATCCTTCAGGGTTATATTCTAATCCTTGTACTTCGCAATTGGTTGAAGTTCTATATCTTGATTGAAAGGTCTACGGAAATACTTTAATCCTATTGTAATCAGTAACTTTAAAACACAAATCGGAAGTAATTGTGGATTTTTCAAAAAATACAACAAAATACAAATACAACAACCTCCGGTATCAAAGTAATTATTCAGAAAGACAAAGTAGCTGCAGCCATTTGTGTGGTACCAGTTTTATCTCTTTTACTCAATTTTATTCCTAAAAGTACCAATTTGGAAAAATATTTATAAAGATAATTTCAAGATTCTAGCTGCATCCGTTTGTTTGGTAACATTTGTATACCCTCTTGACCTAAAAATACAAGCTTCTAAAAAATTCTTTATATTGCGCGTCAATGAGAGGAATGTACACGCCGAACTTTATGACTATCTATCTGGCGTTATTTGGGCGGCACTTATTTTACCCCTTTTCGGCCCTAAAATTACGAGTATCGAATAATCGCATTATATTTGGAATCTGCAACCTGAGCGAAATATGCACCAATTTTCATTATTCCAGCTGCAGCTGTTTAATTGGTAACGATTCCCTCGTAAAAGTAAATTTTTTGAAAATTTCCTTGATTTTGCAAGTCTATACCGTAGGCCGGGTCGATTTGTATGAAGGCAAAAAGGCAACGTCCAAGGAAAATCGTATTCTAGGGATCAAAATAAGAAACTTTGTCAAAGGAACCATACCTCTAAAAAGAATTCTGTTGTCCCATAATTTGACTCGTAGGGTCATATTTTGAATAAACCCACTTTGACCCAATCGAGTCCAAATGTATGGCTAACTTTGGAGGGCCGACCCACCCCCTGGGGTTTACACATACAAACATTTCAATAAAAAACACATTTTTGGCCCAACGAAACTTAGAGTTTATAAAAAACCAGATATAAACTTTATTTGCACAAGTTACACGGAAATTATCAGTTTGAATGATATAAATAACGTATTTAATCCACCATTCACGCGAAGCATTCAGTACGATATATCGAAAGAATATTTAAATCAAGATGATCCACCGTTTTTTGTTCCAAAAATTCCATCACACATACAAAGAACGGAACGACACGTTCAATTGCTCGCTAGCGTTTCGAAACGAGTTATACAGAGAAATGTAGAGGTTGTTATGGCGATGACATTAGAGAGCCGTGCGACATTTTTCAGTTTCTTCTCTATTACTAAGTCAAATTCATTTTTATACCCTACACCACTTCGTGGTCTAGGGTATTATAAGTTAGTATTATAAGTTATAAGTCAGCTGAGTCGATTTAACGATGTCTGTCTGTCCGTCCGTCTGCTGTCCATCTAAGATTGTTCGCACTCTACAAGTCGCAATTGTTGTCCGATTGTCATGAAACTTGGCAGAAGTTATTTTTTCTGGCCATGGACCATCGGTATTGAATTTGGAGGAAATCATTTCAGATTTAGATATAGCCCCCATACAAAGGTCGCTCCCGATTTGACATTTTCCACTTTAGAAACCACATATTATACCCGATTTTCTTTACATTTGGTACAACATCTTATAATCCAACTAGAAACACCTATGCTGAAATTGGGTAAGATCGGTTCAGATTTAGATATAGCCCCCATACAAAAGTCGCTCCCTATTTCACTTTTTCCGCTTTAGAAACCATATATTTTAACCGATTTTCTTTAAAATTGGCACAACATCTTATAATCCAACTAGAAACACCTGTGCACAAATTGGGTAAGATCGGTTCAGATTTAGATATAGGCCCCATACAAATGTCGCTCCCGATTCGACATTTTCCGCACTAGAACCCACATATTGTACCTGATTTTCTTTAAATTTGGGACAACATCTTATAATCCAACTAGAAACACCTATGCAGAATCGGCTCAGATTTAGATATAGCCCTCATACAAATCTCGCTCCCGATTTGAATTTTGCACTATAGAAACCACATATTGTACCCGATTTACTTTAAAATTGGCACAACATCTTATCCAACTAAACAAAACTATGGTGAAAGTGGGTAAGATCGGTTGAGATTTAAATATAGCCCAAATACAAATGTTGCTCCCAAAAGTTTAACAGATTTTGGCCAAACTATACATTTTAAATTTCACCTATTTCGTTCCAGGTTTCAATATATCCTCATACATTTCCTTTCTGATTTAACATTTTTTGTCAAACACATACATTTACAGGATACAAAAAACCTTCCCGTTTTCACTTTTTCACCGAATTGAATTGTATTCGGAGAGAAAGTGGAGTGTATCATAGAGTCGGCCCGTCCGACTTTAGCCTTTCCTTACTTGTTTAATTTACATATGTTCTGACTAAATAAATTTCTAAACAGACAAATTAACTCCTAAAAGAAACCAGTAAGGAAAGGCTAAAGTCGGGCGGGGCCGACTTTATGATACACTCCACTTTCTATCAGAATACAATTCAATTCGGAAAAAAAGTGAAAACGGGAAGAATTTTTGAATGTTTCCTAATCATAGGCTAATATGTCCTGGTTCAATTTGTCAAATAGAGAAGAATATTTGTATCAGGGCTATATCCAAACATGGAATGAAGTGACCCATTTCACAATAGGTTCTTCCAGTTCTCAATTTGAAGTAATTCGGTGAAAATTTCGTGGTTTCTAGGGCGGAAAAATCAAGCCGGAAGCGAAATTTGTATAGGAGCTATATATAAATCTGAACCGATCTGACGTATTTTCATCCTGGGTGTTTCCCATGGAAATATAAGATATTTTGCCAAATTTGAAGAAAATCTGTTAAAATATGTGGTTTCTACAGCAGAAAAAATCAAATCGGGAGTGAAATTCGTATGGGGGCTATATCTAAATCTGAACCGATCTGGAACATTTTCACCGTGGGTGTTTCTAGTTGAAATATAAGATGTTTTGCCAATTTTGAAGAAAATCTGCTAAAATATGTGGTTTCTACAGCAGAAAAAGTCAAATCGGGAGTGGAATTCGTATGGGGGCTATATCTAAATCTGAACCGATCTGGAACATTTTCACCGTGGGTGTTTCTAGTTGAAATATAAGATGTTTTGCCAATTTTGAAGAAAATCTGTTAAAATATGTGGTTTCTACTGCAGAAAAAGTCAAATCGGGAGTGAAATTCGTATGGGGGCTACATCTAAATCTGAACAGATTTTCTTCAAATTAAATAGCGTTCGTCCTTATCCAGAAAAACTTTGTTGTGCAAAGTTTCATTTGGTTCTGGCTGCAATTGCGACCTGTACTTTGATTACAAGAATAGATGGACAGACGGACGGACATTGTTAAATCGATTCAAAAAGTGATTCTAAGTCGATCGGTATAATTAACAATGGGTGTTACAAACAAATGCACAAAGACATAATACTCTCGAGGAGTGTATAAAAAGCATAGCCATTTCGCTGATTTTTTCATGAACAGTGTCAAAAATGGTGATTTTTTGAAATGTTTGTATGGTGAACCCCCCAGGAGGGTTCCAGGGGGTTTGCCACTGGCATGGGTGGGTCGGCCCTCCAAAGTTAGTGGGGGTCGGTCATACATTTGGACTCGACTGGGGCTCTCTAAATGGGTCAAAGTGGTATCTTTCAAAATTTGACCTTACGGGTCAAATTCCGGGACATGAGAATTCGTTTTAAGGGTATGATTCCTTCGGCAAAGTTTCTTATTTTGATTCCTAGAATACGATTTGCTTTGCGCGTTGAGCGATTTTTAAATCGATCCGCCCTACTATACAGTCATAGGAAAGTACATACTGAATTTCCTTATTCTAGCTACAGTCATTTGGTCGGTACCAATTTTATCCCTTTCTCCACATTTCCCCCTTTAAAAAGTACGAATTTAGAAAATCACTTTATTTTACGTGTATATACTTTTAGAGGAATTTACACGGCGAATTCCATGATTCTATTTCTAGCCGTTTGGTCAATCACGCAACTAATTTATATACATTAGACGGGGTCGAAAAAAAGTTGCTGGTTTCCGCAACTAAAATGAGGTAGCAGTGAAATAAGAAAACATGGACATGTGCTCTACCAAACACTTTCACCACAGGTGCTTCTTGTTGAAATATAACGTGTTTTGGCAAAATTTAAGAAAATCTTTTAAAATATGTGGTTTCTCAAATCAGGCGCGAATTTTGTGCAAAAATATAAACCGATCTGAACCACTTTAACCAAAATGTTTTTTGTTGAAATTAAAAGTGTTGTCCCAAATTTCAAAAAATCTGTTATGTGTGGATTGTATAGCGGATTCTATGTTATGTGCGGATTCTACTTGAAATATAAGATGTTGTCCGAAATTGATGTTACTAGATTATGGTGCTGTGCAAAATATTAAGAAAATCTAGTGAAACATGTAGTTTCGAGAGCGGAAAAGGTCAAATCGGGAGCGATATTTGTAATACAGTAATTCTAAGCCGATCTGTATAATAAACGTTTCCTTCCGTCTATGGTTTCCTTTTGGGTGTTGCAAAAAAGCACAAAGACTTAATACCCCAGTGGAGGGCATAAAAACGTAGGGTTGTTTGAGGCACGGCGAAAATTATAGAATTGTGTGGTTCATTGTAACCAAATAATATATTTGTAGCGCTTGCCGTAATATAAATCGAAAAAAATAAAAATTTCTTCATATACATAAGGACCGGCCTAGTGTACATTAGGATGGGTCACGAATAAAGATTGGATTGTTTAGTGGTCTGTAAGCTAAACGCTCCTGAAAATACCTTTAAAAATCATGTTTTTCTCGTATAATTTTTATACCCTACACCCAGATACCGATCAACATAGAATCATTTTTTAAATCGATTTAACCATGTCTGTCTGTCCATCTATTCTTGTAATAACGATACAGGTCACAATTATTGTTCGATTCTAACGAAACTTGACACAAACGATTTTTGCATGCCAGAGACGGACGCTATTTAATTTGAAGCAAATATGTTCAGATATAGATATAGCTCCGATACAAATGTTGCTCCTGATTTGACTTTTTTCTTCTATTTTTTCTGCTCTAGAAGCCACATAATTGAAGCGGTTTAGATAAAATTTTGCACAACGCCTTACATAGCCGCCATACAAATTTCGCTCCCTATTTGACATTTTCCGGTCTAGAAACCGTAAATTTAAACAGATTTTGTTCAAATTTGGCTTAACGCCTTATATTTCAACTAGAAACATTTCTTGTGAAAATGGGTTAAATCGGCTTTGATTTATATAAAGCTCCCATACAAATGTGGTACCCAATTTGACTCTTTTGCTCTAGAAACCACATAATTTTCCAGATTTTGATCAAATTTGGCACAACACCTCATATTTTAACTATTAACATTTGTGACAAAAATGTGTAAAATCGGTTCAGATTTAGATATAGCTCCCATACAAATTTCGCTCCCGATTTGAGGCGAACCGCTGTAGAAACCACCTACCTTAAACGATTTTCTTCAAATTCGGCAGGACATCTTATACTTACACTAGGAACATCTATGGTGGATGAGATCAGATTTATATATAGCTCCCATACAAATGTCGTTCACATTTTCACCGATTGTAGTGGAGTAGAAAGTGTAGGGTATCATATAGTCGGCTTCGACCGACTTTAGCCTTTCATTACTTGTTATACACTCCACGAGAGTATTATGTATTTGTGCATTTGTTTGTAACGCCCAAAAGGAAGCGAGATAGACCCATTGTTAAGTATACCGATCGACTTAGAATCACTTTCTGAGTCGATTTAGCAATGTCCGTCTGTCTGTCCGTCTGTCCATCTATTGTTGTAATCAAATTACAGGTCGCAATTATAGTCCGATCATAACAAAAATTGGCACAAATAAGTTTTGTGGATCAAGGACGAACGCTATTTAATTTGAGGCAAATCGGTTCAGATTTAGATATAGCCCCCATACAAATGTCGCTCCCGAATTGACGTTTTCCGCTCTAGAAACCACATATTGTACTCGATTTTCTGTAAAATTGGCACAACATATTATAGGCCAACTGAACAAAACTATGGTGAAAGTGGGTAAGATCGGTTGAGATTTTGATTTTGGCCAAACTATACACTTTATATTTCACCTATTTCGTTCCAGGTTTCAATATATCCTCATGCAAATGTCCTCTCCGATTTAACATTTTTTGTCAAACACATGCATTTACAGGATACAAAAAACCTTCCCGTTTTCACTTTTCACCGAATTGAATTGTATTCGGATAGAAAGTGGAGTGTATCATAGAGTCGGCCCCGCCCGACTTTAGCCTTTCCTTACTTGTTGTGATTTAATTTTATGCAGGAGATGGTTTATAGCCAAAATGTTCAAACTTTTTTGCTGCGGCATCAATTTCATTCCGAAAGGTATTGGGTGCAGCTATATATTTTTATAAAATACTACCGCCGAATACGAAGAAGTCTTGTGAAAAAATACTACAAACGTCCAATACCTTACTTTAAGACAAGGACCAACATTTATATTTAAAGTGCTTTCAAGGATCTATTATTTCAGAAAAAATTAACTAAAATGCAACAAAAAAATTACGCGGGAAAAACATGATTTTTATATTTTATTTCGGCTTCATAGACGGCTTGATCTAGAAAGGAAATATTTTGCAAATCATCATTAAACAATCAAAACTTTTTTTCATGGGTTGATTGGAAATTGTTTTTCCATTTGTAGAGACCGTGACCTAGTATAGCCTAGTATACATATTAGGACAGGTCAATTTGTATGGGTGGAACAAAATGAACAAAGCGTCAGACAAAAACAAAATCTACGGAAAATTCTAAAAAAATTTGTTCAAAAAACCATGGGCCTCGGAAATTGACTTCAAAGTCTAAAACGATCTATCCACTTCCGTCTGTATGTATCAAATTTGAAGTCGATTGCAGCGGCCTAGAAAACCATGGTTTCTTGGTGAAGTGTTTTTAGAATTTTCCGTAGATTACATATTTGTCTAACGCTTTGTGCGAAAGAATCGTCACGCCCTAATATAGGGTGTAACAATTTGAACAAGCGATTACTTTGGCTTTGAAAGGTAGAATAACATTCATTTCTATTTTTTTTTTTCAGGTTTTATATGCAAAATGGGACGCTATTCGCTGGAACAAAATTGGGAAATATGATAAACTTACTTCTAAAGTAGTGAGTCTTTAACGCAAACTGAAAGAAATTTACGTGGAAAATGTTCGTGTTTTCAAATGAAGCTCATTTTCATCTCGGTGGTTATGCCAATAAGCTAAATTACGGCATTTGGAGTTCAGAGAACCCACACGTGACTTTTGAGAAGCCAATTAATCCACAACCAGTCACTGTTTGGTGTGGATTTTGGGCTGTACTGAAAAATTGGGTTGATCGGATGAGGTACTGCCTAGTCAGTCTTGCTGAATGATATTTTGTTCCATTATTAAATGACAAAGTTCAACCTTTTCAATTAAACCAGAAATTTGAAAAAATAATCAGTACTTTTTTATAGCCGATTCTAATTTTAAATTTTAAATGGTCCACACTATACATAAACATATTATAAGTTTAAACATTTTGGAAAGAGTATGAGTGCAGAAGAAATAATTTACTCAGCCGGTACACTATAATATGACAAATTTTCAGAATAATAATTTATTTAAACAATCAAATTAACAATAATTTTTTCTAAAAAAATCTTTTTTGGGTATTATTTACCCCTCACTCAATTACAATTTTTTTAAATATTTTGAAAAACATTTTTCATAGCTCTGCTAATGAAGTGTTAAACCATTCCATGGATTTGTCAAATATATTTGACAATTGATATAGTTGTTATTTACACTCAGAAAAAATGAAGCCTATAATGAGTTAAAATTAACTAAATCTTAGGAAAATTGAATTTCATATATTTCCTCATATCAAGTTCAAACTTTTCTTCAAAAGTAATACATGCTTTGAACTCGATACTAAATCTAAGTAAAATTTTGCTGAACATTTCCAAAATTTAAGCAAAGCTTTTCCTAAATTTAAATAAAATTTTCCGAAAACTAAGTAAAGTTTTACTCAAACCAAGTAAATTATTACTAAAGGTAAAATTTTGCTGAAATTTTCTCAAAATAAGTATTTTTTATTCAAATGAAGTAAATGAACTTAAAATAAGGTCAACTTATCTAAAAATAATTCAAACAAATGATTTTGCTTCAGAGTATGCAAAACTGATACAAAAAACAAGTAAAAACGAAGTTAAGTTCGGCCGGGCCGAACCTTATATACACTCCACCATGGATTACATTCCACAGAGGCTGTCGATTTTCACAGAAGTGCAGTAATAATACAGGAAAATATGATTTTTTAATATAGACAAACCAAAACAAATACAAATATTGCAAAAAAAATATTTTTAAATAGATATAATATTTTTATAATTTCAAAACACGATTACAAGGCAAGGCTGTCAATACTTTCACACTATATATATCGAAATAATACTTCAAGCCAATTCAAAAAATAAATATTTTTTTTAGTTTTTTCGTTTGTATTTTTTTGGTCTGTAATCAATATTTGATTTGAACTGGGATATTGTCCTGGCTCAAGACCATTTTGCATCTATATTTAATAGAATGCAAATTTATTTACAAATGGCATGGTGACATTTATTACTTGGCTGCAGACTACCACTATCATGATTTCCACCCTGTCTAAAGGTTTCATTCTGGTGGCTTCGCAGCGACTTTTCAACATCAAACCCGGTGCGATACTTGGTGCGATTTTTTAAACGCAAATTTGGCAAGTGAGTTGTTATTCTCGTTCGTTTGTGAAAATCATCTCCTTATAGAGGCCGGGTTTGATGTTGAAAAGTCGCTGCGAAGCCACCTGAATGAAGCCTTTAGACAGGGTGGAAATCATGATAGTGGTAGTCTGCAGCCAAGTAATAAATGTCACCATGCCATTTGTAAATAAATTTGCATTCTATTAAATATAGATGCAAAATGGTCTTGAGCCAGGACAATATCCCAGTTCAAATCAAAAAATAAATATTCTTATATTTATACTTGCAAAAAAAGCTTAAATACACTAAACCTAGGTAGATAGTGGGTGCTACAATTGGTTGTATTTTCATACTATTTTAATTCCAAAAGTAAAATTTTTTAAAATGCATATAGTGCAAAATAACCTAACTTCATGATTAAAGCATTTTTTGCTTGAAGTTTGTTCTACAAAAGCAAGTAGGCTAAAGTTGGGCGGGCCTATATGATACACTCCACTTTCTATCCGAATACAATTCAATTCGGTAAGAAAGTGAAAACGGAAGAATTTTTGTATGATTCCTAATCACAAGCTAATATGACCTGGTCCAATTTGTCAAATCGAGAAGAATATTTGTATCGGGGCTATATCCAAACATGGAATGAAGTGACTAACACACACAATAAGTTATTCTATAGAGTCCGCCATCTAACGTTTTATTTTCAACTATTCAACCGTTGGACTATTATTTGTGGAGTGCCCTCAGCAGCCATTTGAATGAAATTATTTTCCATTATTAACCGGAAGGATTGTACTTTCAAATAAAAAAAGAAATTTGAGAAAATATTCAATAGTTTTTTTATAGCATTTTCAAAAAAAAAAGTTATTTGGTGGACCCTATAGTTCAATTATAACGAGTTATGCTCAATTTGAAGAAATTTGGTGAAAATACGTTGTATCTGGGGCGGAAAAAGTCAAGCAGGGAGCGAAATTTCTATGGGGGCTATATATAAATCTGAACCGATCTGACCCATTTTCAGTACGGGTGTTTCTAGTTATCTATATTTGGCAAGATTTGAAGAAGGTCTGGTAAAATATGTGTTTTATAGAGTGGAAAAAGTCAAATCGATAGTGAAATTTGTGTGGGAGCTGTATATAAATCTGAATCGATTTGACCCATTTTCACAATGGATATTTCTAGTGAAAATATAAGATATTTTGCAAGATTTGAAGAAGATATTTTAAAAAATGTGGTTTCTAGAGCAGAAAAAGTCAAATCGGGAGCAAAATTTTAATGGGAGCTATATATAAATCTGAACCGATCTGACCTATTTTAACGACAGCTGTTCCTAGTTTAAATATAAGATGTTTTGCAAAATTTGAAGAAGATCTGTTAAAATATTTGGTTTCTAGAGTGGAAAAAGTCAAATTGGGACCGAAATTTGAATGGGAGCAATATATAAATCTGAAACGATCTGACCTATTTTCACCATAGGTCTTCCTATTTTAAATATAAGATGCTCTGCCATTGTTGAAGACAATCTGATAAAATGTGTGGTTTCTAGAACGGAAAAAATCAAATCGGGAGCGAAATTTGTATGGGAGCTATATATAAATGTGAACCGATCTAACACATTTTTACCACATGTGTTTCTAGTTGAAATATAAGATGTTTTGCAATTTTGAAGAAAATCTGTTGTAATATGTAGTATCTAGAGTGAAAAAAGTCAAAGCGGGAGCGAAATTCCTATGGGCGCTATATCTAAACCTTAACCGATTTTCTTCAAATTAAATAGCTTTCGTCCTTATCTCGAAAAACTTCGTTGTGCAAAGTATCATTAATTTCTGGCTACAATTGCGACCAATTGCGACAGAACCAAATGAAACTTTGCACAACGAAGTTTTTCGAGATAAGGACGAACGCTATTTAATTTGAAAAAAAATTGGTTCAGATTTAGATTTAGCCCCTATACGAATAACTCTCTCCCGCTTTGACTCTTTTCACTCTAGATACTACATATTACAACAGATTTTCTTCAAAATTGCAAAACATCTTATATTTCAACTAAAAACACATGTGGTAAAAATGTGTTAGACCGGTTCAGATTTATATTTATATAGCTCCCATACAAATTTCGCTCCCGACTTCATTTTTTTCGCTCTAGAAACCACAAATTGTATCAGATTCTCTTCAGATTTGGCAAAACATCTTATGTTTCAACTAGAAACACCTGTGGTAAAAATGTGTTACATCGGTTCAGATTTATATATAGCTCTCATACAAATTTCGCTACCGATTTTACTTTTTCTGCTCTAGAAACCACATATTTTAAAAGATCCTCCTCAATTTAGGCGAAATATCTTATATTTGTCCTATAAACAGCCATGGTGCAAATGGGTCAGATCGGTTCAGATTTATATATAGCTCCCACACAAATTTCGCTCCCGATTTTACTTTTTCTGCTCTAGAAACCACATATTTTAAAAGATCCTCCTCAAATTAGGCGAAATATCTTATATTTGTCCTATAACCTGCACCATGGCAGGTCAGATCGGTTCAGATTTATATATAGCTCCCATACAAATTTCACTCCCGATTTCACTTTTCCACTCTATAAACCACATATTGTATCAGATTGTATTCAGTTTTGGCAAAACATCTTATATTTAAACTAGGAACACCTATGGCGAAAATAGGTCAGATCGGCTCAGATTTACATATAGCTCCCATACAAAATTTCGCTCCCGGATAGACTTTTTCCGCCCCAGAAACCACAAATTTTCACCGAATTTCTTCATAGTGAGCATAACACGTTATATTTGAACTGGAAGAACTTATTGTGAAAGTTAGTCACTTTATTCCATGTGTGGATATAGCCCCGATACAAATATTCTTATCGATTTGGCAAATCGGACCATGATTAGGAAACATACAAAAATTCTTCCCGTTTTCACTTTTTACTGAGTTGGTTTGTATTTGGATAGAAAGTGGAGTGTATCATACAGTCGGCCCCGCCCGATTATAGCCTTTCCTTACTTGTTCTTACTTAAAACTTCTTCCTTCCACACAAGTATGAATTTACTCAATTATAAGAATTTTTTATTAGAACCAATGAAATGTTTTTAATAAATTTACTACCCTATTTCTAGTAAATGAACTATTTGCCATGACTTTGAAATAAGGAAACTTTACTCATACTTAGTTAATTTTCCTATATTCAAGGGAGTTTTTACTAAACTGGAGTAAAACTGTTGAACTGTTTTTCTGAGTGTAGTCTATTTCAATGTTTTTATTGTTTATGAATTTATTTAATTAATATTAAAATTTGTATAATGTTTCTATTGATTTTAAAGTTTCCCCTAAAATGTTTTCGTTTGTAGGCGAATGACTCTGCTAAAATAAAAACGTCGTAACATTCTCAGCCATACGAGTTCTTTGTTTCCTTAATCATGTTTTAATTCTGTCCAATTTTATGACGGCTTCAATTCTTACGATTAGTCTAGAGTAAAATAATTGTAAAATATTTTAATAAAGGCCTTCGTTTTTAGTTAGTTGTAATATGACAGTATTTTAAAAAGCATACCAGTTACTAAATGCTGATATTTTAAACCATATCGGACATACTTAAAATAAATAACTTTCCCCGGGAATGGAACTTTCCATTCCCTTTTTTCCCGAGAAATGAAATAAGTCCGGGAAACCGCAAACGCTAGTGGTATATCAAAACATACTCAATTACAAATTCTTTAAATGTTTTGAAAAACAATATATCAAATACCTCTGCTAATGAAGAGTTGAGGTTTTTATGAAATCAATCTTGATATTGATATTAAAACGGGCCAAATCACAACATCCTTTATTGAAGGTAGACTAAAAATGTGGATCTCTCGCCGTTACATATTTCTTCTTCGTGTCACTTGCTCACGGTTGAGTTGAGATTCTTTTGTTTTTCTTGAGCCAACATCCAATCAACGAAATTTCTTCCTTCCACCGTCTGCCAGGACATCGACATCGCCATTTTACGGAATGACGTGCCATGTAATCACGCTCAGTCAACCATAAAGATTCGCTCCGAATCATAAGTACGCCCTCGGCGGGAAGAAGGCGTCTCCTAAATATTTACTTTTACGGTTATTCGATATAAAATCTATAAATTTTATCTTTTTATCGCCTTAATTTTTACACGTCAATTGTTCAAATATGTGCGTACGTGCGCGAGTGTGTGTCAAATTGTTCGCCATCTAATTATCAAAAATAAAAAGGATCAAAATATGTGCACGAATGTGGCATTACGCGCCGGTACTCCGCGCTCTAAGCATAGGTAAATGCTTAATTCTCATTTTAATGACTTCCATAAAAGGCAACGATGGCAAGGGTGCGAGTGGGTGGATGGGTGGCAGAGGGCGGAAGGCATTAATGAGCCAGGGATTGAGGTAACATGTTGTTACATTCATACATACATACATAGAGAGATACATATTGTAGATGCCAGCTGTATCTAATCGCTGGCACCGCGCTGACAAACGAATCAACATCAATTTTACACAGTCGCACACGTCCCAACACTCTGACAGCCAGAGAGACAGTCAGTTGGAGAGTGTGTGTATTGAATTTCAGTTCGGTTCAGTGGAGCCACATTCATAATAGAAAAATTTAATTAAGAAATTTTGCTTTATTATCAAACCATCGCACCACCCAGCCCTCAACAACCCCACACTGTCATAAATTCAATGCATCAAAGGAAGCACACCGCAGAGCTATGATGGATTGTATTAAAATAGTACAATAAAGTACATCGGGGGAATGGAAAGGAAAACATGGAACTGGTAAATCGGTTTCGATTTTTATCGAAAGTTGATTTCAAAAGATCGCGATTTTGGAGTCGATTTTACGATTCCAACATTTTGCCTTAGTTGAAGTGTTAATTTATTCGCCTTATGGAAAAGTACATTTGCAATGTGCTACACTGTGCTACAAAAAAAGAATGAAGTAGAAAACTCTTAGAAGTGATATTATTTTTATATCCTACACCTCCAGAATGGGGGTATATTAACTTTGTCATTCCGTTTGTAACACCTTGAAATATCGACCTGAGACCCTATAAAGTATATATATTCTAGATCGTCATAAAAGTCTAAGACGATCTAGCGATGTCCGTCCGCTAGCATCTAAACGAAATCAAAATGGGCAAAATCCGCCCGAAGGGGAAAAATTCCCTTTTTTTAGTTTTTTCGTTTGTATTTTTTGGTCAGTAATCAATATTTGATTTCAAAAAATTTCCCTCACAAGGACTGAAAATACCCATAATAACCCCTATTATTTTACGGTATTTAGGCATGTTTTTTCAATATGTCTGCTTGTACTTACTGCTTGGGTATGCGCATTCCCCCTATAACAAAAACGTGCACCATAAAGTGATTCTTATTCGTAGGGGATGAAATGGGGCAAAAAGGGATAAAAATGGTAAAAACATGAAATTCCTCTAATTGAGTAGATACATAATATAAAAGTGTTTTTTCCAAATTCGTACTTTTAAGGGATAAAATGGGAATAGAGGGATAAAAATGGTACCAACAAAACGGATGCACCTAAAATAATGAAATTCGGTATATACATTCCTCAGATTGCGTAGACACGTAAAATAAGGGGATTTTTTCGAAAGTCGTACTTTTTGGGGTTATGAAATTCGGATTATACATTCCTCTGACGCGTAGACACGAAAAATAAAAAGGTTTTTACAAATTCGCACTTTAAGGGATACAACGGGAACAGAGGGATAAAAATGGTACAAACTAAACGGCTACAGCTAGAATGATGAAATTTGGCGTGGACACCCCTCTAATTGCGTATACACGTAAAATAAAGAGATTTTAGAAATATATACTTTTAAGTGGGTAAAATGGGAAAAGGGGATAAAAATGGTACCAACCAAATGGCCGCTTGTAGAATCATGTAATTCGGTGTATACATTCTTCTGACTACATAAAAAGGTTTTTCCAAATTCGTACTTTTTTACCATTACGGCAAAAATTTGTTGAATCATGAAGTTAGGTTACACTGTGTACGTGAGAGATAATGGATTTTCAAAATTTGTTCTTTTGAAATTAAAATAGGATGGACATACCGCCAACTGTAGCACCCACTATCTGCCAATATTTATGGTATTTAAGCCTTTTTGAAGATTGCTGTCTTATATTTAATTTTTGAATTAACTTGAAGTATTTTTTCGATATATAAGTAGTTTCGTATTTGTAGCCTTGCCTTGATATAATAAAAATGTTATATTTATTTATAAAATATTTTTCGCAATATTTTTATCTGTTTTGGTTTGGCTATATTAAAACAAGTAAGGAAATGCTAAAGTCGGGCGGGGCCGACTATATGATACACTCCACTTTCTATCCGAATACTATTCAATTCGGTAAAAATGAAAACGGGAAGGATTTTTTATGTATCCTAAACGTAGACTGATATGACCTGACCCAATTTGTCAAATTGAGAAGAATATTTGAATCGGGCCACTTCCACAGTAGGTGATTCCTGGTCAAGTATGCTCAATTTGGTGGTTTCTAGAGCGGAAAAAGTCAAATTGGGAGCGAAATTTGGATGACAGCTATATATAAATCTGAACCGTTCTGACCCATTTTCACCACAGGTATTCCTAGTTTAAATTAAGATGTTTTGCCAAATCTGAAGACAATATGGTACAAAATGTGGATTCTGGAGCGGAAAAGTCAAATTGGATTGAATTATAAGATGGTTTGCCAATTTTGAAGAAAATCTGTTAAAATATGTGGTATCTAGAGTGAAAAGAGTCAAATCGGGAGTGAAAGTTCATTTGGTTCAGGCAACAATTGCGACCTGTCTCGTGATTACAAGAATAGATGGACAGACAGACGGACATTGCTATACCGATTCAAAAAGTGATACTAAGTCGATCGGTATAATTAACAATAGGTCTATCTCTCTTCCTTTTGGGTGTTACAAACAAATGCACAAAGACATAATACTCTCGTGGAGTGTATAAAAATTAAATTACCCTGCAATGCACTTCTACAAAAATCGACAGCCTCTGTGGGTATATAAAGTTCGGCCCTGCCGAATAGAATGCCTTCTCTTCGTGTTCTTGCAGGTATTGTCGACTAGATCGAGAATCTCTTATCCCCAAAATCGGGTAAAATAAACGGTTATTCCAACCTTTGCACACTTATAAGCTTGTAACTTAGTTGGGTATCAATCAATTTTCACTTTCTCGTCGGATTTGAAAAAAAGAAAGAAAAGAAGAATCTTTCTGAGCTTTCGATCTATATTATCTATATATAAATCATTTAAGAACATGTTGGGAAAGCCCACCCTACACCACTCCCCACATCTTTATATATATATATATATATATATATATATATATATATATATATATATATATATATGAGCGCCCTGGTAGTCGAGTTGGTAGCGTGCTTGGCTATCAGCGTATATATATATATATATATAAATTAATTGATTAAAACTGCACGTTTTTTTATTTCGGTGGTATGCACCTTTTTAAGTTGAGCTTTATTTAAAAACTAAATTCTCAAACTGACACTTCCCTAAGCTAAAGCGACTGCTTTGCCTCATGTTGCTGTTGTTCCTATTGTTGCCCTTGCACGCGCTTTCGTCGTTGTGCTGACTGGTCATTATGCTGTCGATGGTATTTGGGTGAGGATCACATGAGGATTAGAACAGTGGTGTTAGGAGTGTTAACTTATATATAGTCCATATAAATTATACATTACATTATGTTACAAATATAACTATCATTTTCAACAAATCGGAAGGATCATATGAACGGGGCTATATCTTTGCATTATGCTCCAACTTTACTGTAAGTGTTTCTAACTAAAATAGAACATGATTTGGTAAAAGGACCCATGTTTATGAGAGCAATATGAAAACATGGGTCCACTTTAATTGTAGGTGTTCCTATGTGATATAATCCATTATCTGGATAATTTGATCAAGATCCGATATAATGTGAGAGTTTTAAGTCGGTATTAATGAAAATTGGAGGGACAATTGTATGGGGTCTACTTGAAAATATGAGTCCATATGGTCCCATTTACTGTAAGAATTCCGAATTCACACAAAAGACCCATATTCCTATGTTAAATTAAAACCAGTGGAACTTGCACACGAATAGGCTATATTTTTGTATTTGATATTTTTATACCCTCCACCTCCAGGATGGAGGTATACTAACTTCGTTTGTAACACCTTGAAATATCGACCTGAGACTCTATAAAGTATATATATTATTGATCGTTATAAAATTCTAAGACGATCTAGCCATGTCCGTCCGTCCGTCTGTCCGTCTGTTGAAAGCACGCTAGCATCTAAACGAAAGGAGCTAGAACGTTCAAATTTTCCATAACTGCGTCTTATAGTCGTAGATCGGTTGGGATTGAAATGGGGCGAAATCGGCCCAAAGGGAAAAATTTTTCCCTCACAAGGACTAAAAATATCCATAGTAATCCCTAATATTTTAGCGTATTTAAGCATATTTTTGAATATGCCTGTTTATATTTGCTTGACATTTGGTATGCGCATTCCGCCTATAACAAAAACGTGCACCATAAAGTGATTCTTATTTGTAGGGGGTGACATTCCTCTAATTGTGTGTACATTCCTCTAATTGAGTAGATACATAATATAAAAGTATTTTTTAAAATACACGGATTTTTCAAAATTCGTACTTTTTGGGGTTGAAATGGAAAAAGGGGATAAAAATAGTACCAATCAAATGACCGCAGCTAGAGTCATGAAATTCGGAGTGTACATTCCTCTGACTGCGTAGACACGGAAAATAGACGAATTTTTCGAAATTAGTACTTTCAAGGGATACAATGGTACAGAGTGATAAAAATAGTACCAACTAAACGACTACAGCTAGAATGATAAAATTCTAATTGCGTAGAAACGTCAAGGGGGTAAAAATGGTACCAACCAAATGGGCGCAGCTGGTTTGAAATAATTATAATATTATATTTATTTATAAAATTAATTTTTCAATATTTGTATTTGTTTTGGTTTGGCTATTTTAAAAAAATTATATTTTCCTGTAATATTACTGCACTTTTACGAAAACCGACAACCTCTGTGGAATGAAATCCATGGTGGAGGGTATATAAAGTTCGGCCCGGCCGAACTTAACGCAGTTTTTACTTGTTTTATAATAACTTTATGCGTACAATTTTTTTTTTATGTATAAAACCGATATAACTTCCAAACGGGTAGTCAAAATCAATTGATATTTGAAAATCTTTTTATAATCACTTTATGCCAAACAATACTTACAAATTGTGCTTTTGTATGGGAGCCCCCTTAAGCATTATAGGAAGTCTTTCAATTTTCCCTTCAGGAGTGGTGATATGGGGTAGGTATGTTTGGGGAAAATCTCGAGAAGTGAAAACTAATGGAGGTCAGTCTTACACTCCTCCCCTCTATGGTCTACTGCGGGGCAGTTTTGGGCCTTTAATTACAAAAATATATAAAAATAGACAAATGTATGCGACTACATTTAGGGTTGCAGATGGGGGGTAGGTGTGTTCCGAGAAATGTTCTTAAAATTTTATGTTAGAATCATGAAATTCGGTGTGTACATCCCTCTAATTGCATAGACACGTAAAATAGAGGGATTTTTCGAAATTCGTACTTTTAAGGGATATAATTAAAAAGAGGGATAAAAATGGAAACTACCAAACCGCTGAAGTTGAAATCATGAAATTCGGTGTATACACTCTGACTATAAAGACTTGAAAAAGGGTTTTTTTTCGAAATTTGTACATTTGGGTGTAGAATGGGGCGAATGGGGATATCTTTAAAATTTATACTTTTCTTATCACTTTGTCTGTATCTGGAAATGCTTCTTTTTAATGGAGACTGACAATCGCCTAATATTTAGGCATGTTCACTTTCACAATTTCAGCATTTTATTTATATATAGTAGTCGATTTTAAACAGTGCGCATAAGTATACACTATAGTTTGAAATAGTAAACAAATATATTAATGTGCGTAAAAATATCACAATTTTCGTAATATGGTACTGTGCTTCTATGCAAAGTCGACATCCTTTAATCTGCTGGTAATACTGTGGAATGCACTCCGTGGTGGAGGGTATATAAGATTCGGCCCGGCCGAACTTAACGCCTTCTTACTTGTTTTATAATAACTTTATGTGTACAAATTTTGTTATGTATAAAACCGATAAACCTTCCAAACGGGTAATCAAAATCAATTGATATTTGAAAATCTTTATACACTCCACGAAAGTATTATGTCTTTGTGCATTTGTTTGTAACACCCAAAAGGAATCGAGATAGACCCATTGTTAATTATATAGATCGTCTTAGAATCACTGTCTGAGTCGATTTAGCAATGTCCGTCTGTCTGTCTGTCTGTCCGTCCGTCCGTCCATCTATTCTTGTAATCACGATACAGGTCGTAATTGTAGACAGAACCAAATGAAACTTTGCACAACGATGTTTTTCGGGATAAGGACGAACGCTATTTAATTTGAAGAAAATCGGTTCAGATTTACATATAGCCCCCATTCGAATTTCACTCCCGATTTGACTCTTTTCACTCTAGATACCACATATTACAACAGATTTTCTTTAAAATTGGCAAAACATCTTATATTGTAACTAGAAACACCTGTGGTAAAAATGTGTTAGATCGGTTCAGATTTATATATAGCTCCCATACAAATTTCTGTATGTATGTATCAGATTGTCTTCAGATTTGGTAAAACATCTTATATTTCCACTAGAAACACCCATGGTGAATATCGGTCAGATCGGTTCAGATTTATATATAGCTCCCATACAAATTTCGCTCCCGATTTGACTTTTTCCGCTCTAGAAACCACATAATGTATCAGATTGTCTTCAGATTTGGTAAAACATCTTATATTCCCACTAGAAACTCCCATGGTGAATATCGGACAGATCGGTTCAGATTTATATATAGCTCCCATAAAAATTTCGCTCCCGATTTGACTTTTTCCGCTCTAGAAATCACATAATGTATCAGATTGTCTTCAGATTTGGTAAAACATCTTATATTTCCACTAGAAACACCCATGGTGAATAACGTCAGATCGGTTCAGATTTATATATAGCTCTCATACAAATTTCGCTCCTGATTTGACTTTTTCCGCTTTAGAAACCACATATTGTATCAGATTGTCTTCAGATTTGGCAAAACATCTCATATTTAAACTAAGAACATCTATGGTGAAAATAGGACAAATCGGTTCAGATTTAGATATAGCCCACATACAAATGTCGTTCCCGATTTGACATTTTCCTCTGTAGAAACCACATATTGTACTCGATTTTCTTTAAATTTGGCACAATATCTTATAATCTTACTAGAAACACCTTTGCAGAAAATGGGCAAGATCGGTTCAGATTTTAATATACCCCAAATTCAAATGTTGCTCCCATAAGTTTAACCGATTTTGGCCAAACTATACATTTTATATTTCACCTATTTCGTTCCAGGTTTCAATATATCCTCATACAAATGTCCTTTCCGATATAAAATTTTTTGTCAAACACATACATTTACAGGATACAAAAAACCTTCCCGTTTTCACTTTTTCACCGAATTGAATTGTATTCGGATTGAAAGTGGAGTGTATCGTAGAGTCGGCCCCGCCCCACTTTAGCCTTTCCTTACTGGTTTTATAATCACTTTATTCCAAAAAATACTTACGGTTAAGCCGCGCCACTTCTTGTACCTCCCGTACATGGAATCCACTATGACTTGATATTTGATAATGTTTTTGCAGTTGTTTTATAACTGTGGAAGCTAGTACTAAATGCCATGAACCTTCTAGCACCTTCCACACAAATCATCCGGCCCTACGTAAAATTTAAGTTATTATAATTTCAATAGATATATTCTCTGAGAAAGAGGGTATAAATAAGTCGGTTTAGCCGACTGACGTTTTCTTACTTGCTTTTTCCTTATTTCGACAACTTTTTTTTATTATGAAACTTGAAGTTAACTTGTTCTCTTTTATTTTTATTAAAAGTTGAAGTGTTATAACGAAAATTACTAATTGTTTATTACTCGTGGAAATATTTGTAGCGTCCGCATTTCTGCTGTACCTAATTAAAAAAATCTATCAGATAATTCTCATCTTTCATAAATCTACGAATAAAATATATCCTCTGACCTTCATTTCATGTATATATAGAAAAACCAAGTTCTCAACAAATCGCTGAACTTTGCATATTTCTATAAGAGCTTCAAAAGTACTTCTGTTTTTGTAGCGTCCGTTCCAATGTAAAATTATTTATAATTTTGTACCAATTTGCACTAAATCCTGACGATATATTTTTAATATGTAGTACTCTTTAAGCGCTTTAGAACACTTAAAAATGCCACTGGGAGATGCCCACATGTAAAAAAATAAAAAATCGAAGGACTTAAACAATGGTCGATATATCTATCTTCATCCTGGTGCACTGAGTTATGTTTGCTTTAATGGATAGCAGCGAAGGAAATGCCCAACTATATGTGTATTTTACCCTTTCAGTTATCGCTTATCTCTCCTCGTTCCACGACATTTTGTGACGATGACAGGCAAACGCTGTTGTCTGCACATTCAAAAAGACAATATTATGATGTGTCAACTAAAGAGATGACAAAAGAACTTCTGCCGCCAAGTCGACTTAATGCACTGCCTTCTGCGTTCTAATATTTTTGTAACCTTTTAAATACTTTTAATTAAACATAAAATAGAGCACCAGCTCGAATGGCGTGGTTTGGAAGTGGAGGTGGGCGTCGACAAAACTTTTTCGTCGAATTATTATTAGAGTTGATTAAATTTACAATGTCAAAGTGACGAACAAGTATTAAAGGGTTGACGAGGATATGACGAGTGTCGCTGTAAAATGATATACGCGCCACCACGACGATTTGTGTGCGCCACACCAGCTTAAAGCCCATCCATCTATCCATCCATTCTCTTTCCGTCGTGAAGGATGCTGCTGATGTGCTCAAAATTTAAAAATGATATTAAAGCTGATTACTTGTGTAAATATCTGCCAGTGCTTAAAATGAGATTAATGAAATAATTTTAATTTCATGTCTGAACTGAACTAAAGCCACATGAGGGGGCGGGGGTTGGGGGATGTTTGTTGGACTTAGCATAAGTACCACACCCTCCAACCAAACCACTCTAGCAGCCACCACCATTAAAGTATTTGGCTGCCAAATGATTTCCTCCAACCAGAGGGTTGAGCGTAAAAGCAGCGCGAGAGTTGGAAGTTCGGCGTTACTAAACATTTATTTTTTCCACTTGGCCAGGGTACAGTGATTTCGGTTGGGTTATTATTTCGTAGGGCAAAAGTTTCTAATTTGATTCTTTTATGGTGTATTCCGTAAACATTAAACCTTTTTATTTAAATGGTAAAAATATGTGACATTTTATTGGAACTTAAACTTGTTTCTTTCAAACTTTAAGCCTTTTACAAGTCATAATACTGCAAAGAAATGGTACCGTTTGCTGTAAAAGGGTACTAAAGACTTGTAAAGTACCCCAAAAGAACATCGGAACAATAATGAATGGGTGGTGTAACAATTGTGGTCAACATAATTCGAGCAGAATGAATTCGGCTATGAGTAAGTTTAATCAATTGCAAGATCGACGATCAAGTACAGAATCAAAGCAAATAAATGGGCCTGTTCCCAAGGGAGGACTATGAATTAATGCCACAAACACTCAACGACTGCCCTTGTGATTTTTTATTGTCATTGCGAATGCAGGTCGCGCCGGATGCTGTTATCGTCTACAATACAACGGAATTTTTACGATTCTAATACCATAGTTCTAAGAAACAAGTTGATAGTTGGCCATTTTATTTGGTTTCGTTTTAGGAAAGTGTACTACAATTAAAACAAGTAAGGAAAGGCTAAAGTCGGGCGGGCCGACTATATGATACACTCCACTTTCCAACCGAATACAGTCCAACTCGGTAAAAAAGTGAAAACGGGAAGAATTTTTGTATGTTTCCTAATCATAGGCTAATACAACCTGGTTCGATTTGTCAAATCGATAAAAATATTTGTATCGGGGCTATATCCAAACATGGAAAAATGTGACTAACTTTCACAATAAGTTCCTCCAGTTCAAATATAAGGTGTTATGCTCACTTTGAAGAAATTCGGTGAAAATTCGTGGTTTCTGGGGCGGAAAAAGTTAAATCGGGAGCGAAATTTGTATGGAAGCTATATATAAATCTGAACCGATCTGACCCATTTTTACCACAGGTGTTTCTAGTTGAAATATAAGATGTTTTGCCAAATCTGAAGACAATCTGATACAATATGTGGTTTCTAGAGCGGAAAAAGTGAAATCGAGAGCGAAATTTGTATGGGAGCTATATATAAATCTGAACCGATCAGCCCCATTTTTACCACAGGTGTTTCTGGTTGAAATATAAGATGTTTTGCCAAATTTGAAGACAATCTGATACAATATGTGGTTTCTAGAGCGGAAAAAGTCATATCGGGAGCGAAATTTGTATGGGAGCTATATATAAATCTGAACCGATCTGACCCATTTTTACCACAGGTGTTTCTAGTTGAAATGTAAGATGTTTTGCCAAATCTGAAGACAATCTGATACAATATGTGGTTTCTAGAGCGGAAAAAGTGAAATCGAGAGCGAAATTTGTATGGGAGCTATATATAAATCTGAACCGATCTGACCCATTTTTACCACAGGTGTTTCTAGTTGAAATATAAGATGTTTTGTCAATTTTGAAGAAAATCTGCTGTAATATGTGGTATCTAGAGTGAAAAGTGTCAAATCGGGAGTGCAATTCGTATGGGGGCTATATCAAAATCTGAACCGATTTTCTTCAAATTAAATAGCGTTCGTTCTTATCCCAAAAAACTTAGTTGTGCAAAGTTTCATTTGGTTCTGTTTACAATTGCGACCTGTATCGTGATTACAAAAATAGATGGACGGACGGACGGACGGACGGACGGACGGACGGACAGACAGACAGACGGACATTGCTAAATCGATTCAGAAAGTGATTCCAAGTCGATCGGTATAATTAAAAATGGGTCTATCTCTCTTCCTTTTGGGTGTTACAAACAAATGCACAAAGACATAATACTCTCGTGGAGTGTATAAAAACGAACAAATTGTCATCGCATGACATCCAAACAAATAAATTAAATACTTGTTATATGCATCACCATATACCAGCCAATGAAAGTAAAAACGGAATAATATGTTACGGCGAAAATTCTTCCACAGAGGTTGTCGATTTTCGTAGAAGTCCAGTAACATTGCAGGAAAATGCCAATTTTTTAATATAGCCAAACAAAAACAAATAAAACAAGTAAGGAAAGGCTAAAGTCGGGCGGAGCCGACTCTATGATACACTCCACTTTCTATCCGAATACAATTCAATTCGGTGAAAAAGTGAAAACGGGAAGGTTTTTTGTATCCTGTAAATTTATGTGTTTGACTGAAAATGTTAAATCGGAAAGGACATTTGTATGAAGATATCTTGAAACCTGGAACGAAACAGGTGAAATATAAAATGTATAGTTTGGCCAAAATCGGTTAAACTTTTGGGAGCAACATTTGTATTTGGGATATATTTAAATCTGAAACGATCTTACCCAACTTCAGCATAGGTGTTTCTAGTTAGATTATAAGATGTTGTGTCAAATTTAAAGAAAATCGAGTACAATATGTGGCTTTTAAAGCGGAAAAATACAAATCGGGAGCGACATTTATATGGGGGCTATATCTAAATCTGAACCGATCTTACCCAATTTCTGCACGGTTGTTTCTAGTTGGATTATAAGATGTTGTGCCAAATTTAAAGAAAATCGAGTACAATATGTGGTTTCTAGAGCGGAAAATGTCAATTCGGGAGCGACATTTGTATGAGGGCTATATCTAAATCTGAACCGATTTGCCTCAAATTAAATAACGTTCCTACTTGATCCACAAAACTTAGTTGTGCCAATTTTTGTTAAGATCGGACTATAATTGCGACCTGTAATTTGATTACAACAATAGATGGACAGACAGACGGACATACGGACATTGCTAAATCGACTCAGAAAGCCGATCTGTATAATAAACGATGGGTCTAACTCGTTTCCTTTTGGGTGTTACAAACAAATGCACAAAGACATAATACTCTCGTGGAGTGTCTAAATATTAAAAAATAATTTTATAAATTAATATAATTTTTTATTATTTCAAAACACGCTTATAAGGCAAGACAATACGTTTATACTATGTATATCGAAATAATACTTTAAGTCAATTCAAAAAGTGAATATAAAAGAGAAATATTCAAAAAAGCTTAAATACCATAAATATAGGTAGATAATGGGTGCTACTGTTGGTTGTATTTCCATCCTTTTTTAATTCCAAAAGTACAAATTTTGAAAATCCAATATCTTGCGTACACAGGGCATGATAACCGAAAGTCATGATTCAACCAATTTTTGTCGTAAAAGTAAAAAGTACGAATTTAGCAAAAAAATTTTATTTTGCGTGTCTATACAGTCAGAGGAATGTATACACCGAATTTCAATATTGTAGCTGTAGCCGTTTAGTTGGTACCATTTTTATACCCTTTTTCTCATTATTTTACGTGTCTACCCAATTAGAGGGACGTACACACCGAATTACATCATTCTATCTGTAGCCGTTTAGTTGGTACCAATTTTATCCCTCTGATCCCATTGTATCCCTTGAAAGCAAACATTTTGAAAAATCATTTATTTTTCGTGCCTATAGAGTCAAAGGAATATATGTATACCCCGAATTTCGTGACTCTAGCTGCTGTCATTTGGTAGGTACTATTTTTATCCCCTTTTTCTATTTTAACCCCAAAAGTACGAATTTCGGATAATCTTTTCATTTTGCGTGTCTACGCAATCGGAGGAAAGTATACACCAAATTTCATTATTCTGAATGTAGCTTTTGGTTGGTACCATTTTTATCCCTTTTTGTCTCATTTCACCCACTACGAATAAAAATCACTGTATAGTCCCCGTTTTTGTTACCCATAATAACCATGGGTATTTTTAGTCCTTGTGAGGGAAAAAATTTTTCCTTCGGGCCGATTTCGCCCAGTTTCAATCACAACCGATCTACGACTATAAGACGTATTTGTGGAAAATTTGGACGTCTTAGCTCCTTACGTTTAGATGCTATAGTGCTTAGAACAGACGGGCGGAGGGACACATCTTAGACTTTTATGACGTTCAAGAATATATATACTTTATAGGATCTCAGGCGGATATTTCAAGGTGTTACAAACAGAATGAAAAAGTTAGTACACCGCCATCTTGGAGGTGGAGGGTATAAAACTGTTGTACTAAAACATCAAATTTCGTTCGAGGTTCTTAACGTTCATATTTGTTTCAGTTGGTATGGTCTAAGTAAAAATCCAAAAAAATTAGATATGCCAATTTTTCTCTTTACTTTGATCTGAACACTAATTTAAGAACTTTTTTCTTTGTTATATATGAAAAATGTATCGTTACAGTGACATTTCTCATTTTATGCACACCAAAACTGTCTTTAGTGTTACTTTAAAAGCGTCACACTATATCCACTGACATTGATGCGTTGTGATGTATACAAACACTATTTTAGACCCTACACCACTTTGTGGCCTAGTTAGTTTCACACCAAATGTTTGTAACACCAAGAAATAATTTAGCTAGACCCAACTTTAAGTATACGGGTCGGCTTAGAACCACCAGCTGAATCGATATAACGATGTCTGTCTGTCCGTCCGTCCGTGTGCTGTCCATATAAGCTTGTTCGCACTCTACATGTCGCAATTGTGGTCCGATTGTCATGAAATTTGGCAGAAGTTACTTTTTTTGGCCAAGGACAATTGGTATTGAATTTGGAGAAAATCAGTTCAGATTTAGATATAGCCACCATAGAATACACATTTAACATGGGATCAGCCCCCATGCAAATGTAAATCCAATTTACAATATTACATTTACATCGGATCTTGATCAAATTTTCCACACAATGTTACATTTTCACTTGAAAGCCAGCTATATAGGTCAAATTTATGGAATAGCCCCCATACAAATGGGCCCCCAGTTTACACTATTATCGCTCTAGAACCCACATCTTACATTGCATCTTGATAAAATTTTGCAGACCACGTTATATTTCAATAAATAATACTTACTTTGAAAGTGATCTATATGGGCCCACTTTTTAATGTAGCGCCCGTACAAGTGGGCCCCATTTGAATTATTACCTCTCTAGGACCCACATTTTACATCGGACGTTTTTCAAATTTTGCAGATTATATTATATATTTCATACTCAGAATACCTACTTTGAAAGTGATCTATATGGACCCACTTTTTAATATAGAGCCCTTCCAATTTTTTTATTATTATTACCCCTCTAGGACCCACAATTTACATTGGAAGTTTATCAAATTTCGCATTTTGTATTATATTTCAACTACGAAGACATATTATGAAGGTCAAATATATGGGTCCATATTTTGATATAACCCCCATACAAATTGGCCCCCCATTCTACTCTATTACATCTCTAGAACCCACATCGTGCATTAGATCTCGATATATTTTTGCATATCATGTCATATTTCAACTTAGAATACCAACTTTGAAAGTGATATGGAACCACTTTTTGAAAGTAGAGCCTATACAAATGGCCCCATTTTAATTTTTAACCCGCAAGAACGTAAATTTTACATCGGATTTTTTTTTTTCAAATTTTGCAGATTATATTATATTTCAACTAAGAATACAAAGTCAAATAAATGTGTCCATACTTAGGAATGAGCAAAATGGGCTCCCATTATACTACAGCTCTAGAAAAGGCGTCTTACATCGGATCATGAATACCTACCGTGTATAAGAAATATATAGGCCCATGGTTTGAACCAGGCACCAAGTGTTGATATAGGCCTGCTTTCATATGTCGGCCCGTTTCATCCTATAATTTGTATTTGTCAGCCGGAAAATTGGATCAATTATTTACCATATTTGTTAAATATTACTAAAGATGAATTTATACTGTATGATTTATATGAACTACATAAAATTGCTCACATGAAACACCTGGGGTTAGTAATAAAAGCGAGGTATATAAGTTAACACCAGACACGTTTGAAGCTAATGTCATCAAACCCAACAACCAAAGTATGAGCGTGTCATATTGCTGAGGCAGCAATTCCCACCAAAACGCTGACAGCAACATTCAACAGTCAGACAGCAACATTCAACAGACAACACGAGCAAGTGTCAGATATCATCTGGGTGCATGAATCTCCAGCGTATAAGTTAAGGTAGTTTTAATTATTCTTGGCTTTTTGTTTCGGAACCTTTCAATAATAAAGACGCGATTGGTTGCAGTTAGCAGCCATCGCAAATTTTTAAAAAACAAATTAATTGTGAAAATTCATAATTGGCGCCCGAGAGCAGGGACCTGTTTTTACACAGGTTTAGCAACCCGTAAAGGATATTCGACAAAAGTCAAGCCTTTAGGTGGCACCCCAGTAACTTCAGTGTAAAAAGGACGTGACGTTATGCCACAGCCCCTAAAGCCCGCGGAGCGGTTTACTAGGATACGGTAGTTCTATAAGTGAAAAAGTGAAATTGAAACAAAATATTGAAACAAAAATATTGAAATGAGTTAAAAAGAACAAAAAACAAATAAAAATAAAGGAATTTAAATAAAAAAAATTGTGGAAAATTAAAACGATTAAAGAAAGAAACTAAAAAGGAAAAAAGATAATAAAAATTTGAACGAAATAAAATGAACATTTTTTTTAAGTGAAAAAAAAAACTTATGAATATTATTGAAAATAAAATGAATAAAATTAAAGTGGAAAAAATCAAGCTGATGAAAACAAATAAAACTGACTAAGAAAATTAAAGAGAGATATTTAAAAAGTTAAAACAGACTGTGAATAAAGTAAAAACAACTAAGATAACAACTCATCTGTACTGAATATCAATCTACAAGGATGCTGCCCTGGACTACAAGGATGCTGTTTATGTAAGACTAATTTAAGAATTTTAATTTAAAAAAAAAATACTATTGTTTACAGTAAAATTTTAGCTCCCAAATTTATTTTACAAAAAAAAAAACAATAGCTTAACTTTGTTCGTATTTGTATTGGCTCCACCTTTCCTTTTGAAAAAAATGGTAGAAACCATAGATGATATTACCGCAAAATTAAACAGAATTACAATGAACCCCTCTACTAGTAACACTGAGACCTCAGCAAGGGTAAGCACCCTTACATCAAGTTGCTCAGTACTTACGGACAGACAGAAAAGTGAAATAACTCAAATGATCACAAATCTTTTGGCCGGACAAGATCAAACGCTTGACGACGGTAATGACGTACCGGTAGGGACAGTATCCTCGAAACTAGAAGAACTGGACAAAGTTCCGGATATAGTCAAATCGTTGAGGGAATTTTCTGGAAAACCCGGAGAATTCAGCTCTTGGAGAAAATCAATTGAAAGGGTAATGGAATTATATTCATCCCTTCAAGGTACCGGCAGGTACTATGCAATTTTACATACGATTCGTACAAAGATTATAGGTGAGGCTGATACTGCTTTGGAATCCTATAGGACTCCACTAGATTGGCCCAAAATACGTAGGTATCTAATGGTACAATATGCGGATAAGCGAGACATCGGTACGCTAGAGTACCAAATGAATGTTCTGTGTCAGGGACACAGAAGCGTCACAGAATTCTATCAGAACGTTTATCAAATATTGTCTCTAATTCTGGATAAAGTATCCTGCTTAGAATTAGACGAGAGTAGTCTTAGAGCTATGACAAATACATATCGAGAGAAAGCACTTGATACCTTCATAAGAGGCCTGAACGGTGAACTTCCTAAGCTACTTAGTGTCAAAGGCCCTACATCGCTACCAGAGGCTCTACACCTTTGTTTGAAACTGGACAATATGTCATTTCGGAGAGATTATGCCCAGAAAGGAGGTCATAGACAAGACACGAGGGAACCATTGAAAATGTCAACTGGATCGAAATTTTACCCAGAATTAGCGAATGTTCATACTGATAGGCCTAAGGTATTTCCAGGTTATCAATTCCCAAATAATTTAAATCTGCAAAACCAACGTCCTCAGTATGGGGGACCACAATTTGTTACCCATCCTCAGCAATTCTTTCAACATAATCAAATTGGAGGACCTCCATTCACAACTCGTCCTTATACAGGAAATCAGAATTTTCCTCGAGACCAATTCAGATCACTCCCCTCACAATTTCAAAATAACCAGATTAAGCCAGAACCCATGGATATTGATAGATCTACACAAGTGAGGCCCCAACAGAATCAGAATTATAAGAGGCCTGCCCAGTTTTCTGTCCAGACTCCTATGAATAAAATTCAGCGGAATTTTCACGTGAACGTGGACAATCAATACCCAGATATTCAGAATGAGTCGGTTGACGATTACAGGGATAATAGCGATTATGAGGCAGTAGCTGAAAATGACGCAGATCATTACGGACAACAGGACATGATACCGGACGATTACCAGGAACGTAGCCCCGCTGACATTCCAGCCAATTTCGTGGATATCAATTTTTTAGACTAAACCGTTCCTCGTTGCCATACTTTCAGGCCAAAACGAGGGACGGAAAGACTTTAGACTTTTTATTGGACACAGGAAGTAGCAAAAATTATATAAAACAGAGTTTAGTATCGAAACCCAAATTAAATGACCAGAAGTTTAACGTAAAATCTGTAGGTGTTGATGTAGAAGTTTCACACCATACTCTTCTTAACATGTTCGGCGTCAACGACGTTCCCTTAAAATTCTTTCTTTTACCTGGTCTATTACCTTTCGACGGGATCCTAGGAAATGACAGCTTAAAGGAATTATCAGCAGTAATTCATACTTCGAAAGATTATTTCCAAGTAAAAGGCGGCAGGAAAATTGCCATTAAACAAAGAGTGTCCCAAAATGTTAATAGCCTAGAGCTGAAGGCTGATCATCTGTCATTGAGTCAGAGGAACTCTCTCAATAATATTGCAAGGCAACACTGGAACCTGTTCGCAGATCCAGACGAGAGATTGACATACACCTCTGATGTGGTTGGTGAGATTCAGACTAACAACGAATCTCCAATATATGCAAGAAGTTATCCTTACCCAATGGCATTGAAAGATGTCGTGGAGGAAGAAATTCGTCGTCTCCTTCGAGATGGCATAATAAGGCCATCTATATCCCCATATAATTCCCCTATTTGGGTAGTGCCCAAAAAGGAAGATAGTTCTGGTCAGAAGAAGTATCGGTTGGTCGTTGACTTTCGAAAACTCAACGCCGTCACCATACCGGATAAATATCCGATTCCTGAGGTGACAGAAGTCCTATCTAACCTTGGGGGAAACCAATATTTTACAGTCATTGATCTTAAAAGCGGCTTCCGGCGGGGAGGAAGATAGACAGAAAACCGCATTTTCAATCAACAACGGCAAGTATGAATTTACGAGACTGCCCTTTGGACTGAGGAACGCGCCGGCAATATTTCAGCGAACGCTGGACGATATCCTCAGGGAATTGATTGGAAAGACATGTTTTGTGTACATTGATGATATTATCATCTTTGGCAAGGACGAAAAGTCACACATCGAAAACATAAAAAAAGTCTTCCAAACGTTAGAGGCCGCTAATATGAAAATCCAGTTGGATAAATGCTCATTTTTTAAACATGATGTGGAATTTTTGGGATTCATTGTGTCAAGGGATGGTATAAAAACTAACCCCAAGAAAGTAGAAGCCATTCTCAATTTCCCAATCCCCAGAACACTTAAGGAACTTCGTTCTTTTCTTGGCCTCTCAGGCTACTATCGAAGATTCATAAGAGGATATGCTGACGTGGCGAAACCACTGACATCGCTTCTTAGAGGGGAGGAAGGCAGAGTTCCAAAGACAGCCTCCAGCCAAATTCCGGTAACATTAGATGTTGCTGCTGTAAAGGCCTTCAACGAGCTAATAAATGCATTGGTTTCAAACGATGTGATACTTGCGTATCCAGATTTTAAGGAAGATTTTGACCTTACGACAGATGCTTCCAATGTCGCTCTTGGAGCAGTTTTGAGTCAAAATGGAAGACCAATCGCATTCATATCATTTGGTAGGTACTATTTTTATCCCCTTTTTCTATTTTAACCCCAAAAGTACGAATTTCGGATAATCTTTTCATTTTGCGTGTCTACGCAATCGGAGGAAAGTATACACCAAATTTCATTATTCTGAATGTAGCTTTTGGTTGGTACCATTTTTATCCCTTTTTGTCTCATTTCACCCACTACGAATAAAAATCACTGTATAGTCCCCGTTTTTGTTACCCATAATAACCATGGGTATTTTTAGTCCTTGTGAGGGAAAAAATTTTTCCTTCGGGCCGATTTCGCCCAGTTTCAATCACAACCGATCTACGACTATAAGACGTATTTGTGGAAAATTTGGACGTCTTAGCTCCTTACGTTTAGATGCTATAGTGCTTAGAACAGACGGGCGGAGGGACACATCTTAGACTTTTATGACGTTCAAGAATATATATACTTTATAGGATCTCAGGCGGATATTTCAAGGTGTTACAAACAGAATGAAAAAGTTAGTACACCGCCATCTTGGAGGTGGAGGGTATAAAACTGTTGTACTAAAACATCAAATTTCGTTCGAGGTTCTTAACGTTCATATTTGTTTCAGTTGGTATGGTCTAAGTAAAAATCCAAAAAAATTAGATATGCCAATTTTTCTCTTTACTTTGATCTGAACACTAATTTAAGAACTTTTTTCTTTGTTATATATGAAAAATGTATCGTTACAGTGACATTTCTCATTTTATGCACACCAAAACTGTCTTTAGTGTTACTTTAAAAGCGTCACACTATATCCACTGACATTGATGCGTTGTGATGTATACAAACACTATTTTAGACCCTACACCACTTTGTGGCCTAGTTAGTTTCACACCAAATGTTTGTAACACCAAGAAATAATTTAGCTAGACCCAACTTTAAGTATACGGGTCGGCTTAGAACCACCAGCTGAATCGATATAACGATGTCTGTCTGTCCGTCCGTCCGTGTGCTGTCCATATAAGCTTGTTCGCACTCTACATGTCGCAATTGTGGTCCGATTGTCATGAAATTTGGCAGAAGTTACTTTTTTTGGCCAAGGACAATTGGTATTGAATTTGGAGAAAATCAGTTCAGATTTAGATATAGCCACCATAGAATACACATTTAACATGGGATCAGCCCCCATGCAAATGTAAATCCAATTTACAATATTACATTTACATCGGATCTTGATCAAATTTTCCACACAATGTTACATTTTCACTTGAAAGCCAGCTATATAGGTCAAATTTATGGAATAGCCCCCATACAAATGGGCCCCCAGTTTACACTATTATCGCTCTAGAACCCACATCTTACATTGCATCTTGATAAAATTTTGCAGACCACGTTATATTTCAATAAATAATACTTACTTTGAAAGTGATCTATATGGGCCCACTTTTTAATGTAGCGCCCGTACAAGTGGGCCCCATTTGAATTATTACCTCTCTAGGACCCACATTTTACATCGGACGTTTTTCAAATTTTGCAGATTATATTATATATTTCATACTCAGAATACCTACTTTGAAAGTGATCTATATGGACCCACTTTTTAATATAGAGCCCTTCCAATTTTTTTATTATTATTACCCCTCTAGGACCCACAATTTACATTGGAAGTTTATCAAATTTCGCATTTTGTATTATATTTCAACTACGAAGACATATTATGAAGGTCAAATATATGGGTCCATATTTTGATATAACCCCCATACAAATTGGCCCCCCATTCTACTCTATTACATCTCTAGAACCCACATCGTGCATTAGATCTCGATATATTTTTGCATATCATGTCATATTTCAACTTAGAATACCAACTTTGAAAGTGATATGGAACCACTTTTTGAAAGTAGAGCCTATACAAATGGCCCCATTTTAATTTTTAACCCGCAAGAACGTAAATTTTACATCGGATTTTTTTTTT
>OX377618.1:131599615-131914462 GCA_947397865.1 Polietes domitor
CTGCATTTATGTTGGCGCAGATGGAAACCATATTCAGACAAAGCACAGCTGAAACAGAGATATTTCCTTTTATGGGGTAATATGTACAGTAGAATGGGTAGCGAAAAAAATAATTGCTGCGGACACCCCACAGAAATGAAGCTTGGGCTGTTTAACGATGATTAGGAAAATAGTTCGTCTAGCCGTCTGTGAGCTAAACGCTTTTGAAAACACACCTGATGCCATATTATCATATTATTGAAAATTATGATTGTGGACAATCTCAACATAGTTGTAGCTAAACATGAACATGGTCATAATGATCGTATTATGATTAGCTACAGCAATACTATGATTACCCATAATCCCAGTCATAAAATGATGCTCTTCGAATATGATTGCAGCAATCATATCTTTTCTCTGTGTGTAGGCATTTTATAACACTAGAAACTCAGTTGATATTTTCTCAGTGTTGTTGGACAGTTCATCATCGAATGGTCACAGTTTCACTCATAAAGAGCTTCAATCAATACTTTATCTAACGAAGTTGTGACCCAATTCGAACTTAATGGCTACGTCAATAAGCAAAATTGTCGTATTTAGGCTAAAGAGCAACAACAAGAGTCTCAAGAGCACAATGGTTTGGAGCTGGTGGGGAATCATTGATCCAAATTTCTTTAAAAAAATGAAACCGGTCGTAACATGAACATGAAGCTTGTAACTTAGTTGGTTATCAGCCTCAATACACTCATAAAATCAACACAAAAAAATGAATGGATATTTTTTAAATTGTCGACGATGGCGCTTCAATATTTGTATTTTTATTTTCTAATGTTCACTTAGAGGAAATTATGACGACAACAAATGTTGCGAATTTAACTTTCTAAAGAAACATAAAAATGGAAAAAATTTGTTACTGGCACAAAAACCACAAAAACCGATATAGAAAGAAATCGAGGAACAGATATTTTGTTTAATTTTTTTAATAGCTATCACTCTGACGAAGAAAAAAGTCTATGTGTAAAAGATCTATGGATAAATGTAGAAGTTTTGAACCTTTTTGTAAAGGCAAAGGATTGTTTTAATCATGATTTTTGCAATTTGTGTTTAAATAGCGAAAACAAACCACCTTCAGAAGCTAGAAAACTGTAAAATTTGTTCTATTTTAAAATAGCCAAGATCTTAGGGAAGAAAACAAGGCATATTTGAAGAAAATCAGTTTTTTTTGCTTTTGTCAGCCAAAGCGATTGGACGTGTTTTCTGAACAAATTCAAATTTTCTTTTTACGTCAAAAAAAATATTTTTTTTTTCCGAATTCGGAAATTTTTTGTTGCAATAATATAAATTTTCAACCATAATTTGATTTTGAAATCTTATTTAATAACAATGGAAGATAATCCGGATGGTCCGAAAAAGCCGCCGGATAAGAAACCTCTGCCAAATTTTGATAGTCCGAATAAAGCTCCTGACAAGCAGCCGCAGTCAAAATCTCTTTTGGGTAAGGCATTGCATCAAGCCCTTTTCGACGAAAGAAGACAAATAGGATCCAGTGGTATGACCGATTCTTCTGCTATGGGAGCTGCATCAATGCAAATGCAAATGGACACTATTGCCGAGATGGAGACGAATTCTGAAGTTCAAGATTTCCAGTTAGTTGAACCCAAACGGATGCGTTATAATAGCTCTGGCGCAGTCAATACCTCAAAAAATCACCAAGATCCAAGCAATTCTATGGCAAACACATTAACAAATGGCCAGTTGACGAAGGCTAATGGGAGAACTTCATCAAGCACCAATATGTTGCCGAACGGAACATGTAAGTTAGATAATAAGCATAGTCTTATTCAGAATAGATTTGCAATTTTGCAGGATTTAATAGTAGAAAACGACAATGTTTCTGTTCGCACCCCCCCAAGAAATGTTAATACTAGTGTGAATTCAGAAAAACCGAAGTCTAGTCCGGTGAAATTTTGTCCTCCTATTTTTCTCAGAAACGTTGACATTAAGGGAATGATTCACCAGCTAAATTTGAAAACCCCTAAGATAAACTTCAAATTTGTGAACCAAAGTAGATATAGGAGCAAGTTATATTTGGAAGATGCACGTATACACTCGGAAATGATGCAGCTGCTGCGTGAGCAAGGAAAGGATTCTTATTCATACACTCCGAAGGAATTTAAACGTGTTAACTTGATTTTGCGGGGTTTGTTTCACAGTACTGATGTGAACGACGTGAAGGCGGCATTGGATCATTCAGACCCGGGTGTTGTGGAATCCGTTTCGAAATTTCAATCTGTTCATTCTAGGCGTAATAACTATGATACCGGACTCTTTCAGGTCACTCTGTTCCAGGGAAAAAAGGTTAGTGATATTTTACATAGGAAGACCTTACTGGATCAGGTTATTTCATGGGAGCACCCCAAGTCGAACTTCAAGGAAGTTCAATGTAAGAGATGTCAGAAATGGGGGCATATTGCACGGAATTGCAATCGGCCCTTTTCCTATGTGAAGTGTAATTCCGTCCATGAGCCTGGTGCTTGCATTCAAGGACAGAATGGCGAAAGTCCTATATGTGTTAACTGCGGCGATTTGGGTCATCCGGCTAATTGGAGAGGATGCCCAGCTTTCAAGAAGTATCAGGAGGTTAAGAGGAAATTGGTTGAGGACGCGATTGAGAGAAGGAATAGGGCATCCGATACTGTGAGGGGATCGCTGCAGCAGACTACGTTCGTGAGTGCTGGTAGATCTTTTTCTTCTTTTTTCAATCAGGTTGATAATTCGAATTCGATGAATGCCGGAGGTCGATCGAAAAGATCACCTCTTATACAGGAATTTTTGGAGATTGCTAAGGCTCTGTGTGGGCCGGAACCCTTGTCTCTGGAAGATAGAGTGAAGAATTTCATGCTAAATCATAAGACTATGTCAAAGGAACAGGCTAAACAGCAGTGCTTGTTATTGGTTAAGGAAATTTCGGATTCTTATGGTCCATAGATCTCTAAATTTCCTTACATTTAACGTTAGATCTCTTATTGAGACTAGTAGAAGGATTGAGTTATGTGACATTTTGCGGGGTAATGGCATTGACTTTGCATTTATTCAGGAGACGCATTTGCGAGGTGATATGCGGGTTTTATTTGATCAATATTCTTTCATTAGGGATGATAGTGCACAAGGTATTGGTGTTGTCATAAAGAATTCGTTCCATTATACTAGGGTTGTTATTCCAAATTTATCTTTTCCGAATATTTTTATTAAGGTCGTATTAAATTTCAGTGGCGTTTCTAAATGTTTTCTCTTAGGCTGTTTGTACTTTCCTTCCAACCTCGGTCGTTCCACGATTACTAATGGTCTTTCGGCTATTAGTGATGTTTCTAGGGATTATGATGGAGTGGTTATTGGTGGGGATCTTAATGCGAGGAACTGCGTATGGGGTGATTTTTCTGCCAATCAGAACGGTATCGTTTTGAATGATTGGCTTGTTCAGAACTCATTGGATTTTACGAGGATTTGCGATTCTAGACCGACATATCCGAAAGGGTCTTCTTTTTTGGATCACTTTTTGGTTGGTTCCAACTTATTGGATCCTCTGGATGCGAATTACGGTGTCGATTGTTTGTCCACTTTCTCTGACCATTTTCCGTTGAGACTTGAGTTACGTCTTAGTGATTTTGAGATTTTGCTCAGGATTCCCAGCAACATTAGGTCCTTTGATAACACTGATTGGGGTAACTTTCGTGATGAGCTGACAGTTGGCCTGTTGCATAATTTTCCGCCTAGTAATCGTAACCTTTCGGATGGTGAGATTGATAGTTATGTTCGGGAATTTTCTTCATTGATTGATCAGACTTGTTCGCGACATTCAACGGTTGCTGATCGAGGCAATAGAAAGTTTGTCGTTTCGGGGAATATTCGGAAACTTTTCAGAATTAAGTATGGTTTGCAGAGGAGACTTAAATCTATTTATCACCACACTCTGAACAGGAATCACCCAGACTATTTGCTGATTTCTAAGCAAATATGCCTCCTGGGTATTATTATTAAGGAGCAGGTGAGCCTGGATCAGGCTAATCGTTTGAACAAACGTCTTGGTGGAATAAGGCCTGGTCCCAATGCGTTTAGGGAGATTTACGGGGTGATTGGTTCTAAACGCCGATCGGGTTTGGGCGAATTGTCTGTTGATGGAGTCGTGGTTGAGGAGCCACATAGATTGGATGCATTGAGGGACCATTTTGCTTCCGTATATCGACCATTTACCCCCAATCGGGATGTTTCTGATATTGTCAGCACGATTGCTGGCACTCTTTCGGGCATTGCCGGCCCGCGATTGGTTTTTGATGAGAATTCTGGAGCTTTGAATACTGACGATTCCTGTCTGACTTCGCAGGCTGCTGTTTTAGGTCAGGTTATATTGTTAAATAATAAGAAATCTTCTGGTCCCGATAACATTTCGAATTACTTGATTAGGAAGTTTCCGCCGAAGGCTTTCGAGTATCTTACCATAATTTTCAACAATTGTATAAATAATTGTTATTTTCCTGATTCTTGGAAAATTGCGAAGATTTTTCCGATTGTGAAGAAGCCGGGGAATTCTGATGTTAATAATTTGAGACCAATATCTATGCTTTCTAATTTGGGGAAGCTTCTTGAGAAGATTCTAATGGGGAAGATGGTCATGTCAATTGAGGATGGACATATTCCGGATTATCAATTTGGGTTTAAGAAGGGTCACTCGACTTCCCACGCTCTACTTAAATTTCATGATGATGTTGTTCGGAATCTGAGGCAACGTAGGTGTACGGTTGCTGTTTCACTTGATATTGAGAAGGCTTTCGACCATGCGTATCACTATGGGATCCTGTTCAAATTAATTAACATTGGGGTTGATAGGTTTGTCATCAAACTACTTCATAGTTTCTTTGAGAATCGGAAATTTTTTGTTCAGTTGGGAGACTCATTTAGTTCATTTGGTAGCATTGGATGTGGTGTTCCACAAGGATCTATTATGGCTCCGTATTTATACAATGTATTTATTCATGATTTTCCACACGTGTCTAATGGATCGAAGGGAATACTATATGCGGATGACTCATTATTGTACGCTCACGATGAATCTCCGATAATTGCTCTTTCACGGGTTCAACGCCATCTGACTATTGTTAATGAATATTATACCTTTTGGGGTATAAAGGTGAATGTCGGGAAATGCGAGGCCTTATGTTTGAGGAATGCGTCTAAGAAGTGCAATAGTAGTGTTGTACCTGAAAGCAAAATTTTGAAACTTTTTTTGGATGGAAACGAAATTCCATTTAAAGACAGTTTTAAGTACCTAGGCGTTCATTTTAACAAACTTGTGAAGTTTAATGAACATGCACGAATAGTTCTGAAAAAGGCTAGCAGGATCAAGGGATCATTCGCGCGCCTATTGAGGAGTAAATATTTACCTATTGCAACAAAACTTTTGATATATAAAGTATGTATAAGACCGATTTTGTTATATGCCTTTCCTATATGGTTTAGCATTTCTCCGACGGTTGCCAGAGAGCTTGAGGTTTGTGAAAGAAAGGTTATCCGGCAGTGTGTGAATAAGAATTTTAAGACTCCGACGAAGAGGTACTCGAATCGGTACATCTATAGTGCGTCTTCCATCGTTCCCATTGGGAAATATGCTCTACATCTTCTTCGAAATTTTGTTGATAAGTTGGCTCATCATGAGAATAATTTGATTACGGAAATTTTTAATTTTCAAAGAGAATTTGGCTGGTCAGATGTTAATTATCTGTCACCAATCGGAATTTTAAAGGAAAATATTTCGATGGATTCGGACATGACGACTTCTCATTTTCATGAATTCTACGCTTCAACACTTGCTAACACACACAGAGGTTAGACATTTATTATATTTTTTCTTTTAATTTTTGTTTGTTTTAACTTAGTCTTAAGCTGATATTTAGTTTGTAGTTATTTTTAAGTCTTAGGTTTAGTTGCCCATCGGAGTTCTACCTCCAAGATCACCTGTCAAAGTGCCTGGAGCACGCACTGTAACACATTAGTTTTAAACTTATTTAATACGAAACCTCTTCACATAAGCATGTAGCTGATACACATCTATTGATTACAAATTAAAATAATACATTATAGTTTTAAGTTTTCTTTGTTATTATTCCAATATTATCTGTTTAATGTTTATAGAAGTCTCAATAAAGCAAATCTTAATCTTAATCTTGAAGAAAATCATTGATTAAATTTTTAACGGAAAACATTGCATACTTTTTGGGGCTATCGTAAATATTGTCAATCTCAGAGAACCAGATTATTTATTGTGGAGATGTCGCGGTTCTCGACAATCGTTCGATGAGTACGGACGTGCTTTTATTCTCCTGTCAAAAAAAATAATTATAAAAATTGGAAATTTTAAAATTTTTCGAATTTTAACTTTTGTCTTTTGTGTGAAGAAATAACGAAACTTAGATTGCATATATAGACTTATATTTGTGATGGACGGCTCTCCTAGTATAAAGGAGGTCGTAGTTCCAACGGAAAAGTTGCCTCCAGATAAAGTTTCAAAAAATCATAAAGAAAAATCTTCCCTTGGCAATTTATTGAGGAACGCTTGTTTCAATGAAGATACATTCTTGGGTGACGATACAGGAATGCCAGGAGCTGCATGCAAAGCGCAACTTGAAGCTGTAAAAAATTCTTACAAAACGCAACCTGAAGCTGCAACAATTTCTAACATGCGAACCAACCCTTTGAAAAATGAAACTGGATCTATTCCGAAGAATAGAAATAACTTGAAGAACAACGTAGCTGGGAATAATCCCAGTAAACTGAACATAATAGAGGTAATCAAAGTTCCTGCCAAAGAAATATTGCAGTCCACGACACAGGCAGACACCGCATCTGCCAACGCTGTTGAAATGGATTGTGAGGACCTTCCAGATGTTTCTGATGATGATTTCCGTTTGGTGAGTGGAAAAAGAATGCGGTATAGCAACCATTCAAAATTAGATTTTTCGAGTACTGGTAATGACAAGTCAATCGATTTGGCCGATAACCGTGGAAATCGTTATGCCATATTGGGCGATTTGAATATTGAAGGAGTTCCGACTGCTGCCAAGATGCCAAATGTAGTCAAAATTAATAATACTAGCGTAGCTGATAAGGTCAAGCCTTTTTGTCCTCCCATTTTTCTATTTAATGTAGATATCGGTAGTCTTGTTGAACAATTGAAGAATAAGAAAGTAGTCTACAAGATTGTAAACAAGAGCAAAATGAAAAGCAAGCTGTATCTGAGGGATGCTCAAGTGCACTCTGAAATGATGCAGCTTCTCAGGGAGAGAAAGGTTGAGTCATATTCGTTTACTCCAAAAGAGTTTAAGAAGACCAGCGTGGTTTTGCGAGGTCTTTGGCATAGGACGAGTGTAGATGCGATTAAGGAGGACTTGGATCGTGTCGCTCCCAATACTGTTGAGTCTGTTTCCAAATTTTCGACTGATTTCTCCAGAAAGAGGAATATTGATACGGGGCTTTTCTTGGTGACCCTTTGTTCAGGAAGAAATGTTAGCGAGATCAGGTCTTTTGGCTATATACTGGATCAACGGGTTACATGGGAGTCCCCGAAGGCTAACATGAAGGTGTCCCAGTGTTGGCGTTGTCAGCAGTGGGGACACATGTCTCGTAATTGCAATAGAGTATATGTTTGCGTGAAGTGCGATGAGAAGCATGAACCCGGACAATGTAAATTTGTGTCTAATACTGATAATTTACCTTACTGCTCGAACTGTAAGGAACGGGGACACCCCGCCAGTTATCGGGGTTGCCCAGCTTACGCGAGATATGAGGAAATTAGGAAGAAGTTACGGACACAGACTGTAGAAGTAAGGAAGACGGCTTCGCGGAATGTTTTCAGTGCATTGGACAATGCACAATTCGTTGTACCAGGTCAATCATATGCTAGTCACTTTCAAGGCGATGGGACTACTCATATTCGGAATTCTGCTCCGAAACCCACATTGATACAGGAGTTCTTGAAGATTGCACATGCAATATGTCAGCCGGAGGTTATTTCTTTGGAGGCTAAGGTTGAGAACTTTATTAGGGGATATAAGAATCTTTCCAAGACGGAGGCTAAGGAACAATGTCTTTCTCTACTGGATGAGGTGAAACAGCATTATGGTCCGTAGATATTTCAATTTATTAACTTTTAACGTAAGATCGCTTGTTGATGTGAGTCGTAGGATAGATCTTTTGGAGACTTTGGTGGCAAATGATATAGATATTGGGTTTATCCAGGAAACCCATTTGGGAGAAGTTCATAGAATTCGGTTGCAGAATTACAACTTTGTGAGGGATGGAAGTTCTCAGGGCGTTGGTATAGTCATTCGTGATTCGTATAAATTCTCTGTGGTGAAAGTTGCAGGTTTAGGTTTTCCGGGTGTTTTTGTTAGTGTGAACATATTGGTGAACGGCGTTGAGAAGAGCATTTTATTTGGATCTATTTACGTCCCATGTAGTTTTAACCGGGCTGGATTTTACGAAGGTCTCTCTAGTTTACGACGTATTGCTCGGGATTATGACGGTACGTGTTTCGGTGGCGACTTCAACGCTAGACATGAGTCATGGGGGGACTCCGTGCCCAATACAAATGGAAATTTGTTTTTCAATTGGTTACGGGACTATCCCTTGGAGTTTGTAAGGTTGACTAATTCTACCCCTTCCTACCCGGGGGCATCATCTTTTTTAGACCATTTTCTTATTAGTTCGAATTTGATTAACTCGAGTGACGAGAATTTCCAAATTTCCAGTTTACCTACATTTTCTGACCATTTCCCAATAAGACTGTATTTAAGACTGCCGGATTTTGAGGTGATATTGAATAGCCCCCGTACTTACACTTCATTCAAGAATACGAATTGGGAATCTTTCAGAAGTGATGTGGTGCATGGAATGGTGGATCGCTTCCCGGATTCTAATAGGAATATTTCGAATGGTGAGATTGACGATCATATAGAGGACTTCACAGCTATTTTAAATTCAATGAGTGAACGGCATTCAGAGAGGATTGATATTAGGAAAAGAAGATTTGTGGTTTCTGACAGGATTAAGCATATGTATAGGATTAAATATGGTTGGCAGAGGGAAATGAAGAGAATATTTCATCGGTCATTTAATAGGAGGGACCCGGAATACGTATTACTATCAAAACAGGTTCAATTGCTTGCCATTATTATTAAGAGGCAGATCGAGATCGAACAAGCTCAGATCTTTGGTGATAAACTCCGCAGGATAAGACCAGATCCGACAGCTCATAGGAAAGTGTATGACATAATTGGTTATGGTAGGAATGCGAATTTGGGGCCTCTTTCTGTAGATGGTCAGGTTGTCGATGGCGAAACTGCAAAGTTGGGTGTGTTAAGGGATCATTTTTTGAATGTTTATAGTGGTTCAGTTCCGGGACGAGACCTTTCTGAAATTGAGGCTACTATTGATAGAGTTATCTCGGATGCACCACGGAATATTTGTACATTCACGGCGGAATGTTCGGCACTTAACGTTCGGTCGTGTGACCGGCTGGTCACCTTGGACCAGGTGGTGGAATATTCCAGGGTGTTGAACAACAAGAGATCGTCGGGATTGGATCATATATCGAACTTCATACTGCGCAGGCTCCCTGTCAAGGCATTTGAATATTTGACCATAATTTTTAACAATTGTTTGAATAACTCTTACTTTCCCAGATCATGGAAGACTTCAAAGATTGTTCCCATTCGAAAGAAACCAAATAATAGTGATATAAACAATTTGAGGCCTATTTCCCTTTTATATAAACTTTTTGAATTAGTGATTCGAGATAGGATGGATTTTAACGTAGTCGAAAGTTATATTCCGAGCTTACAATTTGGATTTAGGAAGGGTCATTCCACTCTTGATGCTTTACTAAAGCTCCACAATGATGTTGTTTCCAATTTGAGGATGCGTCATTGCACGGTAGCTGTTTCTCTGGATGTCGAGAAGGCATTCGATAGGGCATTTCATAATGGGATTATCTACAAGATGATTCGGATTGGCTTTGACTCATCGATTGTGAGATTATTTTGTAGTTTTTTCGCGGATAGGCATTTTTGTGTGCAGCTTGGGGATTCCATTTCAGACTTTGGGGATGTCAGATGCGGAGTGCCTCAGGGTTCAATTTTGGCCCCGCATTTGTATAACATTTTTATGAGCGATTTTCCACATTTTGGGTCCAACAGTGTGGGTTTGTTGTACGCAGATGACAGCCTCATTTACGCCCATAATGAATCCCCGATTGGCGCATTGTGTGATGTTTCGGAACATCTTCGTGAGGTGAAGGAATTTTACGACGATTGGGGTATAAGGATGAATATTTCGAAATGTGAGGCCATCTGTCTTCGAAACGCGTCGAAGAAGTGCAAGGAATTCGTAGTCCCGGAAAGTAAGCATTTGAGGTTATTCATTGGTGGTGAGGAAATTCCGTTTAAGGAGAGTATCAAGTATTTAGGTATACATTTCGACAAGTTATTTAAATTTAACAAACATGCCAGATTTGTTACGCGGAAGGCTTACAGGATATTGGGTGCACTTTCTAGGATTTTGTGGAACAGAAATTTGCCAAGGAATACGAAACTGATGTTGTATAAGACGACTATAAGGCCTGTCATTTTGTACGGGTTCCCGATATGGTTTCATATATCTCCGACGGTCATGAAGGAAATCGAAAAATTGGAACGGAGGGTTTTGAGATTATGTATTGGGAGGAATTTTGAGACGTTGACCAAGCGATTTTCGAATGCGTTTGTGTACAGGGAATCGAAGGTTACACCGATCGCTCTTTATGCATGTGACATCATCAGGAAATTTATTTCCAGGGTCTCTTCTCATGAAAATGATTTTGTGTCTGGGATATTTGATATGCAAAGGGACTATAGCTGGTCGAATGTGGTCTACCTTTCTCCTGTTGGATTTATGAATGAGGATCCACCTAATTATGACATATCCATCTCCATTCGTCCTGGCTTCTATGATCAAGCTCATCGGGGCACACATAGGGGATAACAATTGTTTTTCCGGATTACGCTAAGTCTGGTGCCAGGTTCGGCCTTTCGTATCGGGATCGGTCGGGGCATATGTATAAAAATTGGGGAGAATTCATACCAATTTTGTGGCATACGTGCTGGTTGATTCCGGGCTTCGGTTGGACATGGCAGGAGACTTTGGTGATTGTTCTTCCTTTCTTTTCGTTTTCATTTTGCTTTTGTGTTCTTTTTTCTTTTTGTTTTATTATTTTTATTTTTTTTTTATAATCCTTTAATTTTAATTTAGTATTAAGTATAGATTTAAGCGTACTTTTAAGATTTACTCTTACACCATTGACAGTCCCGGGAGCAAGGGCGTTTCTCATTTATGTATGTAATCATAGTCAACAATAACATGTAAGAAGCATGTCGCTGTATATATTATTTCAGTACATTGAGATAATACGTTATAGTCTTAAGAAATTTCTTTTATCATAGTATAGTTTTTTCCTAGTCAGTATTCGTATTATTGTTTTCGAAAAAAGGCTCAACAAATAAACTTAAACTTAAAAAACTTAAACTTTGTGGAGATGTCAGTCAGTTATGCAATCTGATAACATATCGGAATAATCTCAGATAAATATGTGAAAATATTTACAATAGCGGCAAAAAGTATGATTTTTTGAAAAAAATCGTGGCACTTCTTTAGGAAGATTTTCTTTAAATTGATTTAATCATAGGTAAAGACAATATGTACTTCTACAAGAAGGGTCATAACTTCTATATTTATCCATAGATTTTCTTCAACTAGGCTTTGGCTTCTTCGCTAAGATATAAAAAAATAAAACTAAATAATTTTATAAAGTTTTTAGAATTTAAAATTTAGAAACGCATGATTTAAAAAAACGTTTGCGTCCACAAAGAGGACCATAACTTATACATTTATCCATAGATTTTATTCAAATATACCTTGTTTTCTTCAACAGGATACTAGTTTCTATAGTATAAAACAAAAAATTCGGTTATCTCATTTGTAAAAGATGTATTCGCACTACTTGCACAACACTTAGAATAGAAATTATTTTTTTTTAATACTTTGCTACTACAAAGGTTATCATAATTTCTACATTTATCCATAGATCTTTACATATAGACATCGTTTTCTTCGCTAGAATGCTAGCTATTGGAAAATAAAACACAATATTTTTTTGCGATTTTGCTCCACCTTCATTATGGGTTTTTCGTAACAGCAAAGAAAAATATTTAAAAAATCGATTATTTTTCAATTGTTTGGAGACTGTTCAGAATGTGAATTTGAAGTTAAAGGATCAGTTCAAACTTTGCACATAGTAATATTTTCCCCAAACTTAGTTTAAGTTCGAACATGGGCGCAATTGCCACGCCCCTTCTGGTACCTCCCACACAAATGGACCATATTCGTATGTTAAATTAAAACCTCTGTAACTTCCACACCGATATTCGGCATCACTTATATTTTGGTATTTGATATTGTTTTCATAAGCACTTTAAGTGCATTAAATATGAGGAGTTTTGCCATGCCCCTTCTATTACCTCCCACACAAATCACCCTAAACTATGTAAAATCAAAGCTGTTATAATTTCTATACGGATTATCAGAATACTATGAAATTTGATATTTAGCAATGCTTTTATAGATGTTGCATTCATGTGGAATATGGGCGATATTGCCACACCCTTTCCGGTACCTCCCACACAAAATGGCATAAACTTTGGTTATAATAAAACTTGTGTAACATTCACACGGGTAGTCAAATTAATTTGAAATTTGATATTTTAAAATGTTTTTACAATCACTTTAAACCAAAGAAATATGTACGCTTTCGCCACGCCCCAATTGTCTATATCTGGTGCCTGAAATCCATTAAGACTTGATATTTTATCATGTGTTAACAATTATTTTATAAAATCATCCGGTCCTAAGTAATTGCCATAGATATGTTCTCTGAGAGTGAAGGTATATATAATTCGGTTCGGCCGACTGGCGTTTTCTTACTTGTTGTTACTATCGTTTTCGAGTTTATAAAGCCAAAATATATCGGAAAATATATATTTGATTCCATCAAAACAACGCATATAGCCCGTGCAACTATGGCATTATTATGGTAGCACTTGGGTGAACGCTTCGAATCAGTAAATTGGCCGGTGATATCACCAGGTTTTTGGCAGAAATTAAAAAAACATTGTCATTCACTTTTTCTGTACACATGTATAAATTTTGTTTTGTTTCCTGAGATATTAAAAATTAATTATTTAAATTGCAGTGTCAAGTGGAATATTTGTCTGTTATATTTTGTCTTTTATATTTGTCTGCTCTATCTCTCAAGCTTTCAAAAAATTTAGTTTTTGCTCACCCTATTCCAATACAGGGCGATAATTATGTTGGTTATATATTGAGTTTGCATGGGAGGTGATAGTGGGAGTGGTCCGATTGGCCCAATTTTATTTTTATTTGGTAAGCATGTTAAGCAAATATGCAAAATTTCAAGACTGTATCTTTATTTTTTAACTTTATGCCATAAAAAAAGAATTTGCTAGCAGTGTGGAATCTTGCGTTTGCGAATACGAACGATAAAGGACTCGGAAGTCAACACTACATTAAATATTAAAATAGTAAAACTAAACATATTGTAATGTCTTTTATACAATTACTAGCAGTACCCGCTGCTTCGCACGCGAAAAAGCCAGTTATTTGTTAATTTTTTCCGTCTCTGTTGTTGGATAGTATTTATTTAATTTTCTTTTGGTGGATATAGATAAATCTAAAATAGTAATTTGGAAACCACCTATTAGCTAGCACACACACACAGTCAAAGGAATGTGCTTGTCGATATGCACTATTTTAGCTGAACTACTTCGTATGTATAATTTTTATAATTTTCTACCAAGTTTTGCACAAAATATTACAACCATTTATATCCTTGATCTCATGTTTCTACATTCAGCCATCCAGTTTATAACTTTTTGCACTTATTTCCCAATAGGTACACATTTTGAAAAGTCACTATAGGTAACATGTGTTTTTGCTTCCCCTAAAAATATGTACTTTATTTGGTAACACATTTATTCCTTGTTGTCCCGTATCCCTCTTTTAAGTACAAATTTTGAAATATCCATTTTTGTTCCGCGTTTACGTAATCTTTTAATTACGTTTACAGCATGTTTATCCCTTTTCGTCCCGCGCACCCCTTAAAAGTACAAATTTCGAAAAATCAAACTACTACGCTTCTATATGGTCAGAGGAATTTACACATTAAATTTCAAGATTCTAGCTGTAATAATAAAGCTGGTACCATTTTTATCCCTTCTTGTCGCGCTCGCACCTTAAAAGTGCAAATTTCGAGAAATCCATTTATGTTGCAAATCCATTTATGATTAAATCTAATTTAAACACAAAATTTCACGACTATAGCAGAAATATTTTAGTTGGTACTATTTTTATCCCGCTCGTTGTTTATAAGTACAAAATTCTAGTTGCAAGAGGAACCTACACACCACATTTCACGACTATAGCTCCAATACATTAGTTGGTACTACTTTTATCCCTAGTTGCTCACCCCCTATAAAAAATTTCGAAAAAATCTATTTAGATTGCACTTTACACACAGTTTACACTCCAAATTTCCCGACTATAGCTGCAATTCTTCAATTGGAACACTTTTTGTCCCGCCTGCCCCCTAAAATCTACAAATTTCGAACAATCCAATTATACTGCGCTTCTACATGGTCAGAGGAATTTACATACCAAATATCACGATTCTAGCTGTAATACTTTAGTTGGTACCATTTTTATCCCTTTTTGCCCCTCTCATCCCTTAAATGTACAAATTTTGAAAAAATCCATTTATGTTGCGCGCCTACATGGTCGGAGAAATGTACACGCCAAATTTCACGATTCTAACTACAATATTTTAGTTGGCACAATTTGTATCCCTTTTTGTCCCGCACACCCATAATAAGTACAAATTTCGAAAAATTTATTTAGATTTGCACTTCTACGTTGTCAGAGGAATTTACATACCAAATTTCACGACTATAGCTGCAATACTTTAGTTGATACCATTTTTATCCCTTTTTGTCCCGCTCGCCCTTTACAAATACAAAGTACAAATTTCGAAAAATCCAATTTTACTTCGTTTCTATATGGTCAGAGGAATTTACATACCAAATTTGACGTTTGTAGCTGTAATACTTTAGTTGGTACCATTTTTATCCCTTTTTGTCCCGCTCGGCCCTTAAAAGTACAAATTTCGAAAAATCCAATTTTACTTGGTTTCTATATGGTCAGAGTAATTTACATACCAAATTTCACGTTTCTAGCTGTAATACTTTAGTTGGTACCATTTTTATATCTTTTTGTCCCGCTCTTCCCTTAAAAGTACAAATTTCGAAAAATCCAATTTTACTTCGTTTCTATATGGTCAGAGGAATTTACATACCAAATTTCACGATTATAGCTGTAACGCTTTAGTTGGTACCATTTTTATATCTTTTTGTCCCGCTCTTCCCTTAAAAGTACAAATTTCGAAAAATCCAATTTTACTTCGTTTCTATATGGTCAGATAAATTTACATACCAAATTTCACGATTCCACCTGTAATACTTTAATTGGTACCATTTTTATCCCTTTTTGTCCCGCTCGCCCCTTAAAAGTACAAATTTCGAAAAATCCCTATTTGTAGCTCGTCTGCATGGTCATTGCAAGGAACTCACCGATTTTCATGTTTCTAACTACAGCCGTTTAGTCAGGACGAAGGTTCGATGTTTATCCCTTTTTGGGCCATTTTACCCCCTAAAAGTACGAATTTCGTAAAACCCTTCGACCCGTCGACGTCTACGTCATATTTGGGAACTACCCTGAAAATTTCATGACCCTGGCTTTAGCCGTTTGGTCTGGGGGCTGGTCAATGATAAGTCAGTCGGTCAGTCATTCAGTAACGCAACTCTTTTATATATACGAATATTTTCAGTCACTTGGTTTGAACTGGCATATTTTCCTGGCTCAAAACACTCTTTCAATTTATATTCCATAGAATGCAAATTTATCTGCAAATGGTGGCATGGTAGCTTTCATGATTTCTAGCCCATGATTAACTTCTTCAGAAGGCTACGTAACGATTTTTTCCACAACAAACATGGACTCTTTAAGACAATAATTCTCACCGAACGAACGAGAAGCAGAACTCTCTTTTCGATACAAATCACACCAAGTAACAAAGCACATATGACCATCTCACAAGTATCTCATACAAAGATAATGGAAATATATAGATTGTCTCATACAAAGATAATGGAAATATATAGATAAAATAGTTGTAGTTATAGTCATGATCACTAGGTAGCGTATGTGTAAAAGGTACATTCTAATTCACTCAAAGTACATTCTAATTCACTCAATTGTGTACTCTCTTTCGCCTATACTACTGAAAATTTAAAGAAAACGAATAAAGTAAAAGTTAATTCCAATGACTTTTGTGGCTTTACGTCAAATGCCACACTTCAGTTTATTTAATTTGCTTTTATTTTCTAATTATTGCACTTTTTAGAAAAAAAAAGGAAATTTTCTCTCCAAAATTCCATTCACAGCCATCTAAATAATTTCCCTCCTACTACGCATTTCTCTGAGAGTTTTGATTAATCTATATATCTATATTTCCATTATCTTTGGACGTCATAAGTTCGTCCACGAAAGTCTTTAGCTCCGTTCTTGTTTGTTTATATATTTAAAAGTTTTTGTGAAAATTGTCCATGCCAATAGTTTTGAGTTGAGTGGAAAATATTTTTTGTTGGTGTAAAAACTGCCGTAAACTGCATGATAATATTACACACGGTTGGACTGAACACATGCATTCACGAGTATTTATATAAATATAACGTCATCAGATTTTTTAAAGGAAAATAACACCACATCGACTTCGAACTTGTCGCATTTGACTGCGATAATGATCAACATCATCATCATCATCATCATCATCATATAAAGAAAGAGAATTATTATAATGATCCCCACACCATGCCACGCCATACTCACTCGTACACATGTATGTACTCGTACTGCCATCATCCATGATGATCACTTTATGGGGGGGTTTGTGTAAATGTGGCCATAATTTAAGCAAAAAAGAAAGAAACAAAAAAAAACAAAGTCAACAACACAGACTTGACCACAGAGGAGCGAGCAAAACACAAAAACCAAAACTGGTCAGACCGCATTGTTAGGCAAAGTAAGTCAGTCAATGGCAGCAGCAGGCAACGTGTTGTGGTTTAAAACGAAACCAAAGAAAAGTGTCAAAAAAACCAACCAACATGCTGTGGTGGACGACTGAGAGAGCTGTCACTCAGTGATCGGTGCCAAAGAAAGGAGTGAAAATATTCCATTGGCATAAATATGCCCCCCTTTATGATCACAAGTAAGAGCTGCAGTTTCCTTCGGAATATTTTCCATAAATTAAAAATGAAAATTCATAAATTGTAGAAAATGTTTCATAAAATTAGTTCATGAAAAGTTTAGACTTTATTCAGAATTGTTAAATTAATTAAGACAACAATTTCATTAATTAAATTAATTAAAATAAAATTAAACTTTTTGGAAAATAAGAACGTATTCTGATAGAAGGAAGAAAACTTGTGATCCTTACATTTTTTTAAAATGTGCTCAGCAATATTACTTAGAACACTACGAGGAATATTTTTGTAGAACATATTAACCCTCCAGCACCTCAATATCAGGGATATTTTTGCTTTCTTTTGTGGAGAACGAGAGAGAAAGGGTCAAAATGCAAGAAATATTAGAATTTTGGTTGCACACATGACATTGAACAGTATATTCAGTAAGATAGGCTTCAGATAAAGTACAGTCAGTAGTCAGTTTATATATATCAGTTCGTTTAGCCGTTTAAATGGTCTAATATACTATATAAATTTTTAAATATTTTAATTGCGACCCAGAATTAGATTACATTTTAAACAGAAACAGGAATTGATTACGAAAAACTGCCGACCCTACCTTCAGATTATATACACCATTATAAAGTGTGCAAGAAAAGTTAAAATTTTGGTTGCACACATGACATTCATCAGTAAATGCTGAAAGATACGTGTATCGGTGTTTTGAACGTTTACGTTTGATGGTCATTTTTCAGGGGAGTCAATATTTCCCCCTTTAGCACATTCTTATGATGAATCGGCATAGGGAACCTTGTGATCCTTTCATTTTAGTTATAGGGTGTCCTCAGCAATATTACTTAAAACACTACGAGGAACGTTTTAACGCTCTAGCTACTTGTGTAAAAAGGTAAAAACACCAACGAAACACAATTTTGACGGGTCAAAATGTTCTGCAAAAATATTTACCTTAAAATTCTATATAAGTCTCTGAAAACAGCAAAACTCTACATAAATGCCAGAAATAAGTCAAAACTTAAAATTAATTTTGGGATTAATTTCGTACTTTTTTGAATTGGTGCTAAAATGACCCAGAAAACTGAATTTTAGGGGAGTGATGTAAATGGAAAAAATATTCTACATCAAATTTCACTATAAGTCATCGAACAAAAGAAAGCTGTAGATATAATAGATATAAATAAAATATCAGTGCCAATTGGGCACTTAAAATTCATTTTTGGGGGTAATTTAGTACTTTTCCCAATTGCTGCTAAATTGGCACACAAATCTGAATTTTAGGGCGATGGTGTGAATGGAAAAAATATTCTTCATCAAATTACACTATACAAACTGTAGATATAATATATACATATAAATAAATTATCTATAACAATTTGGGTATTTAAACAAGAAATTATTTATCAATTTTTTCTTTTAGCTCTTGGCAATTCTATACTATTACACCATCAAGCAGTCCCTATTGCACTTGAAGCGGATAATATATGTCTGAAACGGACTAAAAATTCTACATTTTTTCAAAAATTATTTTAAATACTTATTGACATCGTAGGTTGCCGATAAAGGAGTCAAATTAAAGAGAAGTATATCTGTAAAAAATACTTTATAATTCATTAGTCTATCTGTATTAGTTTAGTATTAGCAACCACTACAAGTAAATTTATTTAGTTTATTTATACTTTACTTTTTGATGAGTAAACTGAAAGTGGTTGTTAATGGTAAACTAATACAGATAGAATAATGAAATTTAAAGTATTTTTAGCAGATATTCTCCTCTTTAATTTGACACTTCCTTTGGTATTGTAGGTTGCCAATAAGTATTTAAAAGATTTTTGTAATGTTGTCCTTTGAGGGCCAACAGGATGAGGGACTGAAAAAGGAGGAAATGAAAACCCCTTGAAAACGAAAGTGATATCAAGGCTGTTTTTCTTTAAGCCGAGATAACAAGCTGCGATAACAAAACCGTTTAATAAAAATTTATTTTTTGCTCAAAATAAATAAATATTTTTTCGCATTGTCACCAACTACAATATAAATATTTGATACAAATTTCAAAAACAAACAAACAACAAATTTTCAAAAAAATATTTTGTGTTGACTTTTTCGGACTTAGCCTCGATAACCATAAATTTGACTTATACTGGATAATTATCCAGGCTAAGTCCAATATTTTTAATATAAAATATTTTTTTTTTTCAAAATTCGTTTTCATACACACATTTATATTGCTGTTGGCGATAATTTAAAAAAATAAGTTTTTATTTTGAGTGAAATTTTAACTTTTTTAGGTTTTTCTTATGGCAACGTAGTTATCCAGTCTTAAAGAAAAACAGCCTTATTATATTTCTTCTAGGTATTGTCGAGTAGAACAAGAATCTGTATTTGCAATTTGCCAGACTCCCCCAGAATCTTGAGTTACGGGTAAAAAACGGGTTTTTGTACCTTTGCACACATAGTTGATTTCACTTTCTCGTCGGATTTGACAATCCAATTTAGTTTAACAATTTTACTCCAGTTTAGGTTAAATTTCCTTACGAGAAGGAACGTTAAATAGATATGAGTACACTTTCCTTATTTCAAAGCCAGAAAAACTAATACATATACTCAAAATAGTGTAGTAAATTTACTTAATTTTTTTTTGGATCTAGTAAAAACTTCTTACAATTAAGTATATTCATACCTGTGCGGAGGAAAATTTACTAGCGTTCAAGAAAGAAAATAATGTAGATTTTTTTTTGTATGCAAAAATTCCATTCAGGAAGTTTTTACTTAAAAATGTGTTTATTACTTCAAATAAAGTAAATGATTGTAATTAAATGTATGCCATGTTCCTCATACATTCAAGTATAAATGAACTTATAAAAAATACTTCAGTGTGTGTAGAAAAAATAATAATAATAAGCAATTCTCGTTCGTTAGCCGATACTTTCGTCATAAGTACTTCAAATATTACTCTAAACAATCACTGCGAAGGCGCCTACCTAGCTTCCGCAGCACTCATGGTGAAATATCTCAACTCTTTATGGTATGAGTAAGATGAAACGTTTGAGAACTATACCATGTTGTCATTTTTCATATGAGTGTTGCATACCCTGAAGCGAAATAATTTATTTCAATTATCAGTATAGTCGTAGTCAGGCTGAATACAAATTTACTTGGTGTAAGGAACATTTTAGTCACGCTGAGTACAAATTTACTTAGCATGACTACAAATTTACTTAATTTGAGTAACAATCTACTTGGATTTAGGAAAAAATCGTAATATTTTCCTCAGTTTGAGTATAAATTTACTTGATTTGGGTAAAATTTCTTAAAACTTTTCCTCAGGTTAAGTAAAGACTTACTTGATTTGAAGACAATTTTTTCCTCAGTTCGAGTAAATTGTACTTGCTTTAAGGAAAAGTTGAACTGGAATCAAGTTGAAAGCATGTCATATTTTCAAGGACAAGTTTGTACTTGATGTGAGAAATTATTGCCTTAGCGCTATACGAAGTTAAGTTTTCCTCACTTTTAGTACATATTTACATAATCCATGGCATACTTTTTTCTGAGTCATTCCAGCTCACATCTCTCATTATTTTTACGAATTGAGATCCAATAAAAAACACTTGATAAAAACGATGAAAATATTACTATATTGTCTACCTTTTTAAAAAAAAAAAAAAACATGAATTCCCAAAGTGGGGCAAATGTGTTTCGAAATTGGGGATTTTTTTATTAAAATGGGGCACACCGAATTTCATGCATCTAGCTATATTTTTTCAAAAAAAAAAATAGCCGAATTCCCAAAGTGGGGAACATATGTTCCAAAATTGGGGATTTTTCTTATCAAAATGGTCGTCATAATGAGTGATGTGAACTGGAATAACGAAAACTTGTATTTGTACAAAAATTTACAACGAAGTTACAGGCTTATAGTAAGTGTGCAAAGGTAGGAAAACCCGGATATTTACCCGTACCTCAAAATTTTGGAGGTGCCTGGGAAATTTTAAATGCGGATTCTTATTCTACTCGACAATATCTACAAGAAATATAATATCACTTCCCAGAGTTTTGTACTTCTTTCTTTTTTGAAGTACAATGATATCTACAACCATGTGGATTATTTACAGCTATGAACATATAAATGGCACATTTTACCATTAGTTCTTTCTTATGTTATAATATTGTTAATACTTTGTACAAATAAAAAGTTTTTTGTTTTTTCAACATATTTATTATTCATATTAAATATTGATATAAACTTAAGACGAAATTCATTAAAAGAAAAAAATTTCATCATTAAGAAAAAATATCCCTGAAATGAGCTGGACACATAAATGGCACAATCTTAAAAAATAAGAAAAAAATAGTTTTAATATAACATTTGCTTATTTTTTGGTATGTACAAACATTTTACCGTTAATACTTGGTACTGTACCCACTGTTTCTAATGACAGCTTCGCACCTGCGACCCATACTTTCCACGAGTTTTTGACATTTTGATTTGGGTAAGGCATACCCGGCTTTCTGCGCCGCCGACCATAGATCGTCCATATTTTTGTAATTTTTTGGTGATTTCAACCTTGACTTCGTTCTACAGGTTCTCTATGGGATTTAGGTCAGGACTCTGGGCTGGCCAAATGTCAATCTAATCCGCACAAAAGCAGTTTTTTACTATTTTGGAGGAGTGTTTGGGGTCATTATCTTGCATGAATTTCCACTTAATTGGCATTGAGTTGAAGGCATATGGCTCCATATGGTTTTTCATTTTTTCATTAATTCTTATAAGCGGACCTACGCCATGCCAAGAAAACCATAATGCTGCCACCACCATGTTTTATCGTCTTCTGAGTGAACCGAGGATTGAATTTTTGGCCTTTAGGGCGATGAACAAAGGTTTTTGCCATCTGGTCTCATCATATTAATCTTTGTTTCGTAACTCCATAAGACGTTTTTCCAAAAATTAATGGAATTTTCTTTATGGGTTCTGGCGAAGGTTAAACGTTTTGAAATATTTTTTTTTGGAGAGCAGTGTTTTTTTTTTCTGGAAATACGCCCATACAAATTTGCCTCGTTTAATATTCTTCTGACAAGTCTGCTAGATATTTCCAAGTTCAAGGATCCATTAATTTCAGATGCTATCTGCCGTGATGACTTGAATGGGTCAGCTTTCACCATTCTCACTATAGCTGCATCTATACGCACATCAGTTTTTCGAGGCTTTGGCTTCCGAGTTTTTCCATTAACCAATATATCGGGATTCTCAGAAACTTGCATTACTTCAGCAATTTCTGCCACTTTTTTCCCTTCGTTATGCATTTTCCATATGATCCGCCTTTCCTCCATTTTCAATATTTTTTCATTATTTAAATTTTTGAACAACGCAAAATATCAAGTGATTTGAATCAAATCTACGCGAGTACTGCATATTTGAAGAAAATTGAGCCAATTATATGTCCACTTAAAATCAGCATTGTTTACAAAAAAATTATAACGGTAAATAATCAGCAGAATATAACGGAACATTTGACCGCTGTTGAGACAAAAACTCTTTCAACAACAATCAGAAGAGATTAAAATAACATTTTTAGAAGCCTTTAGGTGCAAAATACTTAAATTTCTTTACATTTTAATTTTGTGCCATTTATATGTCCATAGCTGTATGTTCGATGAGGCGCCCTAATGTACACTCAAAATATAAGTGAAATCCACATACACCGTCTTATGCATGTGCCCAGCACATATAATTGCGTTTGCGTTAATAAGATTTCGGATCAGTTCAGTTCGTTTCGGTTCATATGTACGTAGCATCAGCGATCATCATGGTCGTCATATACGGCCACATCATCATCACAATTCCCTCCGTCGTCATCACGATCATCATCATCATCATCGTGACAGCGTCACCATGTCATGCATAATATGACGACCTCACTCACTCATATCACAGCACAGCACATCTGCGTTACTCTGTGTGAGAGTGGGGCGAGAGAGTGTCCCCTCACATACTCACACACACTCTCGCACATGCACTTCTCCCCATCATCGTTATCGCGGACATTACTTTTCCTTATTGTTCAGGTTGTTGTTTTTTGTTTTGTTTTCTTTTGTTTTCATCATTTTTCCCCCGTTTTGTGCATTTATTGTCGTTTGTATGTCCGTCCGTCCGTCCGTCCGTCTTTTGGTACAGATAAAGAAGAAGATTCTCAACGAACACAGTGTGATTGTTGCTATTGTTGTTGTTATTGGATGCACTCGTATTCGGAGTACATCGTACTCGTACAGCAAGCACAGTGATGCCAACCTGGTGCTTTTGGCACTGGTTCTCTAAGGCTTTTTTCAATCACAATTCGCTAAAATGGAAGCAGAGGCAAGCATCCATCAGAATACGATGATACAAGGCAAATAAAGGGTGATTTTTTAAGAGCTTGATAACTTCTTTTTTAAAAAAAAACGCATAAAATTTGCAAAATCTCATCGGTTCATTATTTGAAACGTTAGATTGGTCCATGACATTTACTTTTTGAAGATAATTTCATTTAAATGTTGACCGCGGCTGCGTCTTAGGTGGTCCATCCGCTTAGTCCAATTTTGGCATTTCCACGTTTTTGAGTAACAGAGACCCAATTGGTGCGAACGGCGACGAATCGAAAATTGGTGGTCATCATTAACACTGGCCGATACAGCTGCGATATTTTCTTCAGTTCGCACTCTACGTAAGCGTGTTGGTGGTTTAATGTCCAACAATGTAAATTTGGTGCGAAATTTAGTCACAATAGCCCGAATAGCCGCTTCAGTGGGTCGATTAAACTGACCATAAAATGGAAGCGCGCAATGAACTTTCTTAACAGAGCACGCATTTTGATAATAAAATTCAATAATTTGCAAGCGTTGTTCGTTTGTAAGACGATTCATGATGAAATGTCAAAGCATACTGAGCATCTTTCTCTTTGACACCATGTCTGAAATCCCACGTGATCTGTCAAATACTAATGCATGAAAATCCTAACCTCAAAAAAATCACTCTTTACAAATTAAAAAAAATCAAATTTCGGCATAAGTAGCAGCTAGTCCTGCCAAATTGCCTCACAAAGGCCGACATTGTGGAATTTCGGATGAATATAGTTTTTCCAGAGTTCAAGAATGTCCTCAAAAACAATGCGCTTTAAATTGAAGGAATTTTTTTTAATTAAAATATTTGGGACAGAGACGTTTTTCGGTTGCATCCCTATACGCATCGAAATTTGTACTTTTAGGCGTAAAATGGGGATAAAATGGTACCAACCAAACGGTTGCAGCTATAATAATGAAATTCGGTGTGTACACTTATCTGACTGCGGTGACGCGAAAAATAAAGATACCTTTCGATAATCGCAATACGTTAGGATGTAAATGGGATTAAATTTGCAAACAATAAAACAGCTGTAGCTAAAATCGTGATATTCAATATTTTCACTCATCAGTCTAGTCGATTATTAGGTATATTCCACTCCGTAACTTCAAAAATTATAACTGTTCCTATCAAAATGGTACAGACATTTAGGCTGTAGCTGGAATCAAGAAATTGCAAATGGGAAAAATCGGGTTCTCTTGTTCTCTTTTTGATTCCTCTTGTAGTTTTATATTTATATAGAGGACTATTAATATTATAATAATGAAGCATCACAATTTTCTAATGTAATGTCGATAGCCTCTAATCTGCCGGTAATACTGTGCCGAACTTAACGCCTTTTAACTTGTTTTCACTTGGTATAATGCTCCCTTTGACTAAAAAAATAAAACTTTAACCAACTTAAAAAGAAACTCTGACCAGGTGGTCTATACGTTTATTCTGCAAAAAAATGTCTACTCAAAATGCCCTTTCAGAATTAAAGGTTGTTAGACATTGCAATTAATAAAAAATTATATATTTGAATTACATTAAGAAAATATTAAATTTGTATTTTTTTAGCAAAAATGTTTAAATTGATAAAATTATACAAAATTAAACATTTTTTATTTATAAATGTAATAAAAAACAAAAACAAATTTTCTCGAGCCACGATTCGAACCCGAGACCTTCTGGGTGCAAAGCATACACCTTACCTCTGTGACTACCATACTAAAAGCTTCTTCCCTATTCGTAAAATGTTACGGGATATTAGTAGATTACTAACTTTTTTGGAAGTTGTATAAAAGAAATTCCTAAAAAGCGGGAAATATGAACATTTGGATTTTGAGATTCAATTAAAATGGGCTTAGAAGTTTTTTATATTGATTTTTTCTCAATTTTGTTGAGACTATTCCTTAACCACTGTTTCCATGTGAAAGTGATATTGGCAACATTTGTAGCCATAATCATATTACCTTTAGTTGGACATAAGTCCGATAGGACCGACTTATGTTTCCAAAATGGCAGTATAATTTAGAATATTAGTAAAAAATAAAAAATGGAACCACAAAAAAATAGTAACGTTTTCGAGTTTATTAGACCATTTAAATTTTAAATTTGAACTTGCGATTACTTTGACTTTGAAAGGTAGAATAACATTCATTTTTATTTTCAGGGTTATATTTTTGACAAAATGGGACGAAATACGCTCGAACAAATTGGGAAATATTAAAAACTTACTTGCACAATAGTGAGTCTTTAAAGCAAACTGTAAGAAAATTTTCGAGAAGATTTCGGCCTTCAGTTCAGCCTTTATGAAGCTTATTTTCATCTCGGTGGCTAGGGCAATAAGCCAAATTGCCGCATATGGGGTTCAGAGAACCCACATGTGACTATTGAAGCCAATGCATCCACAACGGGTCTCTGTTTGGTGTGCATTTTGGTCTGTATTGAAAAAATGCGTAGATTGGATGAGTCAAAGTTCAACCTTTCCAATAAAACCAGAAATTTCAAAAAAATCATCAGTACTTTTTTTGAAAGCCCCACCCTATATATTGACCTTCGGAAAAATGCAGAGAACATATCAATCTTCATTTTCTGAAGGGTATCTTTTAGATCTTTTTCCGCGAGTCGCTCTAATGCACACATGGGGGTGGAAATTTTAGGAGTTCGACTTGGATACGCTAGAACACCCTATTTTGTGAGGTTTGGAAAAAAATTCAGGAGCCAAAAAATGAGGGTGGTGGTGTGAGTATAAGTGGCGCTCATCGGGGTCAAAGGTGAGGGAAAATGGGTAAAAATACACAAAAAACCCCAAAACTACAAGACCGACCCCAATTATTGTTCCACCCCTATAGGGGGTAGGTATGCTTGGAGAAGGAAAAATAATAGAACTGCGGGACAGTTTTGGGCTTTTCATTCATAAAAAAATATAAAAAACTAGGCAAATGTTTTGGGGCCACCTTATGGGTAATTGGTAATGCACACCGCAAATTCCATAATTCTTCTAAAGGGTGATTTTTTAAAAGCTATAGGAAAGTTTTTCAAACAAAAACACATAAAATTCAGAAAAATGCATGAAATCTTTATTTGAATCGATAGTACGGTCCATATAATTCAATGTTTGAAGATTATTTCATGCAAATGTTGACCTTGACTGCCCCTCAAATGGTCCATCCGCTTAGTCCACGAACGGCGACGAATCGATAATTGATGGTCAGCATTAACACTGGCTGCGATATTTTCTTCAGTTCGCACTCTACGTAAGCGTTTTGATGGTTTAATGTCCAACAATGTAAATTTGGTGCGAAATTTAGTCACAATAGCCCGTATAGCCGCTTCAGTGGGCCGATTAAACTGACCATAAAAAGGAAGAAGCGCGCGATGAACTTTCTTAACAGAGCACGCATTTTGATAATAAAATTCAATAATTTGCAAGCGTTGTTCGTTTGTAAGACGATTCATGGTTAAATTATAGACCAAACTGAAGATGTTTGACAGTGAAACAAAGCTGTTTAAACCAGTGTTGCCAAAAATATAATAGCTAAAAAATCACCCTTTAGTTTCAGCTTTTTGGTCTGGACAATGATCTGCTCCTCCAAGTTTTTAGATAATTTTTTTTTTCTATTTGTCACTAACTCCGTTGACTTCTGAAGAGTTGGCATCACTGCTCCTCGCATGTCCTCATTGTTAATGATGGCTACCCCCTACGGTCATAAATTCAGTTTCACTTTGACTTTGATCGATGTCACTCAGTCCCTACCTACATTTAACGCCTATATTTCATGTTCCCTCTTGCGTTCAGTCACTTCTCACAGACATTGCGATGACTCCGATTTGCAATTCATTTTTGGCCTTCTTTATAAATGCCGCACACTACAATGTATTGTAATAATGCTGGCGATGATGAGGACGGTGACGATGGTGATGGTGATGTTAGTGATTATGGTGGGTTGGCTGCACTTATAATTGTTTCAACTTAATTCGTTTAGCTGCAACTTTGTATCCAAAAGTATGCAGCATATGCAAATACACACCTGATCATTATAATAAGGACGCCATAGGGCTTTATTTTCAAATGTTTGAGGGAAAATGAATATTGGAGATTCATTGTTGGGGAAGATGTGTAAGTGACCAAACGAATTGGGAGGTATTAACAGCGTTTGTTTTATTGTCCAATTTACATTTATTGCACGGGATTAGAAAAAAAAAACAATATTCAAATTAGAAGTACCTTCTCTTATGATCATGAGTGTATCTACATTGTATTTGAATGCCTATCCATATATATCACTCATTTCGTGCAAGAACGTCACATCTTTTATTTGGCGTCTTTTTAGAAGAGCGATTTTAAGATAATGCCTCCATAATATCTAATATGATTCTTTGCTCTAATCGCCAAATAAAAATGTTATCTTTTTTTGACTAGCCATTATGTTGGTTTATAAACTTTAAATCGCTCTCCTAAAAAGATAACAAACAAAAGATAAGACGTTCTTGCAGGAAATGACCGATATATATTTATACATATTCATACGTAGTATGAATCTGTGTATATATATATATTCAACTTTTATTTTATGCCAAGTGTTTCGAATATATTTGCGATGTATTTTGACATTGACGAAATGTTTGTGATTGAAATCATGAAATTTACAGCCGAGAATATTTAAAGAGCTGTCACATTATGGGTGGGAACTGCTGGACTATTTTAAATGCGGCGAGACCGACTTGGTGACTTCTCTTCACACAATTTGTACGCCAAAAGATGTTTTTATTGAAATAGGAAGTGAACTGTAGTTTAGAAAATTATTATTCTTCCATTTAATTATCAGAAATAATAATAATAAAGGTAGTGAATAGACAATTAATAAATGTGTCCATATCATTTGTAAATAAATGAGCATTCCATAAAATATGGATGCAAAAAGATCTTGCGCCTTGACAATATCCCAGTTCAAATTAAATATTGATTTCAAACAAAAAAAAAAACAAGGAAAAAAATCAAATATAAACAAGTAAAACGGCGTAAGTACGGCCGGGCCGCATTCCACAGAGGCTGTCGATTTTCATAGAAGTGCAGTAACATTACAGGCCAATGTCAATGTTTTTAATATACCCAAACCAAAACAAATACAAATATTGAAAAAATAATTTTATAAATAAATATAATATTTTAATTATTTCATAACATTATTTATTTCAAATCAAAAAATAAATATTCTTATATTTATATTTTCAAAAAGCTTAAATACCATAAATATTGGTAGATATTGGGTGCTACAGTTGATTGTATTTCCATTCTATTTGAATTCCAAAATTACAAATTTTGAAAATCCATTATCAGACGTACATAGTGCAAAATAACCTAACTTCATGATTCAACCAATTTTTGCCGTAAACGAAAAAGTACGAATTTGGAAAAAAAACTTTTTATTTTGCGTGTCTATGCAGTCAGAGGAATGTATACACCGAATTCCATGATTCCAGTTGCGCCCATTTTATCCCTCTGTACCATTGTATCCCTTGAAAGTACGAATTTCGAAAAATCCGTTTATTTTCCGTGTCTACGCAGTCTGTGGAATGTATACTCCGAATTGCATGACTCTAGCTGCGGTCATTTGGTACGTACTATTTTTATCCCCTTTTTCTACTTTTACCCCAAAAAGTATGAATTTCGAAATATCAGTTTAATTTCCGTGTCTACGCAGTCTGAGGAATGTATACTCCGAATTGCATGACTCTAGCTGCGGTCATTTGATTGGTACTATTTTTATCCCCTTTATTCATGTTAACCCCAAAAAGTACGAATTTTGAAAAATCCGTGTATTTTACTTGTCTGTGCAATCAGAGGAATGTATACATCGAATTTCATTATTCTAGGTACAGCCGTTTGGTTGGTACCATTTTTATCCCTCTATTCCCATTTTACCCCTTAAAAGTACGAATTTGGAAAAAATTCTTTTATATAGGGTCCGCCATCTAACGTTTTTTTTTCAACTATTCAACCGTTGGACTATTATTAGTGGGGTGCCCTCAGCAGTCATTTGAATGAAATTATTTTCCATTATTAACCGGAAGGATTGTACTTTCAAATAAAAAGAGAAATTTGAGAAAATATTCGTGTAGTTTTTTTATAGCATTTTCAAAAAAAAAGTTATTTGGCGGACCCTATATTATATATCTACTCAATTAGAGGAATGTACACACCGAATTTCGTGTTTCTAGCGTTTTTATCCATTTTTATCCCTTTTTTGTCCCATTCACCCCCTACGAGTAAGTACAAGCAGACATATTGAAAAAATGTGCTTAAATACTTAAAATATTAAGGAATATTATGGGTATTTTTAGTCCTTGTGAGGGAAAAAATTTTCCCTTTGGGCCGATTTCGCCCCGTTTCAATCCCAAACGATCTGCGTCTATAAGACGCATTTATGGAAAATTTGAACGTTCTAGCTCCTTTCGTCTTAGCATTTTATGACGATCAAGAATATATATACTTTGTAGCAGAGCTGTTAAGTAATGATTAGTAATCGTAATCATTAGTAATTAGATTACTTTTTTTAAAGTAGAAGTAATGATTACAATACGATTACATTCAGTTTTATACGATTAGAAATTGATTACGATTACAAGTAATCAAAAAATAATCAGGATTACTTGCGATTACTGAAAAATAATCAAATGTAATCAAAAATGAGTTCGACTACTTTAAAAGATTACTTTTGACTATTTTAGATTACTTTTGATTTTTTGTGATTACTTTTGATTCTCTCGAAATCGGTATGAGAGTCATAGTAGTCTGTTTGTCAAAACTTTTGACTTTTCAATATATGTCAGTTTTGATTTTTTCTGTTCTCGTTCTTTTGCCAGCTAAAACCGAAAGCTAACGGTAATCGCAAGTAATCCCGATTATTTTTTGATTATTTGTAATCGTAATCAATTAGTAATCAGAAATTGTTGAATAGTGGATTATATAATCATTACGATTCTTTTTAAAAAGTAATGTAATTGATTACTAATCGTAATCGAAATTTAACAGCTCTGCTTTGTAGGGTCTCAGGTCGATATTTCAAGGTGTTACAAACGGAATGACAAAGTGGTGGTGGAGGGTATAAAAATGATAACATGAAATATTTCTCAAAAGATTCATGATACCTAAATTTCCTAAATGGATTTTTTTCATACAAAAAATGTTCTTATTTAAACCCTTGGAAATATTCCACACAAGTATGCATTTTTTTATTAGATCCAAATAAATGTTTTTAAGGAAATTTACTACCCTATTTCTAGTAAATGAACTATTTACTATGGCTTTGAAATATGGAAACTTTACACATACTAATTCTCCATCATCCTACTCTTAAGGACATTTTTTCATTTTATAAAATACAGATGCAAAAATTAAATTAAATTTTGGTCTGTAAGAATAAAATATAAAAAATGTATTGTTGAATCGGTGTTGAAATCTAAATCTAAGTAGTGGCCCCACTTCCTTCAGAAATAATTGTATTTTTGGATTCAGAGCACAAGGACTGTAAGTAAGAAGAGTTGAGCGAAATAAATATTCACAAATCTCTTTTAATTATTATTTTTTTCGAATACCTTAAAATTGCAGTAAAACTAATCCCGTTCAATAATAAAAATCAAAAAATAAATATCCATAAATATTATTGTTTTTGGGAGAATTGGGTGATTATTGTGAACTTCATTTCCCAAAAATTTTGGTATATACTAATTGTTGTTGTATTCCTGACCAATAGATCAATTTTCGCTAATAGCAGTTGATTTCCCATGTTTCATTATTGCATAATAGCAAATTATCAATTTATTTTGAGTGGTAATTCTGAAAATTTTTATTTTAGTATGATTTTTTTAGAATTTTGAAGTCCAATAAAAATATTAAATAATAAATTAATAAACAGTGTCAACATTTTTATTACGTTTTCAACTTCAATAAATGTAAAATAAATGAACAATGGCTTTAAACTGCGCACAAATCATGTTATCATCCAGCCAGGACTAGTGGGTCTGAAAAGTGCAAAAAATCTAATGGGAATACAATCTAACTCTTTTCCTTTTTCTTCTGTCCTCTAAAAATTTGCCATGAAATAAACGTAGTATACCCCCTGTAGGGTATACTAAAATCATGATAACATCACTATCAACATCATTGATACGAACCATATGGCGGCGACGGCGGCGGCGTCAAAGTACTTATCAAATAAAATATGTTCAAACCCAAAACTATTTTTAGTAACAAACATTGTTGTTAAATACTTTCATATTTGAATGTGTGTACAATAGGTTGGGTCATGCGAAAAAATGCTGCGGTCAATTCGCACAACATGAAGATTGGATTGTTTAATGATGAGCGGCAAAATATTTCCTCTCACAATCATATACTTAATAATTTGTTAGCATAAGTTGGCGTGTAATTTTGCTATTTAAGCGTGAAGAGGTTAATTTGCAACTTTGATGTCTGTGGTGACCACCACTGAAATTTCCCGGCAACCCTTAAATGTCCGTTTTGAAAAGACTTTTTTGATTTTTTTTCGAAAAAAAAGGGTCAAATTGACCCATAAAGGGTAGTTAGAGTGTTAAGATCTTCTACAATAAGTATCTTCCTAAAATTCCACTTTACATACTTTTCAGTAAGAATTCTCTCAGAGATTAACATACAACATTTTATCACTTATTATAATGCATCAAAATACGAGGAAATAAAATAAAATTTATCGATAACTTTTTTTGTTATTGAATCGTCGAAATTGAAAAATGAAATGTTTGGAAAGAGGACCTCAAAATAGGAAAAAAAATATTGGTTGACATGTTATCGATATTTCGCTTAGTTGTCGAGTTATCGGTTATTAAAGCTTGGAAAAATCGAAAAAATCAGTTTTTGTGTAAAATGAAGTCTTTTGAAAAAACCAAAAAAAAATATATTTTTTTTTTTCGATAATTCTCTTAGTTATCGAAATATTGAAAATTATTTATCGAAAAAAAATTAAAACTTTGCCCCATTGTAAAAAGAAACTCAGACCACTAGAGACTATAAGTTGAATCTACAAAAATGATCTACTCAACATGCCCTTTCAGAGTTATAGGGTCGCTATTCTGTTCCAATCAAAAAGTCGTAATTTGCTGGACAGTGCAATTCTACCAAAAAGACAAGAGTAAATATTTATATTCAAACTGCCTTCGACAAAATGAAAAGATAATATTAAATGTGAACAAGTAAAAACGGAGTTAAGTTCGGCCGGGCCGAACTTTATAGACCCTCCACCATGGATTGCATTCCACAGAGGCTGTGGTGCGTGCAGTAATATTACAGGAAAATATAATTTCTTTTAATATAGCCAAACCAAAACAAATACAAATATTGAAAAAAGTAACTTTATAAAATAAATAAATTATTTTTATTAATTCACGCTTATAAGGCAAGGCTTCCAATACGTTTACATATCGAAATAAGACATGAAGTCAATTAAAAAAATAAATATTCCTATATTTATATTTTCAAAAAGCTTAAATACCATAAATAGGGTGTTTTATTACTTGGTGCGATTTTTTAAACGCAAATTCGGCAAGTGGGTTGTGCTTCTCGTTCGTTTGTGAGAATCATCTCCTTATAGAGGCCGGGTTTGATATTGAAAAGTCGGTGCGAAGCCACCTGAAAAGACTTTTGACATGGTCGAAATCATGATCGTGGTAGTCTGCAGCCAAGTAATAAATCTCACCATGCCATTTGTAAATAAATTTGCATTCTATTAAATATAGATGCAAAATGGTCTTGAGCCAGGACAATATCCCAGTTCAAAACAAAATTATTTTTTCAAAATTTGTTTTTACGCATACATTGATATTGCTTTTGGCGACAATTTTAAAAATGATTTTTTTTTGAGTGACATTTTAACATTTTTTTAGATTTTTGTTATCGCAGCTTAGTTATCCAGTCTTAAAGAAAAACAGCCATAATAATGGTAGATATTGGGTGCTTCGGTTCATTATTTTCATTCTATTTTAATTCCAAAAATACAAATTTTGAAAATACATTATCTCATGTACATAGTGCAACATAATCTTCATATAACCTAACTTCATGATTCAACCAATTTTTGTCGTTAAAGTAAAAAGTACGAAGTTGGAAAAATCTTTTTATTTTGCGTGTCAGAGGAATGTATACACCGAATTCCATGATTCTAGCTGCGGCCATTTGCTTAGTACAATTTTATCCCCATTTTCCTATTTTACCCCCTTAAGAGTACGACTTTCTAAAAACCCTTTTTATTTACGTGTCTATGCAATTAGAGGGATGTAGACACCGAATTTCATCATTCTAGCTGTAGTTGTTTAGTTGGAACTATTTTTATCCCTCTGTACACATTGTATCCCTTGAAAGTATGAATTTGGAAAAATTCGTTTATTTGTTGTGTCTACGCAGTCAGGGGAATGTATGCTCCTAATTTCATGACTCTAGCTGCATTCATTTGGTTGGTACTATTTTTATCCCTCTATCCCATTTTACCCCTTAAAAGTACGAATTTGGAAAAAATACTTTTGATATTATTTCTCTATTCAGTTAAGGGTATGTACACATAGAATTTCGTGTTTCTAGCTGTTGTCGTTTAATATCTACCATTTACCATTTATCCCTTTTTGCCCCATTTCACCCCCTACTAATAAACATGAATTTATGGTGCACGTTTTTGTTGTAGGGGGATGCGCATACCCAATATCAAGTAGACATATTGAAAACAAAATGCTTCAATACTCTAAAATACAGGGGTTTCCAACAAGAGGTGTTTTTTTGAATCACCCGGTATTGCGGTAGCTGTCACTTTTGAAGCTTTTAATCTTTTGACATTTGACAAGTAGAAATTACGCCATTACTAAAAATGGAACGATACACGCTTCAACAACGCATTGAAATTATTAAAATTCACTACAAAAATGGTGAAAATCTTGCAGTCACAGTTCGCAAAACTAAAGCGTTTTTGGGAAGTCGTGAAGAACCTTGTCGGACCGCAATACAGAAATTGATGGAACTAGTTAGTGATGTGAAGAATAAAACCCGTGCACGTCGCTCAAGAACAACTGAGAATATTGCTGCTGTAGCCCAAAGTGTTGAAGAAAAGGTTTGTCCATTCCTCGTCGTTCATTGGAATTGGGCATTCCACAAACGTCATTACACCGTTTTTTTGCATAAAGACTTGGGTCTTAAGGCTTATAAAGTTCAGTTAACAAAAGAACTCAAGCCGGTCGGCCGATCGTCAATAACGTCGTGTCTTTGCTGATTGGGTCCTTGAGATCAATGAAAATGATCCGGAATTACATCGAAAATTTATCTTGACTGATGAGGCCCATTTCCACCTCGGTGGCTACGTCAACAAGCAAAATTGTCGCATCTGGGGCTCTGAAAACCCAAGAGTTATTGTTGAGAAGCCTCTCCATCCTCATCGTGTGACTGTTTGTTGTGGTTTATGGTTCGGCGGGGTCATTGGACCTTACTTTTTCGAAAATGAGGTTGGATCAACAGTTACGGTGAAAGGATTGCGCTACCGAGAGATGATTAATGATTTTTTACGGTCGGCGTTGGATGGTATTGATCTGGACAACGTTTACTTTCAACAAGACGGCGCCACATAAACAACGAAAGCATTGCTCTTTTATGGGAAACGTTTCCGGACCATGTTATCTCTCGAGAGGTGATCACAATTGGCCACCGAGATCTTGTGATTTAACACCTTGCGACTTCTTCCTTTGGGGCCACGTGAAAGATAAGGTCTACGCCAACAGCCCAGCGTCGATTCAAGACCTCAAAGATAGAATTCGTGAGGCTATCGAGGACATAGGGCAGCCACTTTGCGTTTTTTTGCTTATGGGAAATTTCATGAAAAGGATATCAGCCTGTAAGCGTGGTCGTGGTGGCCATTTGGCTGATGTTGTTTTTCATTTCATAGCGGCATAGCTTCCTTTTTAATATGAAATAAACATCCGGTCATTTATCTTAAAAACTAGAATTTTTCTTTGAATACCAAAATAACACCTCTTGTTGGAAAACCCTGTATAAGACAAGAGTAAATATTTATATTTAAACTGCCTTCGACAAAATGCAAAAATAATATTACAAGTGAGAGATATGATTTTTGGGGATGTCGTCTTGATTTAGGAACGAAATGTTTTCCAAATCATCAGTCAACAATCCAAACTTTATTGGAGAGCAGTGACCGAAAATTATTTTTTTTTTATTTTTATGGACCACGACCCCGCCTAAGGTAAATATGTGTGTGTGTGTGTGTCTGTTCTGTGGGTTTTTTTGATGGTTTAGAATTTTTGGCGGCCTTACAACTGTTGCCAGCGCAAAACAATATAAATTTGGGAAACATACAGGTGGGGCGGATCAAGATCCGTGGTTAAAATCGATCAGTCTGTCTGTCGTTGTTCAAACTCTGCGTTTAAATAATGAAAATCGTGGATTTTAATCGAGTCCTCTACAAATTGCATTCGAAGAATAGGCATTGGACAGACACTTCTTCTTTAAAATCGTCATTAGTTTGCGTTTTTTTTTGTGCACGAATGAGATTTATTGCATTTCGCTGTTGTTCCAATGAATTTGATTGCATGTCAAAGAGACATTTCGAGCTGCAATTGAATGGCCTCCAGTAATTTCCATTTTTCCCCCGAAGCAACTTTTAACATTTGCTGCCTACTTTTGCGTTTTTTTGCTCTATGCACTGGGTGCACTGAGCAAAAAACGACCTGATGGTTGATAATGAATTTAATATATAAAGGGTGATTTTTTAAGAGCTTGATAACTTTTTTTTTAAAAAAAACGCATAAAATTTGCAAAATCTCATCGGTTCTTTATTTGAAACGTTAGATTGGTCCATGACATTTACTTTTTGAAGATAATTTCATTTAAATGTTGACCGCGGCTGCGTCTTAGGTGGTCCATTCGGAAAGTCCAATTTTGGGCAACTTTTTCGAGCATTTCGGCCGGAATAGCCCGAATTTCTTCGGAAATGTTGTCTTCCAAAGCTGGAATAGTTGCTGGCTTATTTCTGTAGACTTTAGACTTGACGTAGCCCCACAAAAAATAGTCTAAAGGCGTCAAATCGCATGATCTTGGTGGCCAACTTACCGGTCCATTTCTTGAGATGAATTGTTCTCCGAAGTTTTCCCTCAAAATGGCCATAGAATCGCGAGCTGTGTGGCATGTAGCGCCATCTTGTTGAAACCACATGTCAACCAAGTTCAGTTCTTCCATTTTTGGCAACAAAAAGTTTGTTAGCATCGAACGATAGCGATCGCCATTCACCGTAACGTTGCGTCCAACAGCATCTTTGAAAAAATACGGTCCAATGATTCCACCAGCGTACAAACCACACCAAACAGTGCATTTTTCGGGATGCATGGGCAGTTCTTGAACGGCTTCTGGTTGCTCTTCACTCCAAATGCGGCAATTTTGTTTATTTACGTAGCCATTCAACCAGAAATGAGCCTCATCGCTGAACAAAATTTGTCGATAAAAAATTTCGAACCGAACACTGATTTTGGTAATAAAATTCAATGATTTGCAAGCGTTGCTCGTTAGTAAGTCTATTCATGATGAAATGTCAAAGCATACTGAGCATCTTTCTCTTTGACACCATGTCTGAAATCCCACGTGATCTGTAAAATACTAATGCATGAAAATCCTAACCTCAAAAAAATCACTCTTTATTTTCAAAGCCATAAAATGCCTCCACAGAATGAATGCATTGCTCGTTCTTATTCTCAGTGTACTTAGAAACAAAGAAACTAAAAAAATATACATTTCCTACTCCGATACTGCCTGTCTGCCACATTAATTAATTTCACACGAGCGAGTTGTTCAATTATTTAAACATTTTTTATTAATTTATTTCCAACGATTTCCATTTACTACGCCGCATCTCTAGCACTATCGCGTTCCCTTTCTAGCTTTCTAATAGCACTACACTCACACACACATACATACGAGTACATATGCATGTAATTTCACAAGCCCAACGATGAAGAAATAACAATAATTATTAATGCGTAGACAAGACGAAAAATAGAAAAAAAAATGAATTAATTTTCCATCCAAAAGTTGGCGTTGGATTTCATCGACGCGCGTTAAACATACGCCGACGGGGCTGCAGACAAGCGGCTAACGCGCTGCAGAGCTCATTTGGAAAAGCCTACACGTGTGAGGTCAGCGCGGGCAACATTGTTGCACTACAGCACCGACCGACAACACCGGCACACAATGTAATTTACATTCTGGGCATAACAAGATTTATTTCAGTTTGCGCTTCAGCTTCTTTCGTTCGGTCTACGTGCACACATGTAACGAACGTAACACATCCGAATGCACATGGCGCGTTACGTTGAGATATCAATTGCTGTGATGGGCAAGAGAGAGCACGAGAGAGAGAGAGAGGGTGAGCAACTGTCAACCACAACAAAGCGCATTAAAACTACACTCGGCGGCTCAGTGTTAATTATTTGTAATTTTAATTGAGTTAGAATGTGTGAAATGAACACTTGACGGGAGCTGGCAGTGATGGTGGGGGGGATTTTGAATTTTTTCAAAATTATTCGACAAGAATATGAGATCTGAGACCCCAAGATCTGATGTATACTTTTGGAAAGAGGACCCCAAAACAAGATCAAAATGGTTGGCATATTGTCGATATCTCGCTTAGTTACCAAGCTATCGGACATTAAGTTTGAAAAAAAATAATTTTTTGGGTTCTGCTGAAGACTTCAGCACAACCTTTGGTCTTAAACTAAAATAAATGACAAGACATACAACATAACAGACCAACTATACATACACACAACACAAATTTTTTTTAGGCCAAAAACAAGTAAAAAATATAGTAAAATTTAATAAACTATTAAATTTTCGGAATTGCAAATTTAAGTCCTACCTACAAATTAGAAAAAAGATTAGTCGACATTTTAACGATATCTCGCTTAGTTATCGATTTAAGATTGGGAAAATCTAAAAAAATCATTTTGGGTACAATATGTACAAAATGTACGAAAAAAATAAAAACAGTTCATATTTAAAAAAAGCTTTTTAATAAGCTATTAGTTTTAGCTCATGAAGAAAAAAGTGAAAAAATCGGTTAAAATTTTTCGATAACTTTAATGGTTTTCGAGTTATCGAAATCAGAAAAAACTGACTCTTATAGAAAACTCAAAAAATAGACAGAAGAATGATAAAACGAAAAAAATCGGATAAAAAATATTCCATAACTTTTAAGTTATCGAAATCAAAAATATCCGAAAAAACTGAATGGCAGAAAAAGTGAAGTACAATTTTTTCAATAACTGGCATAGTCATCGAAATTGAATATTAAAAAAGCAATTTTTTGTTAGCTCATTTGAATGAAAAAAGCGGAAAACTGGGGTGTAAAACAATTTCGATAACTTTTGATATTTCGATTTCGAGTTATCAGAACCAAAATATCAGAAAAAACTTGTTTGTAGAAAACTCAGAAAGAGAAGTGAAGTAAAAATTTTCGATAACTAGCGTAGTTATCGAAAAAGGTGTCCCCCACAATATGGGTAGAAAATTGAAATGATTGGTCCAAAATCACAGTATTCAGTATTTCGCAGGTCCATGCAATAGATTGCAAACGAAATGAGCTCTAGGGGGTTTAAATTTTCCACATATGGGCATCTCCCAGTGGCCCGGACGCGACCTTCGCACGCCTTAAACTACGACAAAACAAGAAAGAAACTGAAAAAGTCAAAAACGCAGAAGTACTTTTGAAGGTCTTATACAAATATACAAAGTTCAGCGATTTTTTGAAAACTTTGTTATTCCTTATATACATGTACAGGGTGCGGCTAAAGTTACTATATGATGTAAAACAATTGTAACTTCTTTGCTTGCGAGTATTTAACTTTTTCTTTTTTCCTATTTCAGAAATTAAACTTGGGAGAATATTTAAAAATGGAACGCTATACAATTGCGCAATTGCGCTTGGAATTTGCTAGAGCACTTTTAAATCTCGTTGATCAAAATGAAAATTTTTTGTCAAATTTAATGATGACCGACGAAGCGCATTTTCACTTGAACGGTTTCGTAAATAAACAAAACAACAGATTTTGGGGATCCCAAAATCCCAAAAATCTTCATCAGAAATCTTTACAACTAAAGGACAACATTCAAGAAGAAATTGATCGTATACCACAAGAAACACTCAACAAAGTTATGGAAAAAGCCATAAAAAGAGCACATTTTTGCGTTAGAGAAAACGGTTCTCATTTAACTGATATTATTTTTCATAATTAATGTAAAAAAATAACATAAAATAAACTTTCTTTTTATCATAAATTTTTTTGTTTTTTCATTCCATTCAATAGTTATTTAAAAAACAAATCATATAGTTACTTTAGCCGCACCCTGTAAATGAAGGTCAGAGCATATATTTTGTTCGAAGATTTATGAAATATGAGAATTATTTCTTAGATTTTTTAATCAGGTACAGCAGAAATACGGACGGCACAAAAATTTCCACGCGTAGTAGAAAAAGTAGTAATTTTCGTGATAACATTTCAACTTTTAATAAAAATAAAAGAGGACAAGTTAACTTCAAGTTTCATAATAAAAAGTTGTCGAAATAAGGAAAAAATAAAATTAAAAGCTATTAGTGTGGTATGATTTCATTTTTTTGGTAGACCTTTTTTTGGGAGTTGCCCATATGCGTCTTATGGTTGTGGATCGGTCGGGATTGAAAGTGGCGAAATCGATCCAAAGGGAAAAATTTGTCCCTAACAGAAATACTGAAAATACTTCCTAATATTTTGAGTATTTAAGGTACTTTTTTAATTTCCGCCTTATAATAACTTAAAATTTGTACGAACATTTCTGTTATTGCTTTATTCTTGCCAAATTCATACATTTGGGGATAAAATGCGACTAAAGGGATACAGCTAGTACTATTCAAACGACAAAAGCTAGAAACATGAAATTCGATTTCTACATTCCTCCAATTGCTTAGAATTATAAAATAAATGAATATTTCGAAATATGCAAAATTAAGGAGTAAATCGGGAAAAGGGGGATAAAAATGACAGTTATCGATAACTTTTTTAGTAACATATACATATAGTTTAGCGATAAACCAGAAATCGGCAGATTTCAGAAAAATAAAATTGCTATTAAAATTAATATTAGTAAAAGGAGCTAAACGCAAAATCCACCTTGTGTTGCTTTGACAATTTTTGGAGCAAAGAGGATTTACCCAATTAAGGAAATGTTAAACTCGGCGGGTTCAACCATAGCACACTGGTCCCAAATCCATTTTTTATGGCATAAAGTCGAAAAATAAACATACAGTCTTGTAATTTTGCACATTTACTAGACATATCATACGCAAAAAATAAAAATAAAATTGGGCCTATCGGAACACGCCCACTACCACCTCCCATATAAACTCAATATATAACCAACATAATTATCACCCTGTATTGGTACAGTGTGACCAAAAACACAATTTTATGAAAGCTTAAAAGAATGAAGAGTTGTTTATTTTGACGAAATGTGTTTTTCTAAACATTATTACAAAAGCAAAATAAAGCATACAAATAGTATACTTTAAACTGCAATTTAAATAATTATTTCAAGAAATAAAGTAAAATGTATACATGTGTACAAAAATGTGAATGATGTTGTATACCATTTTAAAGGTACTTTCAATACCTTTTAAATAAAATATTGATGGGTCTCGTACACAAAAAGAATTCAGAGATATAATCATATATATGTCTATGGCTAATCAAAAACTGTGCTAAAATAAAATGACAATTTTTGGAGTTTGCCGAAAAATGCTGACGAGATATTAATTCCACCATAAACTACAACCTCAGACGAACACTTTCACATTTACACCTTGAGTCAAGTTGAGTCATACATATAACTTTTGGTCCACGAAATCTATAGATTATGTTCTCTACAAATCACAAAATTACAATACCTATGAATACTTACAAGACCACAATAATCATAAAATATTAAATATAATTTTTCAACTACTAACTCTTGCCGTCAATTTTCATAATATAGTCACTTTATTATTTTCTTTTTAAGTCTTGATTTTAATTAATTTGTAAAACTGCTTTATATCAAAATTAATCCCACTTTTATTGAACTGCAAAGTTTAAGTACCATTCAGGCTTGTGGTGTTGCCATCTAATTTTCTCCAGTATATTTTTTTGATCGCTTGGAGTGTTGCCATAAAGAAAATATATACACATTTACCACTTTCCAATTTTAATTCTTTTGAATTTCTGACAAAAAAAGGATTTGGGATCATAGTGCATAGGTTGGTTGAAAAATGTCGCTACATAAAGAAACTCAAATAATTTTTTTTATTATTTTATCTTGGTTCATTTGAAATCCAATTCATACTTATTAAATTATTTCAAGGTTTTTAAAAATAATAGAAATTAAATGCATTTACTATTCATTACTCTCTAGAGAGGGAGAGGGAGTAACTCAATTGTTGTTCGATCGAGTGACCTTAGCTTTGAAGAAAATCTTGAGGTTTTACTTATTTTCTTGAATTCTGTAATATTCTTCCATTACATGACTTTATTCATTATTGCTAATCAAAAGAGTAGTTCATACACCACCTTCTTCTAAAGTATACATTACCGACATCTCTTTATGAATATAAGATAGAATATAGGATATTTAAATTTCAACGGGCGTGACATTTTGACGGAAATCCTGTTACGACGCCAGTCTATATCTGGAAAAGGAAATGATCAGACCTATTGTCGTCATAATTTTTTTGAAATATAATCAAAAATATGTATTATGAGAAGTATAAACATTACGAATGTTTATCGGGGTTTTCTTAAATTAATTTTGATTTTGAAAAAAGGGATCACTTTACGTGGAATCACCCATATCCAAGTGGTACGGTTGTCAACAAAAAATAATGTGCATAATATATATTATCAATGTCCAAAAATGGATAAAAATTGTTTAAAAAATGTGTTTGCAGGAAAAAAGCACACAGATTTCTTAAGTTTTCTTAAATAAGCTCCAGGTTTCTTCTTTTCAAATCCGATGTGAAAGTGAAAATCGGTTGATAACCAAATAAGTGTGCAAAGTTACGAAATCCGGGTTCTTATCCGCAACTCACGATTTTGAGGGTGTCTAGCGAATTTCAAATACAGATTCTTGTTCCACTCGACAATACCCACAAGAAAATAATATCAATTTTCTACTTCATTCTTTTTAGCAGGACAATGTTATTATTATTTTTTATTTATTACAATTTTTTTATTTTATCTTCGTTCATTTCAAACCTAATTCATACTTATTAAATTATTTAAAGGTTTTTAAAAATAATAGAAATTAAATGCATTTATTATTCATTATTCTCTAGAGTATTCGCTATTTTTAGCTATTTAGTTATTTAATTATTAATTTTATTTAATTATTTATGAAATTATTCAATTTATTCAAATATTAAATTTTTATTTATTTTGTCCGACCCTTCGTGTATAAAGTTTTCTGATATATTTTGGCTTTCTAAATTCGAAAAATTGGAAAAAGAATTATGGTAAATTTAAAAAATACTAAAATTTCAGCTTTCGGCAAAGGTACCTTAAGTCCAATAACATCCGGTTATTTAAAAAAAAATACTCATGATGGCTACAAATATATTTATATATTTCACAAACAGCGGTTGAGGAACAGTCTTCAAAAAATTTGGGAAAAAATATTTTTTTTTGCTGGCACGAAAAAATTATCAAAAATAGAAGAAAAAGATGGAGAAAAGTATTTTGTTTTATAAAAATAATATAAAATATATAAATAAAAAAAAAAAAACAAAAAACAATTTTTATATTTGAAACAAGTAAGGAAAGGCCAAGGCGTATTTATACAGGTGATAGCACTAGAACAACAACAAATTCGGCAACAACAAAATACAAGTAATATTTTGAATGGTGAGCCATACTGTCAAAGCAAAATATATGGGATTTTACAGTTTCGGTTACTTTTGAATGAAAAAAATTTCAGTCAGCTGGGCTCCTGCTATCACCTTAATAAATACGCCTTGGGAAAGGCTAAAGTCGGGCAGGGCCCACTATATTATACACTCGACTTTCTATCCGAATACAATTCAACTCGGTAAAAAAGTGAAAACGAGAAGATTTTTGTATGTTTCCTAATCCTACTATATAAATCTGAACCGATCTGACCTATTTTCACCATAGGTGTTCCTAGTTTAAATATAAGATGTTTTGCCAAATCGGAAGACAATCTGATACAATATGTGGTTTCTAGAGCGGATAAAGTTAAATCGGGAGCGAAATTTGTATGGGAGCTATATATAAATCTGAACCGATCTAACACATTTTTACCACAGGAGTTTTTAGTTCAAATATAAGATATTTTGCAAAATTTGAAGGGGATCTGCTAAAATATGTGGTTTCTAGAGCAGAAAAAGTCAAATCGGGAGCGAAATTTTAATGGGAGCTATATATAAATCTGAACCGATCTGACCCATTTTCACGGTTGGTGTTTCCAGTGCAAACATAAGATATTTTGCCAAATTTGAAAAAGATATGTTAAAATATGTGGTTTCTAGAGCAGAAAAAGTAAAATCGGGAGCGAAATTTGTATGGGAGCTATATGTAAATCTGAACCGATCTAACACATTTTTACCACAGGAGTTTTTAGTTCAAATATAAGATATTTTGCAAAATTTGAAGAGGATCTGCTAAAATATCTGGTTTCTAGAGCAGAAAAAGTCAAATCGGGAGCGAAATTTTAACGTATTTCTTAGTGTAAATATAAGATGTTTTGCGAATTTTGAAGAAAATCTGTTGTAATAGGTGGTATATAAAGTGAAAAAAGTCAAATCGGGAGCGAAATTCGTATGGGGCTATATCTAAATCTGAACCGTTTTTTTTTCAAATTAAATAGCGTTCGTCCTTGTACCGAAAAACTTCGTTGTGCAAAGTTTCATTTGGTTCCGCCCACAATTGCGACCTGTATCGTGATTACAAGAATAGATGGACAGACAGACAGACGGATATTGCTAAATCGATTCAAAAAGTGAGTCTAAGTCGATCGGTACAATTAACAATGGGTATATCTCGCTTCCTTTTGGGTGTTCCAAACAAATGCACAAAGCCATAATACTCTCGTGAAGTGTATAACAAATCTATTATTTTATTTTTGTTCGTGCCATCAAAAGTAGACTTTTTAAAAACAAAAACAAGTAAAAACGGCGTTAAGTTCGGCCGGACCGAACTTTATATACCCTCCACCATGGATTGCATTCCACAGAGGTTGTCGGTTTTCGTAGAAGTGCAGTAATATTATAGGAAAATATATATATTTTTAATATAGCCAAACCAAAACAAATAATAAATATTGAAAAATTAATTTTATAAATAAATATAATATTTTAATTATTTCAAACCAGCTTATAAGGTAATTCTACCAATACGTCAATTCAAAAAATAAATATTCTTATATTTATATTTTCAAAGCCATAAATGTTGGTAGCTAGTGGGCGCTACAGTTGGTTGTATTTCCATTCTTTTTGAATTCCAAAAGTACAAATTTTGAAAATCCATTATCAGACGTACATAGTGCAAAATAACCTAACTTCATGATTCAACCAATTTTAGCCATAAAAGAAAAAGTACGAATTTGGAAAAAAACTTTTTATTTTGCGTGTCTATGCAGTCAGAGGAATGTATACACCGAATTGAATGATTCCAGCTGCGCCCATTTGGTTGGTACCATTTTTACCCCCTTGACGTTTCTACGCAATTAGAATTTTATCATTCTAGCTGTAGTCGTTTAGTTGGTACTATTTCTATCCATCTGTACTATTGTATCCCTTGAATGTACGAATTTCGAAAAATTCGTCTATTTTCCGTGTCTACGCAGCCAGAGGAATGAAAACTCCGAATTTCATGACTGTAGCTGCGGTCATTTGATTGGTACTATTTTTATCCCTTTTTTAATTTTAACCCCAAAAAGTACGAGTTTCGAAAAATCAGTTTATTTTCCGTGTCTACACACTCAGAGGAATGTATACTCCGAATTTCATGACTCTAGCTGCGGTCATTAGATTGGTACTATTTTTATCCCCGTTTTTCATTTTAACCCCAAAAAGTACGAATTTTGAAAAATCCGTGTATTTTAATTATCTATGCAATAAGAGGAATGTATACACCGAATTTTATTATTCTAGGTACAGCCGTTTGGTTGGTACCATTTGTATCCCTCTATTCCTATTTTACCCCTTAAAAGTACGAATTTGGAAAAAATACTTTTATAATGGGTGATTTTTTAAGAGCTTGATAACTTTTTTTTAAAAAAAACGCATAAAATTTGCAAAATCTCATCGGTTCTTTATTTGAAACGTTAGATTGGTCCATGACATTTACTTTTTGAAGATAATTTCATTTAAATGTTGACCGCGGCTGCGTCTTAGGTGGTCCATTCGGAAAGTCCAATTTTGGGCAACTTTTTCGAGCATTTCGGCCGGAATAGCCCGAATTTCTTCGGAAATGTTGTCTTCCAAAGCTGGAATAGTTGCTGGCTTATTTCTGTAGACTTTAGACTTGACGTAGCCCCACAAAAAATAGTCTAAAGGCGTCAAATCGCATGATCTTGGTGGCCAACTTACCGGTCCATTTCTTGAGATGAATTGTTCTCCGAAGTTTTCCCTCAAAATGGCCATAGAATCGCGAGCTGTGTGGCATGTAGCGCCATCTTGTTGAAACCACATGTCAACCAAGTTCAGTTCTTCCATTTTTGGCAACAAAAAGTTTGTTAGCATCGAACGATAGCGATCGCCATTCACCGTAACGTTGCGTCCAACAGCATTTTTGAAAAAATACGGTCCAATGATTCCACCAGCGTACAAACCACACCAAACAGTGCATTTTTCGGGATGCATGGGCAGTTCTTGAACGGCTTCTGGTTGCTCTTCACTCCAAATGCGGCAATTTTGTTTATTTACGTAGCCATTCAACCAGAAATGAGCCTCATCGCTGAACAAAATTTGTCGATAAAAAATTTCGAACCGAACACTGATTTTGGTAATAAAATTCAATGATTTGCAAGCGTTGCTCGTTAGTAAGTCTATTCATGATGAAATGTCAAAGCATACTGAGCATCTTTCTCTTTGACACCATGTCTGAAATCCCACGTGATCTGTCAAATACTAATGCATGAAAATCCTAACCTCAAAAAAATCACTCTTTATTATGTATCTACTCAATTAGAGGAATGTACACAACGAATTTCGTGTTTCTAACTGTTGTCGTTTAATATGTACCATTTTTATCCCATTTCACCTCCTACAAATAAAAATCACTTTATGGTGCACTTTTTGCTATAAGGGGTATGCGCATACCAAATATCAAGCAAACATAAACAGACATATTCAAAAAACATGCTTAAATACGCTAAAATATTAGGGATTATTATGGGTATTTTTAGTTCTTGTGAGGGAAAAATTTTTTCCTTTTGGACCGATTTCGCCCCGTTTCAATCCCAACCGATCAACGACTATTAGATGCATTTATGGAAAATTTGAACGTTCTAGCTCCTTTCGTTGAGATCCTAGCGTGTTTTCAACAGACGGACGGACATGGCAAGATCGTCTTATAATTTTATGACGATCAAGAATATATATACTTTATAGGGTCTCAGGTCGATATTTCAAGTTCGTATACCCCCATCCAGGAGGTGGAGGGTATAATAATCCATAAAAAAATTTGTGTTGATTTTATTTTATATTTTTTTCGTCTTGGGCACCACATTTTTCTGTTTTTGCTGCTTAGTGTTATTCATTTGCTCATTTACTCAATTGTTCAGTTATTCATTTACTCAATTACTCATTTACTCAACTTATCCAATTTTTAGCCAATATTGCAATTACTACGTGTCTGATTGCAGGTATGCAGCTTTACCCTGTCTTACTTATTTTTCTGTTTGCCCAAAAAGCATCATCATTGAGTATAACTCGCACTTCGCAACAGACCTCAACCATCGTTGAAAAAGACTGGGGATTTTACTTTATATTCCTTCAAATATTGAATGGTTTTCTATTCAATATTTGTATTTAGACTCGCGTCTATTCGTACTCCGTCTGTTTGTATATAAATAGGTATATTATTATACAAATAAATACATTTAATGTATGTCTTGTGTTCTTAATATTTTATTTCTTATCAGCGAGAAAAAAAATATTTTTTCTAAATGGAACAAACCCCATTCAGGCATTGCTCAAACGAAGACGATTCTAAATTTAGATTCATATTATATAAAAATGACCTCTCAAAAAACGTCAGATAACGCATAAGTGTCCACAGATTGAGTTGCAGGCTAATATGAATAAATTGAAAACTGGTAATAATTGCACTCGAATATATGATGAATAAATAATTGCGTACAAATTGGTAATCTCAATATACTCGCAAATGACATATCGTTATTATTAGCATTACCTAGTAATGACAGTCCATTACACCCTGCATTATTTTGAAGTATGAAATAATGACACTTCACTATATAAAGGCTTACAAAAGTTGTTATTAATAACAGAAAGTCCATGTTTTGCTACACAGTGAGTTGTGTGTAACATTCGTTGTTGCCGCGAACGTCGCTCGAAGATTAAAACGATTCGATTGATGAAGCAAATTTAGTTGCTTCATGCCGGAATGTGAGTTATTTCTTTGCAGAATCATAAAGTTAACTGATTGAATTATATATGGGAATCAAAAATGTTTTATTTTATTGTTAAAATAAAGGGTGATTTTTTAGTTTTTATCTTTTTGGCAACACTGGTTTAAACAGCTGATGCACGTTTCATGTCAAACATCTTCAGTTTGGTCTATATTTTAACCATGAATCGTCTTATAAACGAACAAAGCTTGCAAATTATTGAATTTTATATTCAAAATGCGTGCTCTGTTAAGAAAGTTCATCGCGCGCTTCTTCCATTTTATGGTCAGTTTAATCGACCCACTGAAGCGGCCACTATTCGGGCTATTGTGACTAAATTTCGCACCAAATTTACATTGTTGGACATTAAACCACCAACACGCTTACGTAGAGTGCGAACTGAAGAACATATCGCAGCTATATCGGCCAGTGTTAATGGTGACCATCAATTATCGATTCGTCGCCGTTCGCAGCAATGTTACTCTCTGTTACTCAAAAACGTGGAAATGCCAAAATTGGACTAAGCGGATGGACCATTTGAGGCGCAGTCAGGGTGAACATTTGCATGAAATAATCTTCAAACATTAAATTATATGGACCCAACTATCGATTCATATAAAGATTTCATGCATTTTCTTGAATTTTATGTGTTTTTTTTTTAAACTTTCCTATAGCTTTTAAAAAATCACCCTTTAGTATTATAATACTATCTTATCGAAACAACAACAATAAGAAGAAATGAACACACATTCACCATTATTGTTCTGATCATTTTGTTATAACAACAAAACTGTACTTTTTTTTGGGTATTCGTTCGCTTGCCGTTGTGTCGTTGTTTATCATTAAACAAAAATTAAAATACAATGAAGCTGCAATAAGTTGAAGTTGCTAGAAATGTTTTTCTGTGTGTGTTCAAACCACCAACCACAACACACAACAACAACAACAACCAACATAGTTACCAACCAGTACTTATACATTAACTTTTTGTAAGCGTGCGTGGAAGTACTTATTTCTCAACTTTTTGTAAGCGTGCGTAGAAGTACTTATTTTTTTACAATCCCTTTATAAAAATAATTAGAAACGGATCCGAAAAATAAGTTGTGAAGGTTTTTGGTTTTGCCTTATTCCCCACATTACTTGGTAATGAGAGTTTTTGCTGGGTAGTTATTCATATAGTTCGAAATAAAAACCACAGCTTTATATATTGTTTATATACTATTCCATATATGCAAAGGTAGGGTGTCCAACGACCCCTGTTTATCTACACGTAGAATATATTTATATGTATTTGTTCAAAGAATATTCCAAAGTAATGCGCTTGAATGATCTTGGTCTGAAGTAATTCTGAATGGCATTTCATCAGCCATTATTTTGAATGCAGCGGCGGCGATCGAGTGATGACCCTCGAACAAAAAGGTGCAAATTGGCAAATATCAAATTCAAATCAATCACTGAAATGTGCATATACTATTACTACATATTTATTTACATACGCTTGTATATGTATGCCTGCGACAAATCGGATATTCATTAATGAAAATAGCAGTGAATGGATAGATACGGAAATCCACGCCATCACCATAGAAAGGATGAGGTAAGAATAACGTGAATATGTGAGCATCCCCATTTAAATTCTATCGAATATAGAGGCAAAATAATTGAGTGCGGAGAATATATGTACGAATTCAAATAAAATTTTAATAAAATAATTAAAATATGAATTTGAAACTTCGGGCTCCAGAAGTTTTCTACTTTCATTGACTTTCATATGAATGAAATAGTTTTGAAAGAGAGAAACGACGAAGACCGAAAATAGCCATTCTTATTTCCCATTTAGATAAGTTGGTAATTATAGAATTTCTGAGGATGAGCAGCACCGCGCAGTTTACTAGACAGGAGGTTTTATTAAAGAAATTCCCCGAAATTAACATTTTGAAAAAAACGAAGACCGGTTTTAATAGATTTTGAATAAAATCAATGCAACGGTTATAGAATTATTTTTTTGTTTACATTTGTCATTTGGCGATCTTATTTCAGCCATCGAATAATATCGCGGAATTTAGATTGATATAGAGACTGTATTGATTGACGATATTAACAGAAAAGCAAAGTTCAATGTAGATTAGGTTGCGTTGTGGAGACAGTCATAAAATAAACATCCGACTCAATTAGACCAAAAGTCATCTATTGATAGAGCACGGAGATTTATGACCCTTAAGTCACCTAAGCCATCGAACAAAGTTGAACCAACGGTCAGTGGAGATAAACTCACTCAATCGGCTACAGATTCCATAAAAGTCGTTCGACAAGATGCCCACTCTATGGACATTTGCGCCTATAAGGGAGTGACCCGCCAATATTGAAAGGAGAGGAAGAAGACGTTAGTTGGTTGCTTCACATACCAGGGATGTGGCATTTCGACGCGTATGATACACATAAAGCGCTATGGAAATCACCTCAAATCTCCAGTGAAACGAAATTCCGAATTCCGAATTTTAGACAGCAATGTCAAAAGCATAGGTTGTTGGACGATTTAAAAATTTAAATTTGACAACATTAATTTTTTATTTGTTGGGTTTTCAGGTTTATGTTTGACATTTGCAAAATGGGACGCCATACGCTCGAACAAAATTGGGAAAATATTAAAAACTTACTTCAAAAGTAGTGAGTATTAACGCAAACTGAAGAAAAATTTACGTGGATACTTTTCGAGAAGAGATCGGCCTTCAGTTCAGCCTTCATGAAGCCCATTTTCATCTCGGCGGCTATGACAATAAGCAAAATTGTCGCATATGTGGGGTTCAGAGAACCCACACGTGACTATTGCGAAGACAATACATCCACAACGGGTCTCTGTTTGGTGTGGATTTTGGGATGTATTGAAAAATTGGGTTGATCGGATGGTACTCCAATAAAACTACAAGTTTGAAAAAATAATCAGTACATTTTTTGATAACCGATTCTAATTTAAAATGTTACATGGACCACCCTATACTTCTTCTTCACTTTGAACGTTTAGTTGTTCAGGACTTTGGCCACCATGGCCAGGTTTTATATTCCCATATTTTGTTACTTATAGACAATATCACATATGGGCATCTTCCAGTGGCCCGGACGCGGCATTCGCACGCCTTAAACTACGCCAAAAACAAGAAAGAAACTAAAAAATTCGATCAAAATTTTTAGTGTTCTAAAGCGCTTAAAGAGTACTACATTTTAGAAATATATCGTCAGGATTTAGTACAAAATAAACAATTTTACATCGAAACGGACGCGACAAAAAACAAAAGTACTTTTGAAGGTCTTATAGAATTATACAAATTTAAGTGATTTTTTTGGGAACTTTTTTTCCATATTTTGTTCCTAGATTTATGAAATATGAGAAATATGAAACTCTTAAATTTTAAGAAACAAGGACGCGACAAAACGGAAGGGACAAAAAATTCTACTCGTAGTAAAAAAATTAGTAATCTTCGTTATAAAACTTCAACTTTTAATAAAAATTAAAGAGTGCAAGTTAACAAGTTTCATAATAAAAAAATAAATAAAAAAGCTATTAGTGTGGTCTGATTTCTTTTTTTTTTGGTAGACCTTTTTTGGGAGATGCCCATATGTAGTTCCTGCGGACCCGAGTCTCTACCAAAATTCAAAGGTTATTAAAAGAGATATCGGTTTACAGCTCCCACTTCTTAGTGGGTCCATTCACGGCTATCAATCGTTGACAAAGGAGGGAAACATTCCCCTATACAAAACATATACATAGTTCTAAATTCTAATAGAAATTTACTTTCTATTGAATTATTGTCGTTGCTTAATAATAAGTTTGTCAGTTTCCATTAAGAATAGGATCGATAAGACACACTCACTCAGTCTGCCCACATATGTCGTACCTCAGGACTATGAGGGCAAGGAATAACGAATCTCTACCAACATTCAAATTTCCCCTAGTAGCTTGATAAAAGAAATATCGGTTTACTGTTCCTACACTGAAAGAAAAATCGGTCGTTGCATCAACGAATCAGATATGTTATTGCCATTTCGTTGCATCAACGAAATATTTCGTTCCCACAACAATCCGACACGTTGCTGCAACGATGTGAACGTTTATGGTATGAAAGCGATTTTTCGTACTTTTCATAGGTTCATTCCTGCAACAATTCAATATTCGTTGATGCAACGAAAATATTCTCTTTAATTTTTTACATGAAACATTAATTGTTTTTATACAAATCCATATTATTTTGTCAAAAATTATTAAAATTAATGGAGTTTGGATGGAACACTTTTCCTCAGCAACAAATTATGTGTTTTTGGGATGTAGTCGATAGTAATTCTCATTCACGTTGTTGGAGTTCTGCCTTAAGTAGTAGGGCTGCTGTTGCGAATAATCACTTCGAAGTCCACTGCCGGTGGTCATCATGGAACTAAATTATCTATACTGAAAGAAAAACGTTCGAGGTCGGGACGAATTTTGTTCTTGAAAATGAACTAACGTGCAGCAATGAACGCCGCTGCAACGATAAAGTTTCGTTGCTGCAACGAAAATGTTTAATTTATTGCCACCAATATTTTCGAAACCACATTATTTCAGCAAGGAAACCGCGTTGTTGTCGCAACGAATCAGAGTTGTTGCACCAATGAATTAGAGTTGTTGCAGCAACGAATCAGCATTGCTGCAGCAACGAAACACTTGTTGCAGCAACGAACATATTCGTTGCAGAACTATACTTTCCATTAAATCAAGATTCGTTGCAGCAACGAAACTTTGTTAGTTGCAGCAACGAACGCCGACGTTGGTTAACTTTCAATGAACAAATTCGTTGCCGCAACGTACAATTTCGTTCCGGTTACGTACGTTTTTCTTTCAGTGTTGCTTGGTGGATCCATTCGAAGCTGTCTATTGTTCAAAACACCCATATATATATATATATATATATATATAAATATGTATATATATAATAGCTTGTGATTTAGGTAATGCATCATTTCAGTTTCAGCATTTCTTTTATAGTTTTTTATTTTTCCTGCGATTGCAAGCAGGAGAAATTAGTTTTCACTTTTATTCATTACTCATTAGCAATTCTATTCCAAAGTCTCTGCATTTCTTTCCAAAATACCCAGTAGTTTGATAAAAGAGATATTGGTTTACAGTTACCATTTCTTGGTGGGCCCAGTCGCCCGGTCCATTTCTTCATTATTTCTCTTATACTTTTTGCTTTTCCGTTGCAAACATGGAAAATCTTAGGTTTCACTTTCATTAGCCATTTTTTCCGAGATTCATTCCGAGATTCTGCCAAAATTCAAAGCACCATGGTAGAGTTATAAAAAAAGATATCGGTTTACAGCTCCCACTTATTGCGACAGGTCCATCTAAGGCCGTCATTTGTCGAAAAGACATTATAACATAGCTTGTTATGAAATTATTTCACTTGCACTTGAAAACGTTGAATTTAATATTCAAAAAGGTGAATTTTTTAAACAAGAATGATTAAATTTTTCTGCTCGTAAGAACAATAAACCAGGTCCAGAAATGGTTAATGTTTTCCGCACCAAAAATTAAAGGTTTGTTTATGAATACCCCAAAATATTGCGCCTATGTCCATGTCAAGCGGTACGATTTTTGATCTCGATAACTAGGATTGTTTTGAAAGTTTGTGTATGTCTACTTCTCATAAAAATGTTGTATAAGTATTTTTGGAAAGAAATTACAAGTTATGATGACCAATTTAACAGTGAAAAAAAAAATACTACTCATTCAATATCCTGTAACTCCTGAAAAACTTGAGCGATTTTAATATACGATATACCATTTCAGATGCTTTTAATTTAATTTTAAAGTATTGTGGCGAAATGACATAGCCGCGATATGTTTTTAGAGTTTTTACAATTTTATTTATTTTAATTTGGGGTTTCGAAATGTTTACATTAATTATATGTTTCAAACTTTTAAATAGTATCGAGTATATTTTTTAGCTTCTATTTTTTACGATTTTTTTCCTTCAACCAGAATTTCAGCGAAAAATGTTTTTCTTCCAGTCCGAACGACCCAGTTTAATGAACAATTATAGTATGTCAACCTGTTTCTTGTGTTCTCTCATCGAAATATAATTAAAGTAAAGAGTGATTTTTTTGAGGTTAGGATTTTCATGCATTAGTATTTGACAGATCACGTGGGATTTCAGACATGGTGTCAAAGAGAAAGATGCTCAGTATGCTTTGACATTTCATCATGAATCGTCTTACAAACGAACAACGCTTGCAAATTATTGAATTTTATTATCAAAATGCGTGCTCTGTTAAGAAAGTTCATTGCGCGCTTCCATTTTATGGTCAGTTTAATCGACCCACTGAAGCGGCTATTCGGGCTATTGTGACTAAATTTCGCACCAAATTTACATTGTTGGACATTAAACCACCAACACGCTTACGTAGAGTGCGAACTGAAGAAAATATCGCAGCTGTATCGGCCAGTGTTAATGATGACCACCAATTTTCGATTCGTCGCCGTTCGCACCAATTGGGTCTCTGTTACTCAAAAACGTGGAAATGCCAAAATTGGACTAAGCGGATGGACCACCTAAGACGCAGCCGCGGTCAACATTTAAATGAAATTATCTTCAAAAAGTAAATGTCATGGACCAATCTAACGTTTCAAATAAAGAACCGATGAGATTTTGCAAATTTTATGCGTTTTTTTTAAAAAAAAAGTTATCAAGCTCTTAAAAAATCACCCTTTAGTAGTGTGCTTATATAGAAAATATTCCCAATTAATTGTATGACTTCGACCACAGAAATATTTACGAAATAAGCGATGGAAATCGGTTAGGAACCACTGTGCGTCATTATATTGTAAATGGTTTGCGTGCTTGCTTGCCACAAAGACAATCCAAGCCCACTACGGCTGATTTTTTGTCAGCGGCGGCAACAACACTTCATTAATTATGGCGGCATTTATGAGTAAAAAAACTTAAAAAGCTTTTATAGCAAGTAACAAGTTTAGGGAGTACAAAATTATATCGAACACAGGACATTGCTTGAGAGAAGCTGCAACTTGTTCCTTCGGCTATGTAGGATTTTTTCTATCTCAAAATCACCGGCATTCTTTGTAATCAATAAATTATTAGGGCTGTTTTTCTTTAAGCCGGGATAACAAGCGGCGATAAAAGTTAATTTTTTACTCAAAATAAAAAATTGCATTGTCGCCAATTAGAATAAAAATATTTGAATCAAAACAAATTTTCCAAAAAATATTCTGTGTTGACTTTTCTGGACTTAGTAGCCTCGATAACTATGATTTCGACTTACACAGCCGAAGTCCAACATTTTGAACATAAAATATTTTTTTTTTTCAAAATTTGTTATCTATCACACTTACATTGATTTTGAAAGGAGTTAGGTCGTCCATAATTACGTCTTATTGTCGTAGATTGGTTAGGATTGAAACTGGGCGAAATCATCGCAAAGGGAAAAAATTTTCCCTCCCAAGGACTAAGAATACCCATAAATAATAATAAATATAAGCATATTTTTTCAATATGTCTGCTTGTACTTAGTTGATATTGAGTATGCGCATTCCCTATATAATAAAAACGTGCACCATAAAGTGATTTTTATTCGTAGGGGGTAAAATGGGGCAAAAAGGGATAAAAATGGTACATATTAAACGACAACAGCTAGAAACACGAAATTCGGTGTGTACATTCCTCTAATTAAGTAGATACATAATATAAAAGGATTTTTTCCAAATTCATACTTTTAAGGGGTAAAACGGGAATAGAGGGATAAAAATGGTACCAAACACCTAGAATAATGAAATTCGGTGTATACATTCCTTTGACTACGTAGACACGTAAAATATAGAGAATATATAAAATGGAAAAAGGGGATAAAAATGAACGCAGCTAGGGTCATGAAATTCGGAGTATACATTCCTCAGACTGCAGAGACACGAAAAATAAAAGGTTTTTTCCAAATTCGTACTTTCAAGGGGGATAAAAATAGTACCAACTAAACGACTGCAGCTGGAATGATGAAATTCGGTGATTGCGTAGACATGTATAATAAAGAGATTTTAAAAAGTTGTACGCTTAAAGGGGTAAACTAGGAAAAAGGGGATAAAAATGGTACCAACCAAATGGCCGCAGCTAAAATCATGGAATTAAAATACAACCAACTATCTACCAATATTTATTTAAGCCTTTTGAAAATGGATTTTCAAAATTTCTTCTTTTGGAATTAAAATAGAATTAAAATACAACCAACTATCTACCAATATTTATTTAAGCCTTTTGAAAATATAATATGATATATTTTTTTTGAATTTACTTGAAATATTATTTCGATATGTAAACGTATTGGTAGCCTTGCCGTAAAAGCGTGGTTTGAAATAATAAAAAAAATATATTTGCTTATAAACTTATATTATGCAATCCATGGTGGAGGGTATATAAAGTTCGGCCGGCAGTTTTTACTTGTTTTTTTATTTTGAGTGAAATTTTAACTTTTTATTTAGATTTTTGTAATCGCAGGATAACTAATATCCAGTCATAAAGAAAAAACAGCCCTATTATTTTTATTAATTAAAATAAATCCTAAATGAATTCTAAGAATTGATCTTTGGTGCCAAATTTTTACTTCTGCTACCAATTTCTTCGATATCGGCTTTTGAAAATTTCTAATTTTTTTACAGTAGCCGGCCGGTGTTGCCGGATCCGATTACACTTGAAATAATGGGCACATGGACTATAAACTAGAGCTGAGGGGCTGTGTGTCTTGACTTACCACCCGAAAAACGATCCAAATTCAATGAACGGCTGGCTGGCTGACTGACTGGCTATCTGGTGTTTTTACTCGGCCGCACTGAAGAGTGTGATACAAAAAATATCATAAAGATTATGAAGACGACAGCGACTACGACGACGGCGTTGATGATGATGTTATTGATCCTGATTTTCAATATTTTTTCTTTTTTATTATTATTATTATTTGTAACAATTTATTTTGTTTATTAACAATTCCAAGTGGAGAGAGAGAGCGAGAAATAGAAGAGATGCAGATTTGACAGATTGTGCGTGTGTGTTGGTTGGTTGCTTGATATTTCAATTTTTTCTTCTTCCATGTAACCCGTATAATTTATTCTATATGCATCTATATATATGATAATATTTATTATTCAACAAAAGGGGGAGTATAATAATGGGTGGTATATATATATAATTTGGTTTTATCTTAAATATGTCTGATATTAGATGGGGAGCACTGCTTTGACGTACGTATTTTGTTTGTTTTTGTTTATATTTTTAAATATTTGTATTTACTTTTCTATATATTATTTATCTTTGATTGTTTTATTTTTGTTTGGTTTTGAAATAAATTTCAATAAAAAAACTAAACTTATTTGTTTGATTTTTATTATTTTTGTTTTGTTTGCTGGGTTTCTCGCTTCTGTTTAACTTTCTTTTCTTCGGCTCTCAAGGATTTTGTTTTGTTTTCTTGGCTGGTTGTTTGGCTGGCTGGCTTTTTTTTATATTTATTAGGAATTTGATGGGTGTTGTTGTTATATTATATTTGGTAACTCTTTTTTATGGCGATCGCTGAAAATATTTGCATAAAAATAAATTTTTGTTATTTTCACTTATTCTGCGCTCGGTTATTACGTTTCTTTTTTTTTTTTTTGATTCGCGACGTTTTGCACTGGTATTTGTTTGTTGTATGTTTGATAGGTAATTTTTTTATTTTATTTTGCTTCTTTATTATTATTATTACTCTTTGCACATTATATTTATTGTTATTATTGTTTTTTGTTAGAGAAAATCTCTCGCGAGAATGAAATAATTCGATGAACTTTTTTCAGTAACGAATCCGGCAAAAAAGAGAACACAAGAACAAGAACCAAAATTCAAAGTAAAATAGAAGTACTAAAACTAGTGAATTCTACTATCAAAATTATAATTTTGTTGACTTTTCGTTTGATGTGTGTTGTGGTATTTTGCTTTTTATTGTGATTATTAAGATGTGGATGATGGTGGTTGTTGTTGTTGTAAATTTTAGTGATAGCGAGCAAACACCCGCTCTAACCAACTCAACTACTACACAGCCACACACACACACACTTATCACGGAGAGCGGTGAACCGCCAACACCACTCAATATCAAAAGCTCTCGTTGAAACGATCATCACTCACTCACCACTACTATCACACACCAGTATGGTCGCAACAACAAGAAGAAGAAGCAATGGTCAAACTTTATAATCACGTAACTAGAATTTCAAAAACACAAAAAAAACTCAAAATAAAATTAAAACTTTCGAAATTGAATAGAAATATTCGATATTATCAGAATTTTAGGCATTTCATTTCACTTGTCGGCCCCCCAACGATATACTCGCACACACACACCACAACACAACACAACAGAAAATGTAATAATCAAAAAATACACACAATAATCACGATCACGATTTTTTTGCAATTTTTATTTCATCTCACACACACTCACTCACTCGTATATGGTTTTTGTTTTTGTATTTCTATGGATGTTTCTTCTGGTTGTATGTATTATTTTTGCAGTTCTTTTCTTTTTCGTTTTCTTTTGCGTTTTTCCTTTTTTGTTTTCTTTTTCAAATATATTTCGTACGATTATTAAATTGAAAGAAAAAAAACAGCAACACAAAATCGTACGGCCTTATTTTGCCTACAATCCGCACGCCATATAGACAAAGACGATCGGCGATCGATCACTGACACAGCACCGCAATCTCCCCCCAGAGAGGCGAACCAGAGATGGATGGAAAGAAAGAGCGCGCGAATATCACCTCACCACACCTCTGTGTTACACCACCACCATCATCAACATCAGCATCGGATCATACCATGCCACCGAACAAACGAACGAACGAGCGAGCGAGCAATCAAAGAAAACAAAACACTCTGGTTTATAGATGGATGGATTGGATGGTTTTCTGAGGTTTCTTTTGCGGTGTTATCAACACAAAATTCCACATTCATTTCATTATTTTCTTTATTTCATTTTCATTTTCAATTTTCTTATAAAAATTTCACTCGGAAATATTTCCACTTTTTTGATTTTTCAATTTCACTCAGTCCGTTTTCTTTGAATTTTTGCGTTTACTTTTGAATTTTCCAAAATTTGGTTTTGTTTCTGAACAAACAAATAACAAAATAAAAACGAACGACCTCGTGGCTTTTAAGCTCACAACGTGATATACGGTCTCTACCTGCTTACAACTTGGATGCGAACTGACAACTGATTCGTTGCTATTTACTGGCGACACGATTTAGTGGTTCAAAGCAACAAAAACACACCACCACGAACAACAGCAGCAACAACAACAACACATACTGGCCGAACAAACATCACACATCCACAAACATCACACGCACACACACCCACAGCCACAGCCAACACAGTAATCAGCACCACTACTCGTTTCTCGTTCCTCTTCTTGTTCGGGGTCTCCAACAACAACACAACCATCGTGCATATTTCACTAACGCTCAACCAAACACATACAACGACGAAAACGAATCACAATCAACGAAGAGCTAACGGCGGAAAAAAACATAGCCCCCCATCTATAAAAAGGCCTGCCTCGCTCTCAACCGAACATGTGAAATGTGAGCGAAAGAGAGCCACACAATGAGACAGGCATGAGCCATGAGTGCATGAGAGTCCCCCCAATTACCAGTGTGTGTGTGCGTATGTGTGTTGTGTTCATTCGCTAACCCACATTCGTGTGTTCTCTTCGGGTTGGTTGTGTAAAATACAATCCACAAAAAGCGTTCATTCCGATGGCCCCATTAAAACAACAAGCAAATACACCGAGAGAAAGAAACTCCAACAGAAACTCAACAAGTGTTTTAAGGCTATCCCCTCGATGTGTCAATAGGGGTATTCACTTGAAAAGTTTACACTCTGGGGAAACTGCAACAGTGGAAATGCCGTGTGCCTAGTGGATACTTTATCTCAACATCAAACTTTGACTGTTTGTGTGAGTTATGACAGCCGACATGACATGACATTCAGTTGATGTTAGCATTATTTTACAAGTTCATTAGGCACAGATGAGTCAATTATATTTTATCAACATATTCGCCAAAAAATTAGGACTGTTTTTCTTTAAGCCAGGATAACAAGCTGCGATAACAAAAACGTTAATCAAAATTAAATTTTTTGCTCAAAATAAAAAAATATTTTTTCACATTTTCGCCAACTACAATATAAATATTTGATACAAATTTCAAAAACAAACAAACAACAAATTTTCAAAAAAATATTTTGTGTCGATTTTATTGGACTTAGCCTCGTATCCATCATTATACCCTCCACCTCCAGGATGGGGGTATATTCACTTTGTCATTAAGTTTGTAACACCTTGAAATATTCATCGGAGACCCCATAAAGTATATATATTCGGGGTCGTGGTAGCCATATCCGTCTGTCTGTTGAAAGCACGATAGCGGCCGAACGAAATGAGCTAGGAGGTTCAAATTTTGTCTAAATGTGTCTTATAGTTGTAGATCGGTTGGGATTGAAAGTGGGCGAAACCGGCCCAGAGGGAAAATTTTTTCCCTCACAAGGACTGATAATATTTAGAGTATTTCAGCATGTTTTTTGAACATATTAGCTTGTATTTAGTTGATATTTGCAATGCGCATTCCCTTTATAGCATAAAAGGCCACCATAGAGTGTTTTTATTTGTAGGGGGCGAAATGGGACAAAAAGGGATAAAAATGGTACCTATCAAACGACAACAGATAGAAACACGAAATGTGGCGTGTACATTCCTCTAATATAGTAGATACATAATATACAAGTATTTTTTTTATACATTTGTACTTTTAAGGGGTTAAATGGGGATGGAGGGATAAAAATAGTATCTAGGCTGCACCTAGAATAATGAAATTCGATGTATACATTCCTCTGATTGCGTAGACACGAAAAATGAAACGTTTTTTCCAAATTCGTACTATCAAGGGATACAACGGCTACAGGGGATAAAAATAGTACCAACTAAACGAATACAGCTAGAATGATGAAATTCGGTGTGTACATTAGGGCGTACCTCAAAAAAAATTTCGCCGTACACCTTCGAATATGAAGTATTATTGAAAGGTAGTTTCAAAAATTTTTTTTTTATTTTTTTATGCCGAACGTAGGGGTCGCGCTTTTACATTTTTCTATATAACTTGTATTTATAAACGGATTTTAAAGTGTGATACATCGATGTTTTTGTCTCGACGAGGCCGATTTTTTTGTCTTTGAAGTCATTGAGCTCAAGCACCCCCTTCTGGTACTTACCCATCATTTCTCAGTTGCTACTACCCTAATGTACCACTCTAATAATCGAAAATTAAAGCTCGCATAAAATCATGAATCATGTTTGAGCTCAATGACTTCAAAGACAAAAAAATCGGACAAAAACATCGATGTATCACACTTTAAAATCCGTTTATAAATGCAGAAGTTATATAGAAAAATGTAAAAGCGCGACCCCTACGTTCGGCATAAAAAAATAAAAAAAATTTTTTTGAAACTACCTTTCAATAATACTTCATATTCGAAGGTGTACGGCGAACTTTTTTTTTTACTTGTAACCTGGTACGCTCTAGTGTACATCCCTCTAATTATGTAGATACGTAAAATAAAGAGATTTTAGATAGTCGTACTCTTGAGTGGGCAAAATTGGAAAAAGGGGATAAAAATGGTACCAACAAAATGGCCGCTGATAGAATCATGAAGTTCGGTGTATACATTCCTCTGACTGCATAGCCACGTAAAATATTTTTTTTTCAAATTCGTACTTTATTTTGTTGCTTGTACGACAAAAAATGGTAGAATCATGAAGTTGTCTTATATTGCGTACCTGAGAGATAAGGTATTTGTAAAAATTATACTTTTGACATTAAAATAGGATGGAAATACAACCAACCAAAAGACTGTAGCTGAAAATACACTCTCTGTCCCCCTATATTTAGGGTATTTATGATTGCTACCATATATTTACTTTATGAATTGAAGTATTATTTCCATTATATATACATATACATAGTATAAAAATATTGGTAGCCTTGGTTTATTAATTAAATTTCTGATTTTCTTGTAGCTTGGAAGCACCACAGAGAAAATAATAGTTTTAGCGGGCGAAATGGGACAAAAATGGATAAAATATGGTACCAATGATACGACAACAGCTAGAATCATGAAATTCGGTGTGTACATCCCTCTAATTGCATAGACACGTCAAATAGAGGGATTTTTCGAAATTCGTGCTTTTAAGGGATATAATTAAAAAAGAGGGATAAAAATGGGACCTACCAAACCGCTGAATTTGAAATCATGAAATTCGGTGTATACATTCTGACTATGAAGACTCGAAAAAGGGTTTTTTAGAAATTTGTACATTTGAGCGGAGAAAGGGGCGAATGGGGATATCTTTAAAATTTATACTTTTCTTATCACTTTGTTTGTTTCTGGAAATGCTTCTTTCTTATGGCGACAATCGCCTAATATTTGGCATGTTCACTTTCACAATTTCAGCATTTTATTTATATATAGTAGTCGATTTTAAACAGTGCGCATAAGTATACATTATAGTTTGAAATAGTAAACAAATATAGAGTAATGTGCATAAAAATATCACAATTTTCGTAATATGCTACTGTACTTCTATGTAAAGTTGACATCCTTTAATCTGCTGGTAATACTGTGGAATGCACTCCGTGGTGGAGGGTATATAAGATTCGGCCCGGTCGAACTTAACGCCTTCTTACTTGTTTTGACTTATACTGGATAATTATCCAGGCTAAGTCAAAAATTTTTAACACAAAATTATTTTTTCAAAATTTGTTTTCACACACCTTATTGCTTTTGGCGACAATTTGAAAAAGAATTTTATATTTTGAGTGAAATTTTAACATTTTATTTAGATTTTTGTTATCGCAGCTTAGTTATCCAGTCTTAAAGAAATACAGCCATATTATGGGTCACCTTAAAATTATATGCTACGTGAAATAATCCGGAATTTGGAAAATTTGAAGATTTGTAATAATAAAAATTGGATGGAAAGTTGTGGGGATGCGGTGTGAAACCATAAGATGTGGGTTCTAGAGGGGTAATATTGTAACTTGGGGGCCATTTGTATGTGGGTTACGCCAAAAAATGTAGCAATATAGTTTACTTCCATGGTAGGTATTCCTAATTGAAATATAACACAATCTGCAAAATTTGATCAGAGCCCAATGCTGTAGATCCATATAGTTTACTTTCATAGTTGGTATTCATAGTTGAAATATAACATGATCTTTAAAATATGATCAATTTCTGCTGTAAAATGATGGCTCTAGAACGATAATAGTAAAAATTGGGGCTCTTTTGTGAGGGCGTTACATTAAAAAATTGACCCATATAGGCCACTTTCAAATGTAGTATTATTAGGTGAAATATAACGTGATCTGCAAAATTTTATCCAATGTAAGACTATAGTATAAAAAAGTAAAAACGGCGTTAAGTTCGACCGGACCGAACATTATATACCCTCCACCACGCTTATAAGACAAGGATACCAATATGTTTATACTACAGGGTTTTCCAACAAGGGGTGTTATTTTGGTATTCAAAGAAAAATGCCATTTTTGAGAAAAATGATCGGATGTTTATTTCATAATAAAGAGGAATGTATGCCGAGGGATAAAAATAGTACCAACTAAACGACTACAGCTAGAATGATGAAATTCTAATTACGTAGAAACGTCAAGGGGGTAAAAATGGCACCAACCAAATGGGCGCAGCTGGAATCATGGAATTCGGTGTATACATTCCTCTGACTGCAAAGTTGTTTTCCAAATTCGTAATTATTCTTTTATGGCAAAAATTGGTTGAATCATGAAGTTAGGAATTAAATAGAAATAAATTTTGGAATTAAAATAGAATGGAAATACAACCAACTGTAGCACCCACTATCTACCAATATTTATGGTATTTAAACTTTTTGAAAATATAAATATGTATTTATATGAATATTTATTTTTTGATTTGAAATAAATAATGGTTTGAAATAATTAAAATATTATATTTAGTTTAGTTTTTTCGTTTGTATTTTTTTGGTCTATAACACTACTCAACAAAATGAAAAAAATTTCATGTACTCCGGATGCGATAATTTTTTCTGTGTAGATAACCTTGACATGAGCTCGAAAAACGCAATAAAAAAATTTTTTTTCGTTTGGTTTTTGTTTTATTTTTTTTTTTTTTTAAATTTTAAAATTTTTTTTTTGTTTAATTTGTTTCGTCCGGCATAACTCGGGAACCACTAGACCGATTCAATTGAATTAAATTTTAAAAAATTTAAAATTACAATTCCCTTAATCTGTTCATATATTGTTTTCCTATACAAGCAACAGTTTCCAAGTTAAAAATGAATATATAAAGGAAAAAACTTATTTTTTGCCTAAAGATTTAAATTTTTTTTTTAAAAAATCCATAAAAAATCCAAAATGAAAAAAAATGTCAAATCTTATTACTTTCACGTAAAGTCACATAACCTATGAGCAAAATGAGACAAAGATCATGAAAATCGGTGCACGCGTTTCGCTTTTATTCGCAATTGAGTAAAGGTATGAATTTCAAAAATTTGCTCGACATATGCACAACTTTGTCTATGGTAAGGTTTTTTCTTTTTTATTACAAAAAAAAAAAAATATTTATATTATATTTTATATTGTTGTGGGTCTGTTTCTCTTATCAGGAACCAGATATAGTCTCCCATCATAGCTTCGTTCCAAAATCCTTGGTATCGGTGCTCAATTTCTTTCATTTGCTGATGAAAACGCTCACCATGCTCGTCACTCACATCGCCCAGGTTGTCCGGAAAGAAGTCCAAGTGCGAGTGTAGAAAATGTATCTTAAGCGACATATTTGCTCTAATTTTTTTATAATTTTGGAGTAGTTGTTCGACGATCTCTCTGTAATTTGAGCTTTTGTTGTTTCCAAGAAATCCGGAAACAATTTGCCGAAATGAGTTCCAAGCTGCAGCTTCATTTGGTGATAAAATGTGCTCAAACTGTTGGTCTTGCAACAACTTTTTAATTTGCGGACCGTCGAAAACGCCTTCCTTAATCTTTGCCGATGAAAGGTGAGAAAAAATGGTTTTTAAATAGGCGAACGCTTCGCCATCTTTGTTGATAGCTTTCACGAAGTTTTTTATGAGTCCGAGCTTTATGTGAAGAGGTGGGAGAAAAACATTTTCCTTTTTTATGAGTGGTGTATATTTCACGTTGTCGCTGCCGGGGATGAAGTTAACTCTTTCTGTCCAACTCCTCCTGGTGTAATGATGTTGACGATCGCGGCTGTCCCAAAGGCAGAGAAAACAACAGTACTTTGTGAATCCACCTTGTAATCCACAAAGGATACCGATAACCTTAAGGTCGGCACAAACTTTCCAATCGTGCCTCTCATAGTTAAGGCACTTTAGTAGATTGTCCATGACTTCGTATGTTTCCTTGGTGTCAACGGCATGAGCAATTGGAATCGAAGGTTTCTTGTTGCCATTGTGCAGTAAAATTGCTTTAAGGCTCTGCTTGTTGCTGTCGATGAAAAGACGCCACTCTCCTGGATCGTAAGAGTACCCGAGTTCACCAAACAATCCGGGAATGTCCTTACAAAAACAGATGTTGTCTTTTTTTGTGTAGTACCTTGCGTATGGTTCATGACGCTTCCTGTAGATTGTTGTCACCACACCAGGAGCCAAGAAACCGAACTGTTACATGCGCGATGCATGCAACTCTGCATCTTCCTTGGATAGTTTCAATTCTCTAACCCAATCGTTCAGTTCTGCTTGGGAACATAAGCGTTGACCTCCATGCAATGTATATGTTGACTCGCATTCTGATGTGGTTTCTACTGTCTCCGGATCTGATGTTGGATGCATCGCCTCATTATTAGATGCCCATCTTGAAACGGACGGTTGCGGGTCCACTGGTTCTTCGGAAAATGGCACTGGAAAATTCACTGTTGAAACAGCATCGTAAGTCCATCGTATATTTTTTCCCACGCCTGTTTTTTTGCTAGGACAGAAGTAGCAATCTGTTACATGGCAAAGCGGAGCTCTCCAAAGCATTGGCATGATGATTCTCGGCTGTCGTCTGAAAGAATTTCAATAATAAGTTATATATGTTTTTGAATTTCGTAACCTTGGACATAGAGCACTTGGTGTCCACCGCTCATCTATGTTTGAGACCTTTAAATTGAAGCTCTCTTCAAATGAATCTCTCAATTTAGGTGAAAAACAACGCTTGTTTTTTTCAGAAACGTATTCTCCGCACATGTAACAAAAATTACTTGGATTGGTATTGCATTCAAATCCTCGCGAACGTTTGCTCATTTTAACTATCGCGTTCGTCGACACTTGTTGAATGAGTAAAATCGATCAATGAAGACCTATTTATACTGTGTATTGTTTAGTATTTTACTGACAGGTACTTATAAATGGGTGTATATTTTTTTACGGTGGCTACATACCTGTTTCACCATGTGTGAGTCTTAAATTTTCCGAATAATGACCACCCTTAAATGTGGGTTGCATTTCTGTAAAAAAATCATACAGGTAGCCAACGGAAAACCCAAATAATTAAAAAAGTCCCCTTTCCTTTTTCCTTTTAATTGTTCACGCACATTTATTAGCGTTTATTACTTTGCTTACGCAATCATAAAAATTAAATAACCCTTTGTTTATTCCGTTTTGTTAATTCTGAGAATCAAAAAAAAAGAAAAAACCTTACCATAGACAAAGTTGTGCATATGTCGAGCAAATTTTTGAAATTCATACCTTTACTCAATTGCGAATAAAAGCGAAACGCGTGCATCGATTTTCATGATCTTTGTCTCATTTTGCTCATAGGTTATGTGACTTTACGTAAAAGTAATAAGATTTGACATTTTTTTTTCATTTTGGATTTTTTATGGATTTAAAAAAAAAAAATTAAATCTTTAGGCAAAAAATAAGTTTTTTCCTTTATATATTCATTTTTAACTTGGAAACTGTTGCTTGTATAGGAAAACAATATATGAACAGATTAAGGGAATTGTAATTTTAAATTTTTTAAAATTTAATTCAATTAAATCGGGCTAGTGGTTCCCGAGTTATGCCGGACGAAACAAATTAACCAAAAAAAAAATTTTTAAAATTTAAAAAAAAATATATAACAAAAACCAAACGAAAAAAAAAATTTTTATTGCGTTTTTCGAGCTCATGTCAAGGTTATCTACACAGAAAAAATTATCGCATCCCGAGTACATTTTGACTGTTGACTAGTGTAATCAATATTTGATTTGAACTGGGATATTGTCCTGGCTCAAGACCATTTTGCATCTATATTTAATAGAATGCAAATTTATTTACAAATGGCATGGTGACATTTATTACTTGGCTGCAGACTACCACTATCATGATTTCCACCCTGTCTAAAGGTTTCATTCAGGTGGCTTCGCAGCGACTTTTCAACATCAAACCCGGCCTCTATAAGGAGATGATTTTCACAAACGAACGATAATTTAAATAAAATTATTTTTTCAATATTTGTATTTTTTTTTTTGGTTTGGCTATATTAAAAAATTATATTTTTCTGTAATATTACTGCACTTCTACGAAAACCGACAAACTCTGTGGAATGCAATCCCTGGTGGAGGGTATATAAAGTTCGGCCCGGCCGAACTTAACGCCGTTTTTACTTGTTTTTGTTTTCAGTTTTATGTTTGACTTTTGGAAAATAGGACGCGTCCCATGCGTTTTCGATTCGAGATGAAGAATTTTCCGAAAAATCGTGTTTTCAGATGAAGCTCATTTTCATCTCGGTGGCTATGTCAATAATCAAAATTGCCGTATGTGGGGTTCAGAGAATCCACACGTGAATATTGAGAAGCCAATACGTCCACAACGAGTCACTGTTTGATGTCAATTTTGGGCTGGTGGCATCATCTTCGAAAATTATCAAGGAGCCACCGTTACCGTGCCATGCTCAACGAATTTTTGTTTCGAAAATATCACGCACTGTTTTTGAAAATCGAATAATCGCCGAAATTGTAATGTCGGTCTTCATGGAAGACTTTATAAAGTATTTATACTCTGATAAAATTCCAAGACGATCTAGCCATGACCATATATATCTGCTATAGTCCCATTTATATATAATCTTAGTAGGAACAAGGTCTTACAAGTCTATGCTGACCACTCATCTTCATTTACCATTACATTTGCATACTTCCCACTGTCGTCATCGTGAAGATCATAATCACAATAAAATGCAGTGGTTCAGGGAATCATATCCAAATAATGAAGATGACGAACATGAAGCGCACACTACCTGTGCGATTTACATGCAGAAACCAGAAGGCATGAAACACTTAGAGATGAAACTTCTCTCACACATTGTTGAAACAAATAAGGCCAACAGTAGGAGCGGCGATTAGGCTAAAGGTGAAGTGGGTACACGGTGACAGACGTTTTTTTTACGCCGAAATATTATTATATTTGTATGGAATTTACTCGTTTAACAAGAAATTAGCTTACTACTCTCTTAATAAGCGAGTAAGGTGGTGCCAGATTCTTAGCTGTGATTTATTTAAAAAAACACCTTATCAACACTTTTATTTTTAAGCTAGTAAGCCCAATCAAACAGGCCTATTATGTACAAATGTTCAAATGGCAACTTTCACAAAGTCAAGTGTAAACGACGCCTCTCTGTGCCCACTGCTAAAGAATGCTGCGAGAGAAATTTCATCTCTTGTTGTACCATACTCTTTGGCGGAAGCATGAAAAAAATGAAATTCAAAAGATTATCACTGCATTCTTAAGAATGCTACTCACATTTAATGAACACACAAAAATATATTTTTTTACTTTTTTACAAATGAAAAAAGTGTAAATGGTGCTAACGACGTTATTTTGAAAAAAAAAATCCCGAGAAAAAAAAAACAAACAAACATTTAAGAACACGGCGGTTCATATCGTGAGAGAGAGTATATAAATGAAACGTAATGAAATTATACGCAAAAAATATTTTTGCATTTTGCGCATTAAGTTTTGCGTTTTTATTATTATTATTATTATTGGGAGGAGGAGAATAAGTAACAAAAGAAATCTTGGCGCGATGATGAATATTCAACAAATGTCGGTTGGTTACTAGTGAGGAGGGGGGGGGGAGTGTGTAGTAATGACAAGAAAATTATATTTGATTGAACAATCAAACAATCAATCAAGTAAACACCTGGAGCAAAGCTTGCCGGGCGTAATAGATGGTATGTAATGGAAAATTCTCACGGAAAGTGTCCTAGGTTGGCATTCAATTGCCATCGTTGGAAAATATGCCAGGAATCGAACCATTCGAATTCAAAGGTAATGGGGAATTAGATGAAATGGAGTCTGGCAAAGAACGAGGAAAAAACTAGCTGCATAAAGAACGTCGCACAGTGGTCGATTTTTATGGAATCAATTCTGTACTCGACTCACAGCACCTCTTCGATAAAAGAACGAAATTAGCACTAAATTGAATAAATTTTTGACTTATTTCTAGCATTTCAGATTAGTTTTGAGTTTTGGTGTATTCAAAGACTTACAGTGTAATTCTACGGCAAATATTTTTGTAGAACATTTTAATTCGTTAAACCCCAGTTTTAGGTGTTTTTTACCCTTTACCCACGAAAGGAACCCAAAAGACCCCTACCATTGAGGAGCTGGATGATTAAAATGTCCCACAAAAATATTCCTAGTAGTGTTTTATGTAATATTACTGAAAACACCCTACACTTACTGTGTAAGGATCACAAGGTATCCTATGCCGATTCATAATTCATTCATTTTTTACAAAAAAGGTCTAAAAATACCCCTAAAGTGCACACTGGTCCCAAATCTATTTTTTATGGCATAAAGTCGAAAAATAAAGATACAATCTTGTAATTTTGCACATTTGCTAGTCATAACGTACTTAAAAAATAAACCAGTAAGGAAAGGCTATTATAAGAATTTTTGTATGTTTCCTAATCATAGGCTAATATGTCCCGGTTCAATTTGTCAAATCGAAAAGCATATTTGTATCACGGCTATATCCAAACATGGAATGAAGTGACCCATTTCAAAATAGGTTCTTCCATTTCTCAATTTTAAGTAATTCGATGAAAATACGTGGTTTCTGGGGAGGAAAAATCAAGTCGGGAGCGATATTTGTATAGGAGCTATATATAAATCTGAACCGATCTGACTCATTTTTATCCTGGGTGTTTCTCATGCAAATATAAGATATTTTGCCAAATTTGAAGAAAATCTGTTAAAATATGTGGTTTCTGGAGCGGAAAACTCAAATCGGGAGTGAAATTCGTATGGGGGCTATATCTAAATCTGAACCGATCTGGCTAATTTTCACCGTGGGTGTTTCTAGTTGAAATATAATATGTTTTGCCAATTTTGAAGCACATCTGTTAAAACATGTGGTTTCTACAGCAGAAAAAGTCAAATCGGGAGTGAAATTCGTATGGGGGCTATATCTAAATCTGAACCGATCTGGCTAATTTTCACCGTGGGTGTTACTAGTTGAAATATAAGATGTTTTGCCAATTTTGAAGAACATCTGTTAAAACATGTGGTTTCTTCAGCAGAAAAAGTCAAATCGGGAGTGAAATTCGTATGGGGGCTATATCTAAATCTGAACCGATCTGGCTAATTTTCACCGTGGGTGTTTCTAGTTGAAATATAAGATGTTTTGCCAATTTTGAAGAACATCTGTTAAAACATGTGGTTTCTTCAGCAGAAAAAGTCAAATCGGGAGTGAAATTCGTATGGGGGCTATATCTAAATCTGAACCGATCGGACCAATTTTCACCATAGGTGTTTCTAGTTGAAATATAAGATGTTTTGCCAATTTTGAAGCACATCTGTTAAAACATGTTGTTTATACAGCAGAAAAAGTCAAATCGGGAGTGAAATCTGAACCGATCTGACCAATTTTCACCATAGGTGTTTCTAGTTGAAATGTAAGATGTTTTGCCAAGTTTGAGGAAAATCTGTTGTAATATGTGGTATCTAGAGTGAAAAGAGTCAAATCGGGAGTGAAATTCGTATGGGGGCTATATCCAAATCTGATCCGATTTTCTTCAAATTAAATAGCGTTCGTCCTTATCCCGAAAAACTTTGTTGTGCAAAGTTTCATTTGGTTCTGGCTACAATTGCGACCTGTACTTTGATTACAAGAATAGATGGACAGACGGACGGACGGACGGACATCGTTAAATCGATTCAAAAAGTGATTCTAAGTCGATCGGTATAATTAACAACGGGTCTATATCGCTTCCTTTTGGGTGTTACAAAAAAATGTACAAAGACATAATACTCTGGTGGAGTGTATAAAAATAAAATTAGGCTGATCGGACCACGCCCACTACCACCTCCCATATAAACTCAATATATAACCAACACAGTTATCACCCTGTATTAGTACAGGGTGGCCAAAAACAAAATTTTATGAAAGCTTTAAATAATAAAAATTATTTCGCTTTGACGAACAATGTTTTTCTGAACATTTTTACAAAAGCAAAATATAGCATACGAATATTCTACTTGACACTGCAATTTAAATAATTATTTCAAGAAATAATATAAAATGTCTACATGTGTACAGGCGTTATATACCATTTTAAAGGTACTTACAATATCTTTAAAATGAGATGTCGATGGGTCTCATACTTAAATCTGATCCAAAGATATGATCAAATATGTGTACTATGGCTAATCTAAAATAAAGTGGCAATTGTAGTAGTTTGCCGAAAAAATGCTGAAGATATATTAATTCTACCATAAACTATACACTCAGATGAACACTTTCACATTTACTCTTTGAGTCAAGTTGAGTCCTTTATATAATTTTTGGTCCACGACATTTTTAGGTTATGCTCACTACGAATCGCAAAATTACAACACTTAAGAAAACTGACAAGACTACAGTAATCACAAAATGTTAAATATAATTTTTCAACTACTTACGCCGGACTACAATTCCAATAATATAGTCTCTTTATTATTTTCTTTTTACGCCTTAATTTTAAGTATTTTGTATAACTTCTTTAGACCCTAATTAATTCCTCTTTTTTCCAACGGCAAACTGTAAATGCCTCTCAGACTTGCGGTGTTGCCACCTAGTTTTTTCCAATACATTTTCTTGATAGCTTGGAGTGTTGCCATTAAGAAAATATATAAACAATTTCCAATTTAATTTTTTTGAATTTCTGCCAAAAAATACGGATTTGGGACCATAGTGCAGTGGGAAGCTAGAAGGTTAAAATGTTCCTCAAAAGTATTCCTCGTATTGTTTTATGTATTATTGCCTATACTTAAAATGTAAGGATGACAAGGTTTCATATGCTGAATCATCAAAAGAATGTGCGATAGGAAGAAATATTGACCCCACCTTTTCAAAAAAAGTGAGCAAAAAGACCCCTGCATTGAGGAGCTATAGGATTAAAATGTTCCACACAAATCTTCCTCGTAGTGTTTTAAGTAATATTGCTGAGCACAACTATAGTTAAAATGACAGGATAACAAGCATCCTATGCCGAATCGCCATAAGAATGTGCCAAACGGGGAAATATTGACCCCTATTTTTTCACAAAATGAAGCAAAAATACCCCTACATTGGGAATTTTTTAAGTAATATTGCTGAACACATCCTTTACTTAAAATGTAAGAAGGATAAGGTTTCCTATAGACTTATAGTAAATTTTTACGGTAAATATTTACCCTTTTGTGAAAAAGGATGAAAATATGTAAGTTTTGATTTATTTCTGCCATTTAAGTTGAGGTTTTAGTTTTGGTGTGTACAATTTTATGGCAAATATTTTTGTAGCACATTTTGATCCGTTAAACTCCTGCCTTATGGGTGTTTTTTACCCTTTATCACAAAAGGGACCAAAACGACCCCTACATTCAGTAGACCCTATATTAAAATGCTCTACAAAAATGGTGTTTTAAGTAATATTAAGGATCACAAGGAGAAGACGTTGATGGTCCACACAACAAAACTACCAAATCATTTAGAGGACAACGCTCGCTGTATACTATATATATATACATATATATGGTTCAAAGGAAGACGACTTCTACCAAAGATGGAGGATATGGCTGTTGTGTAATTGTTTATACATTCAATTTAGCTTAAATTATGTTTCCTTTTTTTATTGATTGGTTCAGCTTGAGGCCATGAAAAAACTGGTGGTGTTGTTTATTATTTATTTATATTTCATTTTCCCAATATTTCGGTTGCCTTCGTCAACCATCATCAGGGGATAAACACTAAACGAAGATGTATACAATTTATAACAATTATTCACTATCAATATCACGAAAAATTCAATAATAATTACGTTAAAACTTAATAGACGTCGTCCTGTTGTCTGCACAAACTGTTGTCAACTAAAAGTCTCTCTTTGTCGGCTGTATTTTTGTATTATATGTCGATAAGCTTTCGCGCAATTATCCGTGTCTGTTTTGTAATTCATTCTCTTCTCAGCGGGAACGTCAATAATGTTCAATACTTCAAGAGTAAATCTTCGCTTATAATTTTTCTCCTCTGCTAATACTTTTACGTCTTTGAAGTTTGGCGTTGGCCTGTCAGAGTTCAGTGGGCCGCAAGAGCTGTTTTTTGCTATATTGTATCAGATTGTCTTCAAATTTGGCAAACTATCTTATATTTCAACTAGAAACGCCCATGATGAAAATGGGTCAAATCGGTTCAGATTTTTATAGAGCTCCAAATTTCGCTCCCGATTTGATTTTTTCCGCTCTAGAAACCACAAATTGTATCAGATTGTCTTCAAAATTGGATAAACATCTTATAGTTCAACTAGAAACACCTGTGGTAAAAATGGGCCAGATCGGTTCAGATTTATATATAGCTGCCACACAAATTTCTCTCCCGATTTCACTCTTTCCTCTCTATAAACTACATATTTTAACAGATTTCTTTCAAATCTTTCAAAATATCTTATATTTCAACTAGAAACACCCATGGTGAAAATGGGTCAGATCGGTTCAGATTTACATATAGATCCAATACAAATTTCGCTCCCGGATAGACTTTTTCCGCCCCAGAAACCACAAATTTTCTCCGAATTTCTTTGAAATGACCACCAAACGTTATATTTGAACTCGAAGAACTTATTTTGAAAGTTAGTCTCTTTATTACATGTTGGGATATAGCCCCGATACAAATATTCTTTTCGATTTGACAAATTGGACCAGGTCATATTAGCCTATGATAAGGAAACATACAAAAATTCTTCCCGCTTTCACTTTTTACCGAGTTGAATTGTATTCGGATAGAAAGTGGAGTGTATCATATTGTCGGCCCCGACCGACTTTTGCCTTTCCTTACTGGTTTAATCTTAGATTTAGTTTTACTGAATAAATTATTAACGGTAATATTTGTTTTGAGAGCCAATTGAAAGTTGTCTTTGTTATAAACGTCAGCATTTTTGAACCTTTCAGAAAATCCTCGTACATACGTCAGCGGTTTGTAAATTTTCGACTCCTTCTCTTTGCTATTTTTATGTTTTTGTATCTTAGTATGCCTTATTAGATCGTCAATGGTTCGTTTTGGGAAGTCATTTAATCGTAGAATGTTTTTGATTTTACGTTTATTGTCTATGTGAAATGATGAGTCACTTATATTGAATACCCTATTTATAAATTCGTCGCTATGTTGATTATTGTTCGTCTATGGTGTTTGGAATGAAAATTTATGAGTCTTCCAGATGACATTGGCTTCTGGTACCAACTCAATTTAAGCAGGCTTCATTGTCTATGAATTATCGAGTCGAGGTATGGGAGTTTATTGTCTTCTTCTTTTCCATAGTAAATTGTATTTGTCGATCAAATGAGTTCAGTGTTTTTAGGGTATTGTCAACTTCTTCCTTCTTAGTATCCCAAACAAATCGTCTACATATTTTGTGAGAATTCTTGGTTTCATCGTCAATTTCTCCATTGTTGCGTCTAATAGCTCTTCCATAATAATGTCAGCGATCACAGGGGAAGCCGGAGAGCCCATGGGCATTCCTTTCCTTTGTTCATATATATTGTCATTATATTTAAAATATCGGGTGTCCTTGATGCAAAATGTTAATATTTGTAGAAATAAGTCCTTCGGTATTTTGGTAAAAGTTTCGATTTTCTCCCACTTTCTCTCAATAGTCTTTATGGCTAGGTTTACTGGAATACTAGGGAATAAGGACACCACGTCAAATGAAATTAGAATCTCGTTGTCGTCAATGTGTGTGTTGTTAATTCTAGATTTAAATTCAGCTGCGTCTTTTACGTTGTAAGGAGAATCTTTTTTCCGGTTCTTTAAAATTTTTTCCTTTAATATTTTATTTTTATTTATAAATTTGTAATAATTTCTTCTCAATTGCAATGTTGATTTTATTATTTTAATATTTTAATTTCCCAAACCAATTTGTCGTTTCTCAATAATAAATTGTTTTTTCCCAATAAGAATTTGTCTCAATTTCAACTTAAAATGGTGTAGTTGTATTTGACAAATGACTCTATTAGTGTTGGCTTCCAATTTCTGAATCACCGGCTTTTTCGTAGAGTCTTAGCAATTTTTAGTACGTTAGATATCCTTTCCGTCGAAGTGTTCCCCCAGTAAGGTCAATTTCAAACACCAAATAATCCGCCATCATAGCGATATAAAGGGTCCCATTCAGAGTTGCGTTTCATCAACCCATAAACCACACCAACTTGTTGTTTTACCTGGGTGAAATAACACTTCTAAAACCGTAAGTATTCACTTTAAATAAAATTAATCAATCAGTAAGACAAAGAGGTGGCGTTGCTTTGGTGGGGTGTAAAAACCGGTTGCTACATTTCTTTTGGAATACTCAAGATGTAATTAAGTGCGCACGTTGCTCTTTGCGACAGACAAAAGACAGCCAAAACATTTCTTGAGCATTTCGGAAATTGCCGATAAGCGAGGAAAATATTATTACTTGACTTTGAGATCACACAACAATGAGAGAATAATTCACGTTTTCAGCAACATAAAAATAATTGCAGTTTTATGGTCCCGTAATGGCTGGTTTGACTTACAGTGCACTCCAATGCGATCTGATCAATCCGTCAGTCGTTCGTCAACGGCATTGAGTTGTGTTTGTCTGAGGTGAAGCATTTCATTTGAATGACGAAGAGCTGGAGTGTTCATAACACAATCAGTGTTGAATTTTTTAATTTTATTGAGTACATCGAACATGACTTTAAATTTTGCACTTGTCGCTTACGAATTTGTGAGTGTGTGTGTTTATTCACTTGATACTTATCAATCTTCAAAATTCAATACTTTTATTAGTTCTTTGCTTTTATTGCTATCCCTCTTTTGCTTGTGGTTCGTTGCCTTCAGGACGAAGTGAAAAATTGGCAATCACGTCATAACAAAGCGCAAAGCAAAGGTCAAAAATCTTTTCACTTGATCAATTTTCACGAGAGATATTTGTCAAGCTGATCAAATAAACACGCATATTAATTTATTTTATTAGCTTCTTACTGATTTTTTTTATGATTTTTGTCAGGAAAGTAATCAATGAAGTTACCAGTATAGCTGAGACTCCGTTCTCGGTATAGCTGAGACTCAGGTCTCACTATAGCTGAGACTCAGGTCTCACTATAGCTGAGACTCAGGTCTCACTATAGCTGAGACTCAGGTCTCACTATAGCTGAGACTCAGGTCTCACTATAGCTGAGACTCAGGTCTCACTATAGCTGAGACTCAGGTCTCACTATAGCTGAGACTCAGGTCTCACTATAGCTGAGACTCAGGTCTCACTATAGCTGAGACTCTGATCCCACTATAGCTGAGACTCTGTTCTCAGTATAGATGAGACTCCGGTCTCAGTATAGCTGAGACTCCGGTCTCAGTATAGCTGAGACTCCGGTCTTAGTATAGCTGAGACTCCGGTCTCAGTATAGCTGAGACTTCGGTCTCAATATAGCTGAGACTCCGGTCTCAATATAGCTCAGACTCCGGTCTCAGTATAGCTGAGACTCCGGTCTCAGTATAGCTGAGACTCCGGTCTCAGTATAGCTGAGACTCCGGTCTCAGTATAGCTGATACTCCGGTCCCAGTATAGCTGAGACTCCTGTCTCAATATAGCTGAGACTTCGGTCTCAATATAGCTGAGACTCAGGTCTCACTATAGCTGAGACTTCGGTCTCAATATAGCTGAGACTCAGGTCTCACTATAGCTGAGACTCAGGTCTCACTATAGCTGAGACTCTGATCCCACTATAGCTGAGACTCTGTTCTCAGTATAGATGAGACTCCGGTCTCAGTATAGCTGAGACTCCGGTCTCAGTATAGCTGAGACTCCGGTCTTAGTATAGCTGAGACTCCGGTCTCAGTATAGCTGAGACTTCGGTCTCAATATAGCTGAGACTCCGGTCTCAATATAGCTCAGACTCCGGTCTCAGTATAGCTGAGACTCCGGTCTCAGTATAGCTGAGACTCCGGTCTCAGTATAGCTGAGACTCCGGTCTCAGTATAGCTGATACTCCGGTCCCAGTATAGCTGAGACTCCTGTCTCAATATAGCTGAGACTTCGGTCTCAATATAGCTGAGACTCCGGTCTCAATATAGCTGAGACTCCGGTCTCAATATAGCTGAGACTCCGGTCTCAGTGTAGCTGAGACTCTGGTCTCAGTATAGCTGAGACTCTGGTCTCAGTATAGCTGAGACTCTGGTCTCAGTATAGCTGAGACTCTGGTCTCAGTATAGCTGAGACTCTGGTCTCAGTATAGCTGAGACTCTGGTCTCAGTATAGCTGAGACTCTGGTCTCAGTATAGCTGAGACTCTGGTCTCACTATAGCTGAGAATCTGGTCTCAGTATAGCTGAGACTCTGGTCTCAGTATAGCTGAGACTCTGGTCTCAGTATAGCTGAGACTCTGGTCTCAGTATAGCTGAGACTCTGGTCTCAGTATAGCTGAGACTCTGGTCTCAGTATAGCTGAGACTCTGGTCTCAGTATAGCTGAGACTCTGGTCTCAGTATAGCTGAGACTCTGGTCTCAGTATAGCTGAGACTCTGGTCTCAGTATAGCTGAGACTCTGGTCTCAGTATAGCTGAGACTCTGGTCTCAGTATAGCTGAGACTCTGGTCTCAGTATAGCTGAGACTCTGGTCTCAGTATAGCTGAGACTCTGGTCTCAGTATAGCTGAGACTCTGGTCTCAGTATAGCTGAGACTCTGGTCTCAGTATAGCTGAGACTCTGGTCTCAGTATAGCTGAGACTCTGGTCTCAGTATAGCTGAGACTCTGGTCTCAGTATAGCTGAGACTCTGGTCTCAGTATAGCTGAGACTCTGGTCTCACTATAACTGAGACTCTGGTCTCAGTATAGCTGAGACTCCGGTCTCAGTATAGCTGAGACTCCGGTCTCAGTATAGCTGAGACTCCGGTCTCAGTATAGCTGAGACTCCGGTCTCAGTATAGCTGAGACTCCGGTCTCAGTATAGCTGAGACTCCGGTCTCAGTATAGCTGAGACTCCGGTCTCAGTATAGCTGAGACTCCGGTCTCAGTATAGCTGAGACTCCGGTCTCAGTATAGCTGAGACTCCGGTCTCAGTATAGCTGAGACTCCGGTCTCAGTATAGCTGAGACTCCGGTCTCAGTATAGCTGAGACTCCGGTCTCAGTATAGCTGAGACTCCGGTCTCAGTATAGCTGAGACTCCGGTCTCAGTATAGCTGAGACTCCGGTCTCAGTATAGCTGAGACTCCGGTCTCAGTATAGCTGAGACTCCGGTCTCAGTATAGCTGAGACTCCGGTCTCAGTATAGCTGAGACTCCGGTCTCAGTATAGCTGAGACTCCGGTCTCAGTATAGCTGAGACTCCGGTCTCAGTATAGCTGAGACTCCGGACTCAGTATAGCTGAGACTCCGGCCTCAGTATAGCTGAGACTCCGGTCTCAGTATAGCTGAGACTCCGGTCTCAGTATAGCTGATACTCCGGTCCCAGTATAGCTGAGACTCCTGTCTCAGTCTAGCTGAGACTTCGGTCTCAATATAGCTGAGACTCCGGTCTCAGTATAGCTGAGACTCTGGTCTCAGTATAGCTGAGACTCTGGTCTCAGTATAGCTGAGACTCTGGTCTCAGTATAGCTGAGACTCTGGTCTCAGTATAGCTGAGACTCTGGTCTCAGTATAGCTGAGACTCTGGTCTCAGTATAGCTGAGACTCTGGTCTCAGTATAGCTGAGACTCTGGTCTCAGTATAGCTGAGACTCTGGTCTCAGTATAGCTGAGACTCTGGTCTCAGTATAGCTGAGACTCTGGTCTCAGTATAGCTGAGACTCTGGTCTCAGTATAGCTGAGACTCTGGTCTCAGTATAGCTGAGACTCTGGTCTCAGTATAGCTGAGACTCTGGTCTCAGTATAGCTGAGACTCTGGTCTCAGTATAGCTGAGACTCTGGTCTCAGTATAGCTGAGACTCTGGTCTCAGTATAGCTGAGACTCTGGTCTCAGTATAGCTGAGACTCTGGTCTCAGTATAGCTGAGACTCTGGTCTCAGTATAGCTGAGACTCTGGTCTCAGTATAGCTGAGACTCTGGTCTCAGTATAGCTGAGACTCTGGTCTCAGTATAGCTGAGACTCTGGTCTCAGTATAGCTGAGACTCTGGTCTCAGTATAGCTGAGACTCTGGTCTCAGTATAGCTGAGACTCTGGTCTCAGTATAGCTGAGACTCTGGTCTCAGTATAGCTGAGACTCTGGTCTCAGTATAGCTGAGACTCTGGTCTCAGTATAGCTGAGACTCTGGTCTCAGTATAGCTGAGACTCTGGTCTCACTATAGCTGAGACTCTGGTCTCACTATAGCTGAGACTCTGGTCTCAGTATAGCTGAGACTCTGGTCTCATTATAGCTGAGACTCTGGTCTCATTATAGCTGAGACTCTGGTCTCACTATAGCTGAGACTAAGATCCCTGTTTAGCTGAGATTTCGGTCTCTGTCTAACTGAGACTCTGTATAACTGAGTGTCCGTTCTAATTGTAGTTGAGACCTCGGTCTTCGTCTTAGTAGTTTAGCATACACTGCCAATATCAATAAATTCGATGTTCTTCATGGTTCCACCACTGTACCGCCTCTTCACATAGCTGTGTATCTAAACGACACAGCCGAAAAGAAAGAGGAATTCCAACTATGCTGAATAAATTCAAAGCATAAAGTATTTAATTAACACTAATTTGTCTAATCTCACGCACACAAAATGACGTCGCCAACGCCTGTCGCATTGCTCGATTTTACTTTGACGTTTCGTTGGACGTTTTTATGTTGATCTGTCCGGTAGCAACTTTTTTAAGATTTTTTGAAGGCCAAAAACAAAACTCGATAAATTGGGTATTGGACAAAACTGGTATCAGCAGTCATTACTTCATTCAGCTGATGCCAATTACGATGGTCGGTGATTCCCATTTTCTTTTTCGTTGTTTTTTTTTTTTTTTGAGGGGGGCTCACTCCTATAACAGAAATTCGAAGCCGAACCACCACACTCACGTCCGCACATGACTTGTGTAATGACTGGAGAGAAATTCATACAAAATTGGTCGTTACAGATCGAAATGTGTGCCGTGCCGTGCGGTGCGGTGCGCGTGCATCTATTGAGTACGGACGAATACGATGTTTGCATATTTGATCGATTGATCGGCGGGGACGCTTCATAAACGTACCGGCACGTACTTGATTCTGATATGAATGCGACAAATATCGTCGGCGTAGGGTAAAAGAATGGCAACCACGCAGACGTGCACACCGATAGCGAAATATTACCAGAAGTAGCATTTTCGCTAACGTGAATGCGGTCGCTTAGTGCAATCCCAATTTTCGAATATATCCATCTATTACAGATATAGGGACAGCAATCATGCCAAAGGTCTGGGTACCTACTTCATCACTACCTCAATTTCAAACGTGCTATCATCGATCCCATTCATAGTTGTTGCATGGCTTTGATGTGGCGTGGAAACCGGTTGTCCAAAATGGTAACATTTCTGCTGGAATACTCAAGATGTAATTAGGTAAGCACGTTGCTCTTTGAGAGTTCAAAAGGAAGCCAAATAATTTCTTAATTTCTCAACAATCAGGGAATAATTCACGTTTTCATCAACGAAAAATAATTGAAATTTTATAACTCCGTGACTACTGGTTTGACTGGTGGAGTCCAATACGATCTAGGCTTGCCAGACGTACAGTTTTCAGCAGTACGCGTACTTTTTTCACTAATTATACTTCGGACTGTATAACACCAGAAGAAGTATGCAAAAGTACTTTGCATTATTAACCATTATCCAAATATTTCATTTCACGACTTTGTAAAAAAATTTATTTTTTTTTTCAGTTAAAAGATTCGACTTAGATCAGCTTTTCGACATATGCTCTCGTTTCCTGGTCATTCGATCACCCCTATTTATTTGAAAATTTTGGGAAAATGGAAGGAATAATTTGTATTGGTTTTTAACACATTTTCTTTTATTATTTGGCAAGTAGTTCAATATTCGTTAATATTAGCCAATGTTCCCATAATTTAATATTATTATCCCATACAATTATTTTTTGGGAGTGGGAATCCATTCGCAAAATTTATAAAACGGATGAATTTAATAAATATTTTTGCCATTATAGCTTTCCATGTTAGCCATATTTGACCAGACATCTTGAATATCATAATCTTTCCAAAGAATGATAATACTCTACCTACTTTGATACACTTAAGAAGCACAATAGATAAGCTGTTTTTCTTTAAGCCGGGATAAGAGGCTGTGATAAGAACAACGTTAATAAAAATTTAATTTTTTACCCAAAATAAAAAATTAATTGTGAGCAACAACAATATAAATATTTGTATCAAAACAAATTATCAAAAAAATATTTTCTGTTGACTTTTTCGAACTTATGGTCGATAACCATAAATTTGACCTACACTGGATAATTATCCAGGCTAAGTCCAATATATTTAACATAAAATATTTTTGTCAAAAATTGTTTTTTGACACATTGGTATTGTTGTTGGCGATAATTTTAAAAAAGAAATTTTTATTTTGAGTTTAATTTTAACTTTTTATTTGGGTTTTTCTTATCACAGCTTAGTTATCCAGTCTTAAAGAAAACAGCCTTATTGTTATTTTAGGAACACATGACCACGAGTACTGGAATTGACTTATATAAATGCGACTTTCAAATCTAAATACAATCATTCAACTTTCTATAGATGTCATCATATAGTGGGATACCAAATTCAAAGAAAGATCAATATATTATATATACAGTAGTAGGTTGTCTAAATCGACAGTTATATTTTCTTTTGTAATTTTAAGTGGGTTGTCTATTTTGGTAGTAAGCTTTGACTGAGTTAGAACTCCGTCAAATCTCGGCGGCGTGGTTGAAGTCGATATGAGTCGATGAAATCGGCGGCTTGGTTGAAATCGATTTGAGCCGATGAAATCGGCGGCGGCGAGGCACGGCTCGTGCAGAAACATGCGGCGGCGGCTTAAAATCGGTCGGCTTGTATCTCTGTTACCCATTGGTTTTTCTTAAATGAATTAAAAAGAAACATCTGACAGCAATGCTAAGAGAGAAGTAAGCTACTTTATTGCAAAGCGTGTAAATTCCTTACAAAAATTAAGCTAGTAAGCTCAATCGAATAGGCCTAATAATTTCTGCAATATCTTACCGCAAGCCTAATCACTTTACTCACGCTTCTCAAATATCATTAATTCCCTATTCTTAGACCGTCGCCTTTTCTTCATAAATATAAAATCAATTCCGTTCATCCACTGTGTCATCTCATCTTATTTAAAGACATTCGTTTCTGCAGCATTTTATTCAAATCATTCATCTCCCTTGGTTTCAATTTTCATATGTAACATTTTGATGATGACATTGGGCTAAGAGCATTGCATACTTTTTCATCAACCATAGTCTGCTGCATCTTGTGTTCAACTACTACTTTCTTTCCGCATCTAACATATTTAGGACTCTTTAATAGTCGAGCACTTCTTATGCGACTGAACACCTCTAATAAGCCCACAGCTCAGGGCCTTTGGGAAGCACCTACTACACGACTTTGAGGAGATATCGAAAAATGATATGAATACATATGAAGAGGACCTTACACATTCATGACTCTTTAATTCACTTATTGTCTTCATGAAAAAATTCTTATATCAAATCGTAGTCTGAAATGACTCATCTTTAAATTGAAACCAAATTGGTCCGCAGTATCGGGTTCACGATGTCCGGGGATTCTTTCAAATTATTTGAGCACTTCTTTCTTTCCTTGACTGAGTTATCAGTTGGAGTGGTACATAAGAAGTTGCGAATAAACTATTCTGATTTTTTTGTTTGTGCTGACTATCCAGTACTATCATCGAATCCCCATTTGCCTGGTAACACCAGTTTGTCTTCAGACTCATCATCAGATCTAGAATACGTGAAGCTGTATGATTAAGTAAACTATGCTATCTCACTTCTGATTTCGATTTTTTTTTTTCAATTTTGTAACATATTGCAAAATAGTAGAGTTTATGAAATCTCGGATGAGCAAATATTGATGTTTTGCAAGATTAGTTTCCATTATTAGTGCAAGAGTTTCTGTGGCAAATATTTGCCAAAATAATTCTTCAATTAATTTATTCCTCTGCCGCATCAGTATTTTATCCTCTGGTTTTGGAATTTGCCATTTTATAATAGGAAGTTTAAATGATAGGTGATGAATAAATTCATGCGTGGAAGACCCGTAAGCACGTTCATTACTTTTCCATCAATTACAGCCATAGATGATCACCGCCGACCGATCCACACTAAACAATGACATTCTGCATTCCATTCTAAAGCACTCAGTGTGAAAACCCCTACCCCGTTGATAAATATTTCAATTTCTTGTATTGACCGTTCCGTTCCGCTCCGCACTTCACACTTCACGTGAACTCACGGCACGACTGTGTACGACGTTCAATAAACCAATGACGTCGCAACGACGTTTCAAAGGCATTGGCGCAAACATGTGTTCGCCGCAAATGCGCAATAGATCGCAGACTAACGGCGCTCTCACTCTCATCGCTCGTGATTACAATGACAACAGATAAATCCAGCGCCAATATCAACCGCATAACGCGCTCGAAATACTTCCGTTAGAACATTTTTGGAATACAAAACAAATCTGCTCCTAATTGAAAAGTCAACGTGGGGAAAGAATACCCCAACGCCCCCCCCCCCCCCCAACACACCCGAAGAAAAACGAACTATTAACAACTTCATTTGTAATATATACCGCGTATACCTTTTTGTGAATATTTGTCTCAACATCCATACATCCAAATATTTGCATGTTCGAGTAGTTGCCCCAAAACCACACGCTACTATAAATTAGGGATGCCCATGCATACAGAGTTTCTTTCGCAGTGGGATGCTGGGATTTCCAAACAATTGTTGTGTTCGTTCGATTGGTTTACTTGCTAGATAATTAAGCGCGGTGGATGAAAATTATAATGCACATAACCCAGCGAACTAGCACTCGATTTCGACTTTCTCTCCACTCTCCAAGGTTATGGAGAGAGGTATCTAGAGACCAATGACACTTAATGATCGACAGTGTGGCAGGGGTGCCACAGGGCTCACTTCTGGGACCAGTCCTTTACAATATACTTTTATGTGACATTCCGCAACCACCCCAGGGTGACTTGCTGTCAGTTTATGCCGACGACATACTTATTGCCTCATCGGGGCCTGTAGCTTCTACCGCTAACGCAAGACTGAATGACTATCTTTAAGAGTTATGGACTCATTTCGACAGATGGAAACTGACGCTGAACATAGCAAAATGTGACAGCGTTATTTTTAAGGGCAAACGGCGATTTCTTTACCCAAATGTCAGGAGTTATGTTCCTGACATCCGGATAGGGAATAACCCGATTAGGACCTCGGACACAATTAAGTACCTTGGGGTCATTTTCCAAACCAATTTTGAGTTCTATAGGCATATGGATCACATATTGGCCAAGGTTAAACGAATTTTTTACCTCTACCCTGCGACTTTATGACGTAGGAGGGGTTTTAGTATCGATGTTGGGCTGCTGATCTATAAACAGATCATAAGGCCTATATTGTCCTATGCTTTCCCCGTCTGGTTTGGAATCTCATCCGCCCAGATGGAGAGACTTAGGAGGTGGGAACGGCGTATACTGGTATCTTGCCTGTGTTTGCCACCCACGATTGCTGAGGACGGAACTATAAGAAGACCTTCTTGTAGAATCATTTACAACGCGGCCGGTTTCGATCGTATTGACGTATTTTTAATGAAAGGGGCACTTCGGTTCCTAGATAGTTCTGCCTCCTTGGATAACGGACTGGTTAGGGATAGTCTTCAGTTAGATACCAATATGCTAAGACTACTAGAGGATAACTAACGACCTCCTGTCGGTCTTTTGACTCTGGAGAGGGAGGGTATTTTGTATAGAGATGGTAAGCTCCTATTCTACCATCGAAGGTTAGGAAGTTTTGACTTGGACGATCTCGTATACAACACTTGCCAATAATTGGAACAGACAATGGTTCACCCTATATTGTAAATAGTAGTTATAAGTGATAGTGTTAAGTGTTAATTTAAATTGTTATGTATAAAAAAAATGATGAGTAATTCCCTTTTTAGTAATTCGTATTTTGGGGGAAATTTTTTGATATATTATAGATTTAATATAAGTGACATGTATGTATAACTACAACATATAAACGTTAGAATATATAGTACTAGAAAAATACTTTAAGTATGTTAGTAATGAGGTAAGAATGACTAATGTTAGCTCTTAAGCGCATTTAAATATTGTATTAAGGACATCGACTTCAATAAAGCAAGCCAGCAAGTTCAACTAAGTAATGATCGACAGTATGGCTTCCGTAGGAATCGACGTAGGGACGATCTGATAACGATGCTGCAAGAACTATGGAATCGATGTATTCACCAGTTTGGTGATTTTGTTAAAGGCTTCTTGCGTAGCCAATCGTTAAGACTCTTTAAGACCATAATCGTTAAGACTCTTTAAGACCATAAAGGACTACAGTTGCAAGAGAATCCGAAGACGCCTTTAATCGGCCTTATTCTGTCCCGGAATAAATCCTAAAAACATATAAAATTTAGGTGAAGTTTTAATAAAAAAAATAACTATTACCGGTGTGTTCAGAGTTTCACTTTAGCTGTCAGTGAAGTGAGTTGTCAGTCACAGAATCGCGAATATGAATGATACAGGTCTACGTTGTCTAGGTCGCATCTGTGAAGCGAACTGATTTCCGAAGCCCTTCTAAATAGTGAATGGTAAATCGATTCCGATTCTAATCGAGAATCGATTCTGAGGGCTCAAAAACGATTCTTTTGGTATCAATTATCGATGCTTGTTAATCGAAATTTACTTTTAATGAAAAACACCCAAAAAGTATGAACTAACTTTGTACGTACTTTTGGTGGTAACAAGTTGTGAAATTTAAAAGCTGCAATTTTATTAATTAAACAAAAGGAAATGACACGAAGTGTGGAATTGATATAAAAAATTGACACTGGGGTTTTCGTACCTCCAAACAGTCCAAGCATTTGGAAAAATTAAATTATTGCGTAAAAATACATCCCAATGCAAGATAGATCGCTTGCAATGGAAATATCGGATAAAGTAGTAGACGATAATGATTAACCATATTATACAAAATATGCATAAATAAAACTGAAGATGGAAAAGTATTTTTAAGTGCTTATGGAAATGTTATTTATACAGAATTGATCCATGTAGAAAGTTTTATTCAAAATGGTGAGAGCGGCCACGTAAACCAAGATAGTTTTCTATTATAATATTATTTATATTTCGTGAGATAAAGTATTATATGTTAGATAAACACGAATTGTTAGTAACACCAATAAAAAATCGAACATATACTGAAAATACGGTGAATTAGTTCAGTCGATTATTTCTTTATCATTTACATTTTAATATCAAGATCTTCGAGAAAATCTGATATATTCATACCACATCGGTCGTCGCTAAAATCGCATTTGACTAATGAAACTCTCATTATAACAACTTTTTATAGTTGTTTTCATTTTAGTGTTAATTAGAAAGTATTAGTATTGATGAAATATTACACAAAACTTGTTCAAAATAAATGACAAATGTCAAAACATAGTCTAGGCGAAAAAAATGAGAAACTTACTTTAAAATTCAATATCTCAAAAATAAGAAAAGCAATAGTTTGAAATTTGATAAACTTGTAGACAACTTTCTTCTAAAAATATTCAAAAAATAAAAATATCCGCAGATTTCGAAATGTTAAATTTATTTTTAATTCCTAAAAGTAAAGGTGAACATTAAATTACATATTTTTGCGATGGTATCATTCAATAGATCGGAAAAAATCTATAAGAAAAACGTTTTCCAAAAACTATATATTATAGATTGTTCAGAATAGTCGATTAAGGAAGGGCACCTTAGTGTAAAACAATTAAAAAGGCGTAAAGTTCGGCCATGGCGATTCTTATATACTCACCACCATGGATTGGAGATATTTTTATGCAAATTTAAATAAATTTAAAGTCCACTCTCGCTTGTAGGGAGAGGGTATCAAAACATTTGGACAGCGTGTATATCGTTCTTAAGTACCCTAACTTTGTTATTGTGGGCATTTTCTCTACTAGTTAGTTAAAATTATACCTCCGAGTTTTGTGGTTAAACATTTCTACCGATTCCGATTAAGAATCGATTCTCAGGTCCGATTCTTCGATTCTAAGAATCGTATTCAAAAATAGTTGATCGGGAATCGAGAATCGATTCTTGTCTTCGATTACCATTCACTACTTCTAAACAATCAACTGAAATTGTGATAGTAATTCAGATCTAGTTTCACCAAAAATCAAGTGATGTGAGACCCAGAACTGCCGGTATTCAAAGGCTGATATTGCATGATATTTTAGAAAACGACAACTTCAAATTTTTTAAAAGCACGACACAAAAACTAAAATCTATTTTTAATACACAAACGTTCAGAACACAAAACTTAAGTTCATTACAAAAAGTGCACGAAGATGAGGAAGTGTTTGATGAAATCGCTCAAATTGTTAATGAATTTAAATCAGAAAATACCTCGGTACAAATCAAGAGCCATATTGCTCTGATTGAAGCCGACAAGATAGACAATGGTCTGAACACGACGGAAAAAGAATTAATAGGCGAATTTAATTTTTTAGAAATATTTTATATTTTTTTTTTATATTTGTTGTAATGAAATTACAGGTCGCAATTATAGTCCGATCTTACCAAAAATTGGCACAAGTAAGTTTTGTGGATCAAGGACGAACGCTATTTAATTTGAGGCAAATCGGTTCAGCTTTAGATATAGCCCCCATACAAATTTCGCTCTCGATTTGAAATTTTCCGCTCTAGAAACGACATATTGTACCCGATTTTCTTTAAATTTGACACAACATCTTACAATCCAACTAGAAACACCTATGCAAAAATTGGGTAAGATCGGTTCAGATTTAGATATAGCCCCCATACAAATGTCGCTCCCGATTGGACATTTTCCGCTCTAGAAACCACACATTGTACCCGATTTTCTTTAAATTTGGCACGACAGCTTACAATCCAACTAGAAACACCTATGCAAAAATTGGGTAAGATCGGTTCAGATTTAGATATAGCCCCCATACAAATGTCGCTCCCGATTGGACATTTTCCGCTCTAGAAACCACACATTGTACCCGATTTTCTTTAAATTTGGCACGACAGCTTACAATCCAACTAGAAACACCTATGCAAAAATTGGTTAAGATCGGTTCAGATGTAGATATAGCCCCCATACAAATGTCGCTCCCGATTTGACATTTTCCGTTCTAGAAACCACATGTTGTACCCGATTTTCTTTAAATTTGGCACAATATCTTATAATCCAACTAGAAACACCTATGCAAAAATTGGTTAAGATCGGTTCAGATGTAGATATAGCCCCCAAACAAATGTGGCTCCCGATTTGACATTTTCCGCTTTAGAAACCACATATTGTACTCGATTTTCTTTAAATTTGGCACAACCGCTTATAATCCAAGTAAAAACCTATGGTGAAAGTGGCTAAGATCGGTTCAGATTTAGATATAGCGCAAATACAAATGTTGCTCTCAAATGTTTAACCGAATTTGGCCAAACTATACATATTATATTTCACCTATTTCGTTCCAGGTTTCAATATAACCCCATACAAATGTCCTTTCCGATTTAACATTTTTTGTCAAACACATACATTTACGAATTAAATCTCGGGCCTCGGCGGATATCATACTCTTCCCAATTCGTGCAATTCCGAATCCCGGCGATTTTCCCAACCACCTCTCGATTGACATCTCTACTATTCGCATAGACACTCGTAACAGCAATAAAAATAAATAAATAAAAATAAAAGGCCAATCGATAGTAGAGAACACTAGAGAACCGCAACAACAACAATTTACTATATATCTGATAACAACAAAACACAACAACCACCCGATGAGGCGGAGATGAAAAGAGCGCCAAATTGTAGAAGAAGCAAAACCCCAACAACAAAGACTAAACAAAACACAAAACGTAATGAAACCAAAACAAACAACACGAATTCGATTTCGAATTCATCGTCCACAATTCATTTGCTTTGTGACGCTGCTGCCTGCAGTACTGGCTGTTGGTTGTTGTTATTGCCTCTGACGATTCTGGCCGTCAGTCGAAGACCACGTGGTTTTCCGTTTTTCAAGTTCATTTAATGTTTGTCTTTTGGTTATTATATTGTTGTCGTTTTGCTTTTGTTTAAAAAGAACGTTTAGCGATGGCTAATATACATATCGTTGCCCTAATATAAAAAGGAACTAACTCGTATTTTTTTTTTTTTTTGAGAAATCGATTATTTTTGTTAGTTTAGACCAAGGCGTATGTATACAGGTGATAGCACTAGAACAACAACAAATTCGGCAACAACAAAATACAAGTAATTTTTTGAATGGTGAGCCATACTGTCAAAGCAAAATATATGGGATTTGACAGTTTCGGTTACTTTTGAATGAAAACAAATTCAGTCAGCTGGGCACCTTTATAAATACGCCTTGGTTTAGACTGAATGTTAAAATAACCAAAAATCTTGACTTGATTTGCAAAGAATATGAGTTAGGCCTCTTTTATGATATGTATTTTTATAGGTAGAGAGGGGCATTCATACAAAACGATCTACATATCCGATCCGGAATTACATATCCAATAGACTTGGTTAAAATTCACTTATTCGGGATATCCCGAATATTAGAGTAACTTCAATTGCGCGGGATGAAAAAAAAAACAATTTTAAATAACCTATAAAATTCATGTTTTTTTACAACGGTTGTGTTTATTTTTTTCCAAATAAAAGTAGGTGAATAAAGTATCAGAATGTAAGATCAAAAGTTGATTTGTAATTATCGTTAAAAGTTAAAATCGTGAGAAATTTAAAAATGTATAGAAAATTAATGAAAATTTCTTCAAAATTCTAAATATATATTTTTTGTATTGTAATTAAATTGACCACTCCGCCTCGATTTCAGTGAAAATTGTTTAATACAAAAGATGGTTCTTCAGAGCCAAACTTTTCAGTTTATTACAAAAATAAGCGCTGCGGCTCACAGTGGTACAAAATCGAATGCCATCGGCCAAAATTCAATCATTTTTGTTCTACACCATTTGACAAATGTAATTGAAATTAAAAATGAGAAATTGAGGCAATACAAATTTAAATGCAGAAATATAAATTTAATCGGAGAAAATACAAACTAAATTCAGAAAAGTAAATTAAAATGTACAATTTGTATAAATGTAAATTGAATATAAAATTTGATATTGATAACTAAACAAATTAAAATCGATTTATTTATTTATGGGGAAAAAATATAAAAGAAGTGAAGAGAAGTATAATTGAAATCGAAAATGAAAATCCAATAATACGAATATACCAATATTCCAATGAATAGGACACATAGATCATTTAACGCAATGACGGGGGATAGAAATTGGATAAAGGAATTACTTAACAGAGCTAGTTGTAGTTTGCGACAACGCTCCCTGCCACAGCCAAATTGAAATCGTTGTGAAAAATATAACAGCTACCCTGCTCCGTCTGGTCCATATAGTTCTATGTTAAATTCTATAGAATACATATGATCCAAAATAAAGACGTATGCATTGATTGAGAAAATACAACATAATATTAAGAAAATACAAATTGAAATTGAGAAAAAACAAATTAATATTCAGAAATGTAAATTGAAATTTAGAATGCACAATTTGGTATTGAGAATTAAAAAATTGGAAATGAAAAAATACAAATTAATATCAATTTCAATTTATATCAACCTGCATTTTCTCAATTTCAACTAAAAACGGTGTACTATACATTGAATATCGTTATCAAAATATAAAAGACTCAACTAACATTTTTTGCAAATCGATATTTTTGTTTATTATGACCGAAGTTTTTGTGTTTTGTTAAAATAACCAAAAATCTCGATTAGCAAAAAAATGTTAGTTGGGTCTTTTTTATATTTTGGTAACGATATATAATTTCGCTTTTCGTTGCTTATAAATCTCAAGCAATTATACCCTCACTCTACAGACAGATTTGGGACAGAAAAAATGTGTAACGCATTGAAGGAGTGACTTAAGAATTTTAGTATGTTTGTGCCGAATCCGTTTCATGATGTTTTAAGTTGTTTGAGCCATGTCCGTCCGTCCGTCTGGCTGGTGTACTCGATAATTCTCAAAAGGAGTAATTATTTTCCCAAACTTAGGCGAAATTGCCACACCACACAAATGCACATGTTACAATGTTAAATTAGACCTTTATAACTTTTATGCCGGTATCTGAATTATAGTAAATAATAAATAGTTCGGTCTTAAGTAATATATTAAAAATTCAAAACAAATGCTTGGAATTTTGATTCTGAGTCGGTTTAACCGATTGAAACTTACTTACTTGTTTTCAAACCCTACACCACTTCGTGGACTAGGGTATTATAAGTTAGTTTTCCCCCAAATATTTGTAACGCCAATAAATAATCGAGCTAGACCCACCTTTAAGTATACGGATCGGCTTAGAATCACCAGCTGAATCGATTTAATGTCTGTCTGTCCGTCCGTCCGTCCGTCTGCTGTCCATATATTCTTGTTCGCACTCTACAGGTCGCTATTGCTGTCCGATTTTCATGAAATTTGGCACAAATTACTTTTTTGGCCAAGGACGATCATTATTGAATTTGGAGGAAACCGGTTCAGATTTAGATATAGCCATCATACAAATGTCGCTCCCGATTTGACTTTTTCCGCCCTATAAGGCACATATAGTACCCGATTTTCATCAAATTTGGCTTAACACCTTATAATCTAACGAGAAATACCTGTGGAGAAAGCGGGTTAGATCGGTTCTGATTTAGATATAGCCCCCATACAAATATCGCTCCCGATTTCACTTTTTCTGCTCTAAAATCCACATATTGTACCCGATTTTCTTTAAAATATCTCACAACATCTCAAAACACATATGGTGAAAGTGGGTAAGATCGGTTCAGATTTAGATATAGCCCCAATACAAGTGTTGCTCCAAAATAATTAACCGATTTTTGCCAAACTTTACATATTATATTTCACCTATAAATATACATGGTGAAAGCGGGTCACATCGTTCCATGTTTCAATATACCCCCATACAAATGTCATTTTTTCTCAAACACATACATTTACAGGATACAAAAATCCTTCCCGATTTCACTTTTTTATCGAATTGTATTGTAGTGAGATAGAAAATGGAGTATATCATATAGTCGGCTCCGTCCGTCTTTAGACTTTCCTTACTTGTTTGGGAGATACCCCATTCTGCTCTATTACAGCTCTGAAAACTACATCTTACATCGGATCTTCATCAAATTTTGCAGACCATTATATGTTTCAACTAGGAATACCTTCCGTGAATGAGAAATATATTGGCGCATGTTTTGGCACAGGCCTCAAGTGTTGTTATAGGACCTCTTCAAATGTCCGTCCGATTCATCCTATTACCGCTGTATAATCTGTATTTATCATTGAATCTTGATCAAATTTTCCAGATCATGTTATATTTACTTTGCTAGGAATATCTGCTGGAAAATTGGATCAATTACTTTATTATTTACCATTTTTATTAAATTTGACTAAAGATGAATTTATAGTAACTGTATAATTTATATGAACTACATAAAATTGATCCCATGAAATACCTGGGTTTAGTAATCAAAGCGAGGTATATACGCAGGGAGTGGTGTATGGTATTATATAGTTTGTTAATATATTAATTTATCAATATAAATTTGTCCTTTCTCAATATTAATTTGTTTTTGCCCAATAATAAATTGTTTTTACTCAATATCAAATTGTATATTCTCAATTTCAATTTACTTTTATGACTGCCAAATTGTATATTCTCAATTTCAATTTACATTTCAGAATTTGAACCTGTATTTTCTCAACTTTATTTCCCAATTTCAATTTGTATTTTCCAAATTTCAATTGAAAATTGTGTTTTTTCAGTTAAAAAAAATAAATTAAATAAGGAGATATTTTGAAAAGATAACAGGATAACATTGAAAATCGGGCTATCGCTTACTACTCCGTATCATGGACAAAATCAGAAAACTGACATCATTTTAAAGTCCGACTAAGAAAAAATCGCAACATTTTTTCTTAGTAATAGTTTTTTAAGCTCCAGAGTGTTGGATATTTATGTGTGAAATAAACTGATTTTGTAGTTTCGATTGTGAGTAGTTGAAGAAAAATATGGTTCCAAAGTAAATGTTCAGACGGAATTGAATATTCTTATCGTTTCTAAATAGCTGTGATATGGTACAAATTTTGATTTTTATACCCTCCACCTCCAGGATGGGGGTATACTAACTTTGTCATTCTGTTTGTAACACCTTGAAATATCGACCTGAGACCCTATAAAGTATATATATTCTTGATCATCATAAAATTCTAAGACGATCTAGCCATGTCCGTCCGTCCGTCTGTTGAAACCACGCTAGCATCTAAACGAAAGGAGCTAGAACGTTCAAATTTTCGGTTGGGATTGAAACGGCCCAAAGGGAAAAATGTTTCCCTCACAAGGACTAAAAATATCCATAATAAGCCCTAATATTTTAGCGTATTTAAGCATGTTTTTTGAATATATCTGTTTATATTTGGTATGCGCATTCCCCTCATAGCAAACACGTGCACCATAAAGTGATTATTATTTGTAGGGGGTGAAATGGGGCAAAAAAGGGATAAAAATGGTACATATTAAACGACAACAACTACAAACACGAAATTCGGGGAATGTACACACCGAATTTCGTGTTTGTAATTGAGTAGATACATAATATAAAAGTATTTTTTCCAAATTCGTACTTTTAAGGGGTAAAATAGGAATAGAGGGATAAAAATGGTACCAACCAAACGGCTGTACCTAGAATAATGGAATTCGGTGTATACATTCATCTGATTGCATAGATAAGTTAAAATACACCGATTTTTCAAAATTCGTACTTTTTGGGGTTAAAATGAAAAAAGGGGATAAAAATCGTACCAATCTAATGACCGCAGCTAGAGTCATGAAATTCGGAGTATACATTCCTCTGAGTGTGTAGACACGGGAAATAAACTGATTTTTCGAAATTCGTACTTTTTGGGGTTAAACTGAAAAAGGGATAAAAATAGTACCAATCAAATGACCACAGCTAGAGTCATGAAATTCTGACTGCGTAGACACGAATAGACGAAAATAGACGAATTTTTCGAAATTAGTACTTTCAAGGGATACAATGGTACAGAGGGATAAAAATAGTACCAACTAAACGACCACAGCTAGAATGATAAAATTCTAATTGTGTAGAAACGTCAAGGGGGTAAAAATGGTACCAACCAAATGGGCGCAGCTGGAATCATGGAATTCGGTGTATAAATTCCTCTGACTGCATAGACACGCAAAATAAAAAGTTTTTTTCCAAATTCGTACTTTTTCTTTTAAGGCATAAATTGGTTGAATCATGCAGTTAGGTTATTTTGCACTATGAACGTCTGATGATGGATTTTCAAAATTCGTACTTTTGGAATTCAAATAGAATGGAAATACAACCAACTGTAGCATCTACCAATATTTATGGCCTTGAAAATATAAATATAAGAATATTTATTTTTTGAATTGACGTATTGGTAGCATTACCTTATAAGCGTGGTTTGAAATAATTAAAATATTATATTTATTTATAAAATTAACTTTTCAATATTTGTATTTGTTTTGGTTTGGCTATATTAAAAATATTATATTTTCCTGTAATATTACTGCACTTCTACGAAAACCGACAACCTCTGTGGAATGCAATCCATGGTGGTGGAGGGTATATAAAGTTCGGCCTGGCCGAACTTAACGCCGTTTTTACTTGTTTTGTATTAAAAACATTATTTTTAATTGACTTTTATGGATGAATATTTAAAAAATTCCTAATTTTTGATGGGCAAAAAATATAACATTATAAAATTCGCTAAATTTTTTTCTAATAATATTTTATAATATTTTATTTTCTATTTTTCGGATAGTCTGGCTTGAGGTCATGAACAAATAAAAAAAACAGATATTTAGTTTGTTTAAATTGTTTTATTTATTTATTCTTTTCCGATATTTCGATCGTCATCCTCAGGGATATTCACATAAAATACAAACAAAATTAATTATACAAAAATACAAAACAAAAATTAACACAATAATTATATTTAGCAAAACAAATGAACTCTTTCGTTTCGAAGTACTTTCTCAACTAAAGCTATTGTTTTCGTCCATATTGGTAAATAATGTTTCGATATAATTGGTCATTCTCTGGTCAGTAGGTACATTTATAATATGCACTATGGTCCCAAATCCATATTTTTGGCAGAAATTAAAAAAATTTAAATTGAAAATTGTTAAGTGTTTACATATTTTCTTAATGGCAACACTCCAAGCTATCAAGAAAATGTATTGGAGAAAACTAGGTGGCAACACCGCAAGCCTGAGAGGCATTTAAAGTTTGCTGTTGAAACAAGTGGGATTAATTCGGGTCTAAATGAGTAGTTATACAAAATACTTAAAATTAAGGCGTACAAAGAAAATAATGAAGTGACTATATGATTGGAATTGAAGGCCGGCCGTAAGTAGTTGAAAAATATATTTAACATTTTGTGATTACTGTAGTCTTGTCGTTTTTCTTAATTGTTGTAATTTTGTGATCCGTAGTGAGCATAACCTATAAATGTCGTGGACGAAAAGGTGTATGTAGGACTCAACTTGACTCTAAAAGTCAATGTGAAAGTGTTCGTCTGAGTGTGTAGTTTATGGTGGAATTAATATCTCGTCAGCATTTTTCGGCAAACTGCTACAATTGCCACTTTATTTTAGTAAAATCTTCGATTAGCCATAGTGCACATATTTGATCATATCTCTGAATCAGATTTGTGTATGAGACCCGTCAACATCTCATTTTAAGGGCAAGGCAAGTACCTTTAAAATGGTATATAACGTCATTTCTTTTCTGTACACATGTAGACATTTTATATAATTTCCTGAAATAATTATTTAAATTGCAGTGTCAAGTAGAATATTTGTATGCTATATATATATATATATATATATATATATATATATATATATATATATATATATATATATATATATATAGCTTTTGAGAAATATTTCATAATAGTTTTGCATACTCTGAAGCAAAATCCTATGTTTGAATTATTTTTAGGTTAATTGAACTTATTTGAACTTCACTTTGTTTCCTTGTATCAAGTAAAATTTTCCTCAGTTTAAGTAAAAATTTACTTGATTTGAGTTAAAATTTACTTAATTTTAGGAAAATTTCAGCAACATTTTACTTAGACTTAGTAAAAATTTACTTGGTTTGAGTAAAATTTTACTTAGTTTTACGAAAATAAATAACTTGCCAACTCACTTTGACTGTTACTACCATGCTACGTCACTTATTGATTATTTTTTAGTCTCAGATATCAACTTTGTCGAACGTAGTGGCCAACTTCAAATCCCTGCCTTAATATATGTCATCATGCCTTAATATATATTTCATTATCGCTAGTTGTAAATACATCTCCTGAATATATTCTTTACAGAGATTTCATGAATTTTAACTTGAATGAATGTCTAAATGACTTGGAGGAAGCTGACTTCAGGACTATTTTCGAAACCTCTGACACCAACGCACAGGTCCTTTATTTTAATTCTTTAATAATTGACCAATATAATAAACATGGTCCATTAAAAAGGAAAAAAATTAAAAAATCCACAAATTGGTTGAAGTGTCGTGAAGTTGTGGAAGCTAAACAATTTAGGGATTTAGCATTTAGAGCATATCAGGAAGAAAGGAATGATAACCGCTGGAAAATTTTCTGTAAATATCGTAATAAATTGAAGTCGATTAAAAGAAAAATTAGAAAAAGAGAATGTATACATTTCTTTTCCAGTACATCTGGTCGTGTGTGGGATAAGTTGAAATTTATCGGAGTTATTGAATCTAGATCTGATTGTTTTCCTGAAAACTTAAATATGCTTAATGAGAGCTTTATATTAGCACATGATAACACTATTGCTGATATCGGATTTATAGAACATGAAAGAAGTAATGCTTTTGCTTTTAGTAGGATCGATGAACTTGAGGTAGCACAAGCACTGAGTAGGATTAAATCAAAAGATGTTGGTCATGATAATTTATCTATAACTTTCATTCGTAGTATCATGTACCATATTATTAAACCTCTAACTCACATTTATAATACCATATTAGTGACCACACAATATCCGTACGAATGGAAGATTGCTCGAATTGTACCTATAGCGAAAATCAGAAATCCCTCTTGTATGTCTGATTATAGACCCATAAGCATTAGAGATTATAATTAATTACAAAATATTAAATCATTTGAATGAGTATCATTTAATATCACCTTATCAATCAGGTTTTAGACCAGGGCATAACTCAACGAATCTGGTACTAGACGTGGTTGAAAGAATTAGAAAGAGTATGGACACTGGTATAGGATCGGTAGTTGTTTTTTTAGATTTTAAAAAAGCTTTTGATTCCGTAAATCATCGGTTAATGGTAAGGAAGTTAAATCGTCAGTTCAATTTTTCGTCGTCTGCTTGTAGACTGAATGAGTCTTTTCTTACTGAAAGAAGTCAGTTTGTGAAAGTTAAGGAACATAGGTCAGATTGCACTTCTCTGCATCATGGTGTTCCACAGGGTTCAGTCCTGGCACCCCTATTATTTATGATGTACATTAACGATATCATTAACTCATTATCATTTTGTAAAGCACGCGTATATGCAGATGATATACAGCTTTTTGCGTGTTTGAGTGGTGATCATTCTATTTCAGATTTTTTCCAGTCATTTAACAGCGTCTTAGGTAGAATATCGCAATGGTCAGTAGATAATAAAATAATGACCAATCCGTCAAAAACGTATGCTATAAAATTTGGAGATACTGCTAATACATTATCTCGTTTGATTTTGGATGGTACTGCTATTGAATATGTATCTCACCACAAATCTTTAGGTCTGTATTTAGATCACCATCTCACATTTGATTATCATATTAGTTTGGTGAAACTGAATAATTTGGGTTTCTACTTTCCGTTACATATTAGAAAACTAATCGCTAAAACCGTACTCATGCCAATTTTTCTTTACGGAATTGAAATCTATACATGTACATCGGCCGGTAATATTGAGAAGCTAAGAAAATGTTTCAATAGAATTATCCGTTTCGCTTATTGGTTAAAGCCATATGATCATGTGTCTGCCGCTATTAAGGATTTTCTAGGCTTGCAATTTGTAGACTTTATTAACATGATATCATTAACATTGTTTTCAAAACTGTTAAGTTCTCTAACCCACAATATTTATTAGACCTATTTAATTTTTCCCATTCAGTAAGAACTTCATTCATTATTTGTCCCAGAATAAATTCGCATTACATGCCAGAATCCTTTGTTGTAAGAATATCTAGACTTTGGAACTCTGTCATACCATATTACTCACGGAATTTTTTCATGAGTTTAAATGATTTTAAAAGGACATTTACTACACATATTTAACACAAGCCACTGTACTGTTTTGCTTTTGTTTTCGTTGTATACTGTGTTCATTTTACGTGATTGTGCGATATATATTTTATAAGGTATTATTATTAAGTTATGAATATGAAGTTTTGTTAACATTATGATATTTTTTTATCTTACTCAAAATATACCATGTAATTAAATTTGGCCCAAAATGGCTTGCCAATTACATAATAATCACAATAAAAAAATTACTTAAATTTAGTAAAAATTTACTTTATTGATATGAGGAAAGATTTGACTAGATTTAAGAAAATTTGAGCAAAATTTTACTTAGATTTATTAAAAATGTACTTGGATTGAAGAAAAATTTACTGCAATTTTCCTCAGTTTAAGTAACTTTCAAGGAAAAGTTTGAACTTAATATGAACTTGAACTTTGCTTTAGCACAATACGAAGTTCAATTTTCATAAATTTTAGTTCATTCTAACTCATTACAGGGTTCCCTTTTTATACACTCCACGAGAGTATTATGTCTTTGTGCATTTGTTTGTAACACCCAAAAGGAAACGAGATAGACCCATTGTTAATTATACCGATCGTCTTAGAATCACTTTCTGAGTCGATTTAGCAATGTCCGTCTGTCTGTCTGTCCGTCCGTCCGTCCACCTATTCTTGTAATCACGATACAGGTCGCAATTGTAGACAGAACCAAATGAAACTTTGCACAACGATGTTTTCGGGATAAGGACGAACGCTATTTAATTTGAAGAAAATCGGTTCAGATTTAGATATAGCCCCCATACGAATTTCACTCCCGATTTGACTCTTTTCACTCTAGATACCACATATTACAACAGATTTTCTTTAAAATTGGCAAAACATCTTATATTGTAACTAGAAACACCTGTGGTAAAAATGTGTTAGATCGGTTCAGATTTATATATAGCTCCCATACAAATTTCGCTCCCGATTTGACTTTTTCCGCTCTATAAACCACATATTGTATCAGATTGTCTTCAGATTTGGTAAAACATCTTATATTCCCACTAGAAACTCCCATGGTGAATATCGGTCAGATCGGTTCAGATTTATATATAGCTCGCATACAAATTTCGCTCCCGATTTGACTTTTTCCGCTCTAGAAACCACATATTGTATCAGAATGTCTTCAGATTTGGCAAAACATCTTATATTTAAACTAAGAACATCTATGGTGAAAATCAGTTCAGATTTAGATATAGCCCCTATATAAATGACGCTCCCGATTTGACTTTTTCCGCTTTAAATACCACATATTGTACTCGATTTTCTTTAAATTTGGCACAACATCTTATAATCGTACTAGAAACACCTATGCAGAAATTAGGTAAGATCGGTTCAGATTTAGATATAACCCCCATATAAATGTCGCTCCCGATTTGACTTTTGCCGCTTTAAAAGCCACATATTGTGCGATTGTCTTTAAATTTCGCACAACATCTTATAATCTAACTAAACAAAACTATGGTGAAAGTGGGTAAGATCGGTTCAGATTTAAATATAGCCCAAATTCAAATGTTGCTCCCATAAGTTTAACCGATTTTGGCCAAACTATACATTTTATATTTCACCTAATTCGTTCCAGGTTTCAATATATCCTCATACAAATGTCCTTTCCGATATAAAATTTTTTGTCAAACACATACATTTACAGGATACAAAAAACCTTCCCGTTTTCACTTTTTCACCGAATTGAATTGTATTCGGATTGAAAGTGGAGTGTATCATAGAGTCGGCCCCGCCCGACTTTAGCCTTTCCTTACTGGTTTTCTGAGTGTACCTTGACGTTTTCCAGCCCAGTCGCGGATCCCGGGAAATTTAAAAAATATGTCCCGTTTCCCGGTAAATAATACAATGAATACACGATCAAGCCTTTGTAGGATTCAAAAAGGTGCCTTAAGGCAGTACTTGACGCTCCTTTGCAGAAGCATAGAACAGCACTCAAACGTCATCAACGCGAGACGCAAAACCTAACCTTACCTAATATAGGTCAGCGAGTTTTGGTAAATATATATTATTGTAAAAAGGGAATAAAAACAATAAATGATAAACAACAGAAGCCACATGATGCTGACCGAAATCATAAGATTTCTATTACCACAATGAGAGTGTCAGCGATAAACCAAACCACAGACTGTCAATTGGGGCACGGCAAGTAATGATAATGGGACTCACATGTACTGCTTAAATTTCCTGTGTCACCTCCTCTTCACCACCTCAACCACATTCGCTCAGTGTAACTAAAACCGCAACAAACGTTGCGTGCAACAAATGAAATGTAGGTGAAACCTGCGCTCTAACAAAATACACTCGTGCACACACATACTCATTCACATACATCTTTAGATTTACGTTCCAAAAGGACGAAGAGGATAACTTCAAAAAGAAAGAGCACATTCATCCAAACGCAACCAGCACGAGCACCAGCAAACAAACACTTGTTGTTTCAAACCCAGCACAAGCAACACAACAACAACTAGCACCACTCACTCTCTCACTCATCCTGTTTCCTTGTTCGCTCTGTGCTTGCCTCTCCCTCTCTCTCACACACAGGCAACCGTCCGTGTGTTTGTTGTGGTTTGGGTTTTCTTAGTGAGTGTGTTTGCTGGGTGGGGGAAACACTCGTTAATCCTTGTGTCGGGTGGCTGGTGGTGAGAGTGGCTCGTGCCGTTTCTTTTGTCATCATTAAAAAGGACTATAAAGTGTCACCATAAATTCTTAAGAGGTTAGAAAGAGACCTGCACGTTGGCTGGTCCTCGAATGCCGGCCTCCTTTTCTCGGTCGTTCGGACCCGAAGACGCGTCATGAGGAAGCAAGCCAGCCGAGTTTTGCATGTGAAGGTATGTTAATTTTCTGCAGATGATATATTCCTCACAATCGGGGGCATTTCTGCGTCGTGCTCTCGTTTGCACCTTATCCTTGTTAAGCAACGCACACACACACACTCACAAACGTATATTTTAATTTATTTTTACAAATGCAAGGACTTACACACACACACTGCGACAACTGTGAAAAATAAAATGGGGGTGTGACCAAATGTTACCTATCGACAAATGTAGGATTCTGCGCTTTTGGACCTACTTGACTTTTTATCGCAGAATGCTTTTAATCGTTATTGGCTGATGTCCTGTAGGTGCTCCTGGCCCCACAGTAATAGCGACAGATACCGTCGGCATTCGATGTTGAGCCACAGCAGGTTTGCCCACTTCCTCCCCTCCTCGCTAATGTTGGCCTTTTGTACGATTGTCGTTGGCGTCCTCGTCGCTGTCGTGCACAGAGAGTATCCTTTGCAGTGTCCTTGAATTGATTCGTTGTCATTGTCGTAATTGTATAATAAATATGTTAATGAGCTGGCTGGCTGGTTGGCAGGATTTGATTTTAAGTCTTCTGCTCTCTACGTACTCGCATATTATAATGGGGTGGAGCACAGCAGCGGTCATGTTCACAGAGAGTGGGTATACTCCTCCTTCCCCCAGGGATATGTGTAGGTGGTTGTGTTCTTGTTGTAGTCCTTCAGTGTTTACGTAGACGTAGGTATGGAAGTATTTATGATGTTCGCTGATATTTAATCGCTTAAATGGGTTCTGGCAAATTTCATCGGTGGTCGTGTTGCAAGGCCTGCTCGAAATAACATTTCAAGGGAATATCTAAGGAAGGACATCATGGTGGCGTTTCTGGAATCTGACATCGAAGTGACCTTATTAAACACAACACAGTGGACATCAGTGAGAGATTATTGGATTACATATATCCCTGGTGGACCAGTGACTATAATCCTGGTCATTCTTTAGTTTTGTGTTCTGAATTATGTTTTTGCTTCGTTTTGTGTGAGAAAACACAGCATTTTACATGGGAATAGGTTCTTCATTTCGGTCCCCATTAATGTCAGAGGACTTTGATACGAACATTTATTTTTTTACAAAGTTTTCTACAGTTTAAATTCATATAAGGTTAAACCATCAATGTTACTTCACTAGGGTGGCCGCTTTTTTTTCACTAAACCAACACTCAGGGGATGTCCCCTATAAATGCAGTGCATTGCGTTGGTAGAAGGAAGATAAGGTTTTACTCGGCGTGTACATTCATCTGACTGTGTAGACGCGCAAAATAAAGGATTTTTGTTAAAAATGGTACTAATAAGACGGCTGTAGCTAAATTCGCTCTGGCTGCGTTGGCACCGGAAAGAAAGTGATCTTTCAATATTCGTACTTTAGACCGAAATGGAGAAAAAGGTATATATTTGGTAGCGAACCAATGGCTACAAGCAGGACCATAATCTTCGATGTGTATAAATGATTTTTTGGAAGTTTATACTTTTAGGGGAACACGGGGCGAAAGGGGATAAAATTGGTATTAGATCAAAAGGCTGCGGCGAGAATCATGAAATTCGGTGATCGGGCTTGTGAGAAAACGGGGCGAATGATGCCAACCAAAAGACAGCGACTATAATCATGGAATTCGAGAATTGTCGTGCCGGTAATCGGGGCGAAAGGGAATTAAAATGGTACCAACCAAAAAGGCGTCTCCAAGTTCTCACCATAGATGTCGATTTAACGCAAGAGCATTAATAGTTTGTAATAGTAAACAAATATCGCCATTTTCTTAAGAAATATCATATCTGTGGTGTATATAATGTGGTTCTGAATTTCTACATACACTCAGAAAAATAGCATTCCTAAATCTGATTAAAATCTATTCCCCCAATTTGTTCACCAATTTTACTCCAGTTTAGTAAAAAATAACCTTAAAAGTATGAAAATTATTTAGTATAAAAGATAATAAAGATTCCTTCTTTCAAAGTCATAGTAAATAGTTAATCCTGACAACTGAATACATTCACACTTGTGTGTGGAAGAAAATTTCCAAGGTTTTAAGTAAGAAAAAAAAACAAGTAAAAACGGCGTTAAGTTCGGCCGGGCCGAACTTTATATACCCTCCACCATGGATTGCATTCCACAGATTTTATAAATAAATATAATATTTTTATTACTTCAAGCCACGTTTATAAGGCAAGGCTACAAATACGTTTACACTATATATATCGAAATAATACTTCAAGTCAATTCAAAAAGTAAATATTCTTACAAATATTTATATTTTGAAAAAAGCTTAAATACCACAAATATTGGTAGATAGTGGGTGCTACAGTTGGTTGTATTTCCATTCTATTTTAATTACAATAGTACAAATTTTAAACAAAATAACCTAACTTCATGATTTAACCAAATTCCATGATTCTAGCTGCAGTCATTTGGTTGGTACCATTTGTATCCCCCTTTTTCCAATTTTACCCCCTTATAAGTAAGACTTTCTCAAATCTCTTTATTTTACGTGTCTACGCAATTGAAGGAATGTACACACCGAATTTCATCATTCTAGCAGTAGCCGTTTAGTTGGTACTACTTTTATCCCTCTATACTCATTATATCTCTTGAAAGTACGAAGTTGAAAAACTTTTATTTTTCGTGTCTACACAGTCAGAGGAATGTATACTCTGCATTTCACGACTCTAGCTGTTGTCATTTTGTTGGTACTATTTTTATCCCTTTTTTCATTTTAGCCCCAAAAAGTATGAATTTCCAAAAATCCGTTTATTTTAAGTGTCTACGCAATCAGACGAATGTATACACCGAATTTCATTATTCTAGATGCAGCCGTTTGGTTGGTACCATTTTTATCCCTCTATTCCCATTTTACCCCTTAAAAGTATGAATTTGGAAAAAATAATTTTATATTATGTATCTACTCAATTAGATGAATGTACACACCAAATTTCGTGTTTCTAGCTTTTATCGTTTAATATGTACCATTTTTATCCCTTTTTTGCCCCATTTCGTCCCCTACGAATACGAATAACTTAATGGTGCGCTTTTATGCTATAAGGGGAATGTTCATTCCAAATATCAAGCAAATACAAGCAGACATTTACAAAAAGCAGGCTGAAATACTCTAAATATTAGGGGTATTTTCAGTCCTTGTGAGGGACAAATTTTTCCCTCTGGGCCGATTTCGCCCACTTTCAATCCCAACCGATCTGCAACCATAAGACATATTTAGGGAAAATTTGAACCTCCTAGCTCGTTTCGTTCGGAAGCTAGCGTGCTTTCAACAGAAAGACAGACGGACAGACAGACAGACGGATAGACGGACATGACTATATCGTCTTAGAATTTTGCCACGACCCAGAATATATATACTTTATGGGGTCTCCGATGAATATTTTAAGGTGTTACAAACGGAATGACAAAGTGAATATACCCCCATCCTGGAGGTGGAGGGTATAAAAAGATTTTTTTTTCTATGGAAAAAATTCAATTTAGGAAATTTCAATTAAAACAAGTAAAAAGGCGTTAAGTTCGGCCGGGCCGAATCTTATATACCCTCCACCACGGAGTGCATTCCACAGTATTACCAGCAGATTAACGGATGTCGACTTTAAATAGAAGCACAGCACCATATTACAAAAATTGTGATATTTTTATGCACATTACTCTATATTTGTTAACTATTTCAAACTATAATGTATACTTATGCGCACTGTTTAAAATCTACTACTATATATAAATAAAATGCTGAAATTGTGAAAGTGAACATGCCTAAATATTAGGCGATTGTCGGTCGCCATTAGGGAGAAGCATTTTCAGATACAGACAAAGTGATAAGAAAAGTATAAATTTTAAAGATATCCCCATTCGCCCCATTCTCCGCCCAAATGTACAAATTTCGAAAAACCCCTTTTTCGAGTCTTCATAGTCAGAATGTATACAAGGAATTTCATGATTTCAACGTCAGCGGTTTGGTAGGTCCCATTTTTATCCCTCTTTTTAATTAAATCCCTTAAAAGTACAAATTTCGAAAAATCCCTCTATTTTACGTGTCTATGCAATTAGAGGGATGTACACACCGGATTTCATGATTCTAGCTGTTGTCGTATCATTGGTACCATATTTTATCCCTTTTTGTCCCATTTCGCCCGCTAAAACTTTTATTTTCTTTGGGGTGCTTCCAAGCTACAAGAGGAATGTCCGCAACAAATTTTAACTGCATGAAAATAAGAAATTTAATTAATAAGCCAAGGCTACCAATATTTGTATACTATATATATAATGGATATAATACTTCAATTCATAAAGTAAATATAAGGGAGCAATCATAAATATTGGGGGATAGAGAGTGTACTTTCAGCTACAGTAGTGTGGTTGGTTGTATTTCCATCCTATTTTAATTTCAAAAGTATAAATTTTGAAAATACCTTATCTCTCAATAACACAGTATAAGACAACTTCATGATTCTACCATTTTTTTGTCGTAAAAGCAACAAAATAAAGTACGAATTTGGAAAAATAATATTTTACGTGGCTATGCAGTCAGAGGAATGTATACACCGAATTCCATGATTCTATCGGCGGCCATTTTGTTGGTACCATTTTTATCCCCTTTTTCCAATTTGCCCCCTCAAGAGTACGACTATCTAAAATCTCTTTATTTTACGTATCTACACAATTAGAGGGACGTACTCACTGAATTTCATCATTCTAGCTGTATTCGTTTAGTTGGTACTATTTTTATCCCCTGTAGCCATTGTATCCATTGAAAGTACGAATTTGGAAAAAACGTTTTATTTTTCGTGTCTACGCTGTCAGAGGAATGTATACTCCGAATTTCATGATTCTAGCTGCTATCATTTGGTAGGTACTATTTTTATCCCCCTTTTCCATTTGAACCCCAAAAAGTACGAATTTTGGAAATTTCTTTTATTTTACGTGTCTACGCAATCAGAGGAATGTATATATCGAATTTCATTATTCTAGGTGCAGCCGTTAGGTTGGTACTATTTTTAGTACCTCTATCCCCATTTAACCCCTTAAAAGTACGAATTTAGAAAAAATACTTTTATATTTTGTATCTACTCTATTAGAGGAATGTACACGCCAAATTTCATGTTTCTATCTGTTGTCGTTTGATAGGTACTATTTTTATCCCTTTTCGTCCCATTTCGCCCCCTACAAATAAAAATCAATCTATGGTGCCCTTTTATGTTATAAAGGGAATGCGAATTGCAAATATCAAATAAATACAAGCTATTATGTTCAAAAAACACGCTGAAATACTCTAAATATTAGGGGTATTTTCAGTCCTTGTGAGGGAAAAATTTTTTTGGTGTATACATTCCTCTGACTGCATAGACACGCGGAATAAAAAGATTTTTCCAAATTCGTACTTTTTACTTTTACGGCAAAAATGGTTAAATCATGAAGTTAGGTTATTTTGCACTATGTATGTACGTGAGATAATGGATTTTCAAAATTTTTACTTTTGTAATTAAACTAGAATGGAAATACATGGAAATACTTTTTGAATTGACTTGAATTATTATTTCGATATGTAAACGTATTGGTAGCCTTGCCTTATAAGCGTGGTTTGAAGTAATAAAAATATTTTATTTATTTATAAAATTATTTTGTCAATATTTGTATTTGTTTTGGTTAAAAAAGTATTTTCCTGTAATATCACTACACTTCTACGAAACTCGAAAGCCTCTGTGGAATGCAATTCATGGTTCGGCCGGGCCGAACTTAACGCCGTTTTTACTTGTTATTATGATAATATTGGTATGGTTCAATTATGTATGGAACAAAATATCGGCCTCCGATGACGCTGAGGCGTACTTCTGTGCCGTTAATGTGCCGAATTATCTCATCCTTTTGTTCTTAAATTGTTGCTGGCATATCGACGTACAACTTTTCTTTCAAATAACCCCAAAGAAAGAAGTCCAACGGTGTCAAATCACATGATCTTGGTAGTCATTGTTCGTTAGCTGCATATCGTCCACATCTATATTTTCCAATTCGGGCCATAAAAAATTCGTTATCATCTCACGATAGCGAAGACTATTCACAGTAACTGCCTGACTGGCCTCATTTTGGAAAAAATACGGCCCGATGATGCCGGCAGAAGGCTAAAGTCGGACGAGCCGACTTGCTACGCCATTGCAATTCAAATAGGTGCGGATTTTGGTAAGTGTCCAATATCTTGCGCCGATGATACCCTCTTTCACAATGTATGTTTCCAGCTGAAATATAACTGTTCTGATCAAAATCTAGAGCAGAAAAAGTAAAATTAGCGACATTTGAGTGAAACCTATATATAAAACTGAACTGATTTCACCCATTTTCACTCTAGATGTCTTCAGTTATAATATTTATAAGGTGTTGTGGCAAATTTAATGAAAATCTGTCAAAATATATGGTTTCGAGAGCAAAAAAACATGAAATCGGGAGCGAAATACATGTAGGAGCTATGTATAAATCTAACCCTCACTACAGATGATTGTAGTTGTAATCTAAGGTGTTGTGCCAAATTTGTGCCAAAATCGGCTAAAATGTGTGGTTTCTAGAGCGGAAACAGTCAAATCAGGAGCGATATTTGTATGGCAGCTTGTATATATAAATCGGAACCGATCTGGCCCATTTCCAAAACATATGTTTCTAGCTGAAATGAAAGTTATTGTGCCAAATTTAAAGAAAATCTGTTAAAAGGTGTGGCTTCTAGCTTCATATCCTGTGTGGGGATAACTCATCAGTGGCCCTTCTGTATAGAGTGCTTGTGTTGCAATTTTATTATTATTTGCATATTCATTCGAACATCAGCTATTTGATCAAGTTATTCTTGAATGAGTGTCTTTCGTAAGAAGAAAAACTATATGTATGTAGCTGGCATTTCTATTATTTTATCCATAAATCATTTTTAGGTCTCGGACTTCAGCTGTTCTGAACAATCGCATGGAAGTCCACGCGATATAAAAATATTTTTTGCAAACAAGTAATGTTGCCGCTTTAATATTTTAACGTTTTTTAATGCTCCGAAGTAAAGACATGAAATATTGCGAACATTTTTCTTACATTTCCAAGAACGCAGCAGTTATCATTCGAGTAGGTACATCCCCATACAGTAGTCGCATATTACGATTACGCCATCATATTAAATTTCTCTCCCAGAAATATTCAATTCTTATCAAATTAGCAACAAATAGCAAGAAGAGTCACAACAGTTAAGGGGAAAGCAAAAACGAAAAGGAAAACAATCACAATAACACTAACGTCGCAACCAACTCAACTCACGCAACAAGTGTCAATATCCGACAAAACATCTATCCATCCATCCATCCATCCGAATATATGTGACGACGTACGGACGGACATTGACTGTACATCGCAATTACAATGCCATAGAAACGGCAAAAGGAAAGTACTCGAAGCCATCAGCAGCTCAGATCATCAGATGTCATCAATACTTATGTTACGTTACATTAACTCTACATGGAAACCTCCACCAAAAACAGAACTACCTTTGACCCATTTACGAAAGCGTGGTCACAACTCTGTTAATTAAATGCACAGTCAATGCCAACGAATTAGATACGCATTCCGGTGGAACTTCTGGTTGCACTATGGCAATCTAAACATTCCAGCTATCCTCTGGAATAGAAATTCTCTAACGAAAGTTTTTCTAAGGCACTTTTCACAATTTCAGACATTTATTATATTTCACCCTTGACGCATATATTTAGTTATTTAGTTATTTTATTTATTATTTAGTTATTTAGTTAATTAGTTATTTAGTTATTTAGTTATTTAGTTATTTAGTTATTTAGTTATTTAGTTATTTAGTTATTTAGTTATTTAGTTATTTAGTTATTTAGTTATTTAGTTATTTAGTTATTTAGTTATTTAGTTATTTAGTTATTTAGTTATTTAGTTATTTAGTTATTTAGTTATTTAGTTATTTAGTTATTTAGTTATTTAGTTATTTAGTTATTTAGTTATTTAGTTATTTAGTTATTTAGTTATTTAGTTATTTAGTTATTTAGTTATTTAGTTATTTAGTTATTTAGTTATTTAGTTATTTAGTTATTTAGTTATTTAGTTATTTAGTTATTTAGTTATTTAGTTATTTAGTTATTTAGTTATTTAGTTATTTAGTTATTTAGTTATTTAGTTATTTAGTTATTTAGTTATTTAGTTATTTAGTTATTTAGTTATTTAGTTATTTAGTTATTTAGTTATTTAGTTATTTAGTTATTTAGTTATTTAGTTATTTAGTTATTTAGTTATTTAGTTATTTAGTTATTTAGTTATTTAGTTATTTAGTTATTTAGTTATTTAGTTATTTAGTTATTTAGTTATTTAGTTATTTAGTTATTTAGTTATTTAGTTATTTAGTTATTTAGTTATTTAGTTATTTAGTTATTTAGTTATTTAGTTATTTAGTTATTTAGTTATTTAGTTATTTAGTTATTTAGTTATTTAGTTATTTAGTTATTTAGTTATTTAGTTATTTAGTTATTTAGTTATTTAGTTATTTAGTTATTTAGTTATTTAGTTATTTAGTTATTTAGTTATTTAGTTATTTAGTTATTTAGTTATTTAGTTATTTAGTTATTTAGTTATTTAGTTATTTAGTTATTTAGTTATTTAGTTATTTAGTTATTTAGTTATTTAGTTATTTAGTTATTTAGTTATTTAGTTATTTAGTTATTTAGTTATTTAGTTATTTAGTTATTTAGTTATTTAGTTATTTAGTTATTTAGTTATTTAGTTATTTAGTTATTTAGTTATTTAGTTATTTAGTTATTTAGTTATTTAGTTATTTAGTTATTTAGTTATTTAGTTATTTAGTTATTTAGTTATTTAGTTATTTAGTTATTTAGTTATTTAGTTATTTAGTTATTTAGTTATTTAGTTATTTAGTTATTTAGTTATTTAGTTATTTAGTTATTTAGTTATTTAGTTATTTAGTTATTTAGTTATTTAGTTATTTAGTTATTTAGTTATTTAGTTATTTAGTTATTTAGTTATTTAGTTATTTAGTTATTTAGTTATTTAGTTATTTAGTTATTTAGTTATTTAGTTATTTAGTTATTTAGTTATTTAGTTATTTAGTTATTTAGTTATTTAGTTATTTAGTTATTTAGTTATTTAGTTATTTAGTTATTTAGTTATTTAGTTATTTAGTTATTTAGTTATTTAGTTATTTAGTTATTTAGTTATTTAGTTATTTAGTTATTTAGTTATTTAGTTATTTAGTTATTTAGTTATTTAGTTATTTAGTTATTTAGTTATTTAGTTATTTAGTTATTTAGTTATTTAGTTATTTAGTTATTTAGTTATTTAGTTATTTAGTTATTTAGTTATTTAGTTATTTAGTTATTTAGTTATTTAGTTATTTAGTTATTTAGTTATTTAGTTATTTAGTTATTTAGTTATTTAGTTATTTAGTTATTTAGTTATTTAGTTATTTAGTTATTTAGTTATTTAGTTATTTAGTTATTTAGTTATTTAGTTATTTAGTTATTTAGTTATTTAGTTATTTAGTTATTTAGTTATTTAGTTATTTAGTTATTTAGTTATTTAGTTATTTAGTTATTTAGTTATTTAGTTATTTAGTTATTTAGTTATTTAGTTATTTAGTTATTTAGTTATTTAGTTATTTAGTTATTTAGTTATTTAGTTATTTAGTTATTTAGTTATTTAGTTATTTAGTTATTTAGTTATTTAGTTATTTAGTTATTTAGTTATTTAGTTATTTAGTTATTTAGTTATTTAGTTATTTAGTTATTTAGTTATTTAGTTATTTAGTTATTTAGTTATTTAGTTATTTAGTTATTTAGTTATTTAGTTATTTAGTTATTTAGTTATTTAGTTATTTAGTTATTTAGTTATTTAGTTATTTAGTTATTTAGTTATTTAGTTATTTAGTTATTTAGTTATTTAGTTATTTAGTTATTTAGTTATTTAGTTATTTAGTTATTTAGTTATTTAGTTATTTAGTTATTTAGTTATTTAGTTATTTAGTTATTTAGTTATTTAGTTATTTAGTTATTTAGTTATTTAGTTATTTAGTTATTTAGTTATTTAGTTATTTAGTTATTTAGTTATTTAGTTATTTAGTTATTTAGTTATTTAGTTATTTAGTTATTTAGTTATTTAGTTATTTAGTTATTTAGTTATTTAGTTATTTAGTTATTTAGTTATTTAGTTATTTAGTTATTTAGTTATTTAGTTATTTAGTTATTTAGTTATTTAGTTATTTAGTTATTTAGTTATTTAGTTATTTAGTTATTTAGTTATTTAGTTATTTAGTTATTTAGTTATTTAGTTATTTAGTTATTTAGTTATTTAGTTATTTAGTTATTTAGTTATTTAGTTATTTAGTTATTTAGTTATTTAGTTATTTAGTTATTTAGTTATTTAGTTATTTAGTTATTTAGTTATTTAGTTATTTAGTTATTTAGTTATTTAGTTATTTAGTTATTTAGTTATTTAGTTATTTAGTTATTTAGTTATTTAGTTATTTAGTTATTTAGTTATTTAGTTATTTAGTTATTTAGTTATTTAGTTATTTAGTTATTTAGTTATTTAGTTATTTAGTTATTTAGTTATTTAGTTATTTAGTTATTTAGTTATTTAGTTATTTAGTTATTTAGTTATTTAGTTATTTAGTTATTTAGTTATTTAGTTATTTAGTTATTTAGTTATTTAGTTATTTAGTTATTTAGTTATTTAGTTATTTAGTTATTTAGTTATTTAGTTATTTAGTTATTTAGTTATTTAGTTATTTAGTTATTTAGTTATTTAGTTATTTAGTTATTTAGTTATTTAGTTATTTAGTTATTTAGTTATTTAGTTATTTAGTTATTTAGTTATTTAGTTATTTAGTTATTTAGTTATTTAGTTATTTAGTTATTTAGTTATTTAGTTATTTAGTTATTTAGTTATTTAGTTATTTAGTTATTTAGTTATTTAGTTATTTAGTTATTTAGTTATTTAGTTATTTAGTTATTTAGTTATTTAGTTATTTAGTTATTTAGTTATTTAGTTATTTAGTTATTTAGTTATTTAGTTATTTAGTTATTTAGTTATTTAGTTATTTAGTTATTTAGTTATTTAGTTATTTAGTTATTTAGTTATTTAGTTATTTAGTTATTTAGTTATTTAGTTATTTAGTTATTTAGTTATTTAGTTATTTAGTTATTTAGTTATTTAGTTATTTAGTTATTTAGTTATTTAGTTATTTAGTTATTTAGTTATTTAGTTATTTAGTTATTTAGTTATTTAGTTATTTAGTTATTTAGTTATTTAGTTATTTAGTTATTTAGTTATTTAGTTATTTAGTTATTTAGTTATTTAGTTATTTAGTTATTTAGTTATTTAGTTATTTAGTTATTTAGTTATTTAGTTATTTAGTTATTTAGTTATTTAGTTATTTAGTTATTTAGTTATTTAGTTATTTAGTTATTTAGTTATTTAGTTATTTAGTTATTTAGTTATTTAGTTATTTAGTTATTTAGTTATTTAGTTATTTAGTTATTTAGTTATTTAGTTATTTAGTTATTTAGTTATTTAGTTATTTAGTTATTTAGTTATTTAGTTATTTAGTTATTTAGTTATTTAGTTATTTAGTTATTTAGTTATTTAGTTATTTAGTTATTTAGTTATTTAGTTATTTAGTTATTTAGTTATTTAGTTATTTAGTTATTTAGTTATTTAGTTATTTAGTTATTTAGTTATTTAGTTATTTAGTTATTTAGTTATTTAGTTATTTAGTTATTTAGTTATTTAGTTATTTAGTTATTTAGTTATTTAGTTATTTAGTTATTTAGTTATTTAGTTATTTAGTTATTTAGTTATTTAGTTATTTAGTTATTTAGTTATTTAGTTATTTAGTTATTTAGTTATTTAGTTATTTAGTTATTTAGTTATTTAGTTATTTAGTTATTTAGTTATTTAGTTATTTAGTTATTTAGTTATTTAGTTATTTAGTTATTTAGTTATTTAGTTATTTAGTTATTTAGTTATTTAGTTATTTAGTTATTTAGTTATTTAGTTATTTAGTTATTTAGTTATTTAGTTATTTAGTTATTTAGTTATTTAGTTATTTAGTTATTTAGTTATTTAGTTATTTAGTTATTTAGTTATTTAGTTATTTAGTTATTTAGTTATTTAGTTATTTAGTTATTTAGTTATTTAGTTATTTAGTTATTTAGTTATTTAGTTATTTAGTTATTTAGTTATTTAGTTATTTAGTTATTTAGTTATTTAGTTATTTAGTTATTTAGTTATTTAGTTATTTAGTTATTTAGTTATTTAGTTATTTAGTTATTTAGTTATTTAGTTATTTAGTTATTTAGTTATTTAGTTATTTAGTTATTTAGTTATTTAGTTATTTAGTTATTTAGTTATTTAGTTATTTAGTTATTTAGTTATTTAGTTATTTAGTTATTTAGTTATTTAGTTATTTAGTTATTTAGTTATTTAGTTATTTAGTTATTTAGTTATTTAGTTATTTAGTTATTTAGTTATTTAGTTATTTAGTTATTTAGTTATTTAGTTATTTAGTTATTTAGTTATTTAGTTATTTAGTTATTTAGTTATTTAGTTATTTAGTTATTTAGTTATTTAGTTATTTAGTTATTTAGTTATTTAGTTATTTAGTTATTTAGTTATTTAGTTATTTAGTTATTTAGTTATTTAGTTATTTAGTTATTTAGTTATTTAGTTATTTAGTTATTTAGTTATTTAGTTATTTAGTTATTTAGTTATTTAGTTATTTAGTTATTTAGTTATTTAGTTATTTAGTTATTTAGTTATTTAGTTATTTAGTTATTTAGTTATTTAGTTATTTAGTTATTTAGTTATTTAGTTATTTAGTTATTTAGTTATTTAGTTATTTAGTTATTTAGTTATTTAGTTATTTAGTTATTTAGTTATTTAGTTATTTAGTTATTTAGTTATTTAGTTATTTAGTTATTTAGTTATTTAGTTATTTAGTTATTTAGTTATTTAGTTATTTAGTTATTTAGTTATTTAGTTATTTAGTTATTTAGTTATTTAGTTATTTAGTTATTTAGTTATTTAGTTATTTAGTTATTTAGTTATTTAGTTATTTAGTTATTTAGTTATTTAGTTATTTAGTTATTTAGTTATTTAGTTATTTAGTTATTTAGTTATTTAGTTATTTAGTTATTTAGTTATTTAGTTATTTAGTTATTTAGTTATTTAGTTATTTAGTTATTTAGTTATTTAGTTATTTAGTTATTTAGTTATTTAGTTATTTAGTTATTTAGTTATTTAGTTATTTAGTTATTTAGTTATTTAGTTATTTAGTTATTTAGTTATTTAGTTATTTAGTTATTTAGTTATTTAGTTATTTAGTTATTTAGTTATTTAGTTATTTAGTTATTTAGTTATTTAGTTATTTAGTTATTTAGTTATTTAGTTATTTAGTTATTTAGTTATTTAGTTATTTAGTTATTTAGTTATTTAGTTATTTAGTTATTTAGTTATTTAGTTATTTAGTTATTTAGTTATTTAGTTATTTAGTTATTTAGTTATTTAGTTATTTAGTTATTTAGTTATTTAGTTATTTAGTTATTTAGTTATTTAGTTATTTAGTTATTTAGTTATTTAGTTATTTAGTTATTTAGTTATTTAGTTATTTAGTTATTTAGTTATTTAGTTATTTAGTTATTTAGTTATTTAGTTATTTAGTTATTTAGTTATTTAGTTATTTAGTTATTTAGTTATTTAGTTATTTAGTTATTTAGTTATTTAGTTATTTAGTTATTTAGTTATTTAGTTATTTAGTTATTTAGTTATTTAGTTATTTAGTTATTTAGTTATTTAGTTATTTAGTTATTTAGTTATTTAGTTATTTAGTTATTTAGTTATTTAGTTATTTAGTTATTTAGTTATTTAGTTATTTAGTTATTTAGTTATTTAGTTATTTAGTTATTTAGTTATTTAGTTATTTAGTTATTTAGTTATTTAGTTATTTAGTTATTTAGTTATTTAGTTATTTAGTTATTTAGTTATTTAGTTATTTAGTTATTTAGTTATTTAGTTATTTAGTTATTTAGTTATTTAGTTATTTAGTTATTTAGTTATTTAGTTATTTAGTTATTTAGTTATTTAGTTATTTAGTTATTTAGTTATTTAGTTATTTAGTTATTTAGTTATTTAGTTATTTAGTTATTTAGTTATTTAGTTATTTAGTTATTTAGTTATTTAGTTATTTAGTTATTTAGTTATTTAGTTATTTAGTTATTTAGTTATTTAGTTATTTAGTTATTTAGTTATTTAGTTATTTAGTTATTTAGTTATTTAGTTATTTAGTTATTTAGTTATTTAGTTATTTAGTTATTTAGTTATTTAGTTATTTAGTTATTTAGTTATTTAGTTATTTAGTTATTTAGTTATTTAGTTATTTAGTTATTTAGTTATTTAGTTATTTAGTTATTTAGTTATTTAGTTATTTAGTTATTTAGTTATTTAGTTATTTAGTTATTTAGTTATTTAGTTATTTAGTTATTTAGTTATTTAGTTATTTAGTTATTTAGTTATTTAGTTATTTAGTTATTTAGTTATTTAGTTATTTAGTTATTTAGTTATTTAGTTATTTAGTTATTTAGTTATTTAGTTATTTAGTTATTTAGTTATTTAGTTATTTAGTTATTTAGTTATTTAGTTATTTAGTTATTTAGTTATTTAGTTATTTAGTTATTTAGTTATTTAGTTATTTAGTTATTTAGTTATTTAGTTATTTAGTTATTTAGTTATTTAGTTATTTAGTTATTTAGTTATTTAGTTATTTAGTTATTTAGTTATTTAGTTATTTAGTTATTTAGTTATTTAGTTATTTAGTTATTTAGTTATTTAGTTATTTAGTTATTTAGTTATTTAGTTATTTAGTTATTTAGTTATTTAGTTATTTAGTTATTTAGTTATTTAGTTATTTAGTTATTTAGTTATTTAGTTATTTAGTTATTTAGTTATTTAGTTATTTAGTTATTTAGTTATTTAGTTATTTAGTTATTTAGTTATTTAGTTATTTAGTTATTTAGTTATTTAGTTATTTAGTTATTTAGTTATTTAGTTATTTAGTTATTTAGTTATTTAGTTATTTAGTTATTTAGTTATTTAGTTATTTAGTTATTTAGTTATTTAGTTATTTAGTTATTTAGTTATTTAGTTATTTAGTTATTTAGTTATTTAGTTATTTAGTTATTTAGTTATTTAGTTATTTAGTTATTTAGTTATTTAGTTATTTAGTTATTTAGTTATTTAGTTATTTAGTTATTTAGTTATTTAGTTATTTAGTTATTTAGTTATTTAGTTATTTAGTTATTTAGTTATTTAGTTATTTAGTTATTTAGTTATTTAGTTATTTAGTTATTTAGTTATTTAGTTATTTAGTTATTTAGTTATTTAGTTATTTAGTTATTTAGTTATTTAGTTATTTAGTTATTTAGTTATTTAGTTATTTAGTTATTTAGTTATTTAGTTATTTAGTTATTTAGTTATTTAGTTATTTAGTTATTTAGTTATTTAGTTATTTAGTTATTTAGTTATTTAGTTATTTAGTTATTTAGTTATTTAGTTATTTAGTTATTTAGTTATTTAGTTATTTAGTTATTTAGTTATTTAGTTATTTAGTTATTTAGTTATTTAGTTATTTAGTTATTTAGTTATTTAGTTATTTAGTTATTTAGTTATTTAGTTATTTAGTTATTTAGTTATTTAGTTATTTAGTTATTTAGTTATTTAGTTATTTAGTTATTTAGTTATTTAGTTATTTAGTTATTTAGTTATTTAGTTATTTAGTTATTTAGTTATTTAGTTATTTAGTTATTTAGTTATTTAGTTATTTAGCTATTTAGTTATTTAGTTATTTAGTTATTTAGTTATTTAGTTATTTAGTTATTTAGTTATTTAGTTATTTAGTTATTTAGTTATTTAGTTATTTAGTTATTTAGTTATTTAGTTATTTAGTTATTTAGTTATTTAGTTATTTAGTTATTTAGTTATTTAGTTATTTAGTTATTTAGTTATTTAGTTATTTAGTTATTTAGTTATTTAGTTATTTAGTTATTTAGTTATTTAGTTATTTAGTTATTTAGTTATTTAGTTATTTAGTTATTTAGTTATTTAGTTACCGAAATTCGGTGTGTACATTCCTCGAATTGAGTAGAAACGTAAAATAAAGTGATTTTCAAAATTCGTACTTTTAAGGAGGGAAATGGTGAAGAAGGCTTAAAATTGGTACCGACAAATGGTTGCAGCTAGAATAACGAAATTCGGCGTGTACATTCCTATGACTGTATAGGCGTGCAAAATCAAAGATATTTTCAAAACATTTACTTTTATGGGGAACGGTGAGAAAAGGGATAAAATTGGTACCACTTAAACAGCTGCAGCTTGAATAATGAAAATCGGTATATATTTCGCTCATGTTGCGTAGATTCGAAATATGATGCGATCTTTGCGATAACCATACTTTTTAGACCAAAAAAGGGATAAAATTGGTGCCGAGCAAATGGCTGCAGATAGATAATCATAAAGTTCGGTGGAAATTTGTGGGATAAAAATGGTACCAATCAAACGACTGCAGCTAGAATGATGAAATTAACTATATAAATTTCTCTGACTTCGTAGACGCAGTGAAAGAGGTAAAACGGGTACCATTGCCTTTCATTTGTCATTAAATTAATTAATTGATTTTATTTCAAAATTATAATACTGCAACATCATAATTTATTCAAATATCGGTATTAGCAAAAAACAAGTAAGAAGGCGTTAACTTCGGCCGGGCCGAATCTTATATACCCTCCACCACGGAGTGCATTCCATTGTATTACCAGCAGATTAAAGGAAGTCGACTTTACATAGAAGCACAGTAGCATATTGTGATATTTTTATGCACATTTACTATAATTGTTTACTATTTCAAACTATAATGTATACTTATGCGCAATGTTTAAAATCGACTACTATATATAAATAAAGTGCTGAAATTGTGAAAGTGAACATGCCTAAATATTAGGCGATTGTCAGTCGCCATTAGGGAGAAGCATTTCCAGATACAGACAAAATGATAAGAAAAGTATAAATTTTAAAGATATACCGCCCCATTCTCCGCCCAAATGTACAAATTTCGAAAAAACCCTTTTTCGAGTCTTCACAGTCAGAATGTATACACCGAATTTCATGATTTCAACTTCAGCGATTTGGTAGGTCCCATTTTTATCCCTCTTTTTAATTATATCCCTTAAAAGTACAAATTTCGAAAAATGCCTCTATTTTACGTGTCTATGCAATTAGAGGGATGTACACACGGAATTTCATGATTGTAGCTGTTGTCGTATCATTGGTACCATATTTTATCCCTTTTTGTCCCATTTCGCCCGCTAAAACTTTTATTTTCTTTGTGGTGCTTCCAAGCTACAAGAGGAATGTCCGCAACAAATTTTAACTGTATGAAAATAAGAAATTTAATTAATAAGCCAAGGCTACCAATATTTGTATACTATGTATATATTTATATAATGGATATAATACTTCAATTCATAAAGTAAATATAAGGGAGCAATCATAAATACCCTAAATATTGGGGGATAGAGAGTGTACTTTCAGCTACAGTCGTTTGGTTTGTCGTTTGTATTTCCATCCTATTTTAATTTCAAAAGTATAAATTTTGAAAATACCTTATCTCTCACGTACGCAGTATAAGACAAATTCATGATTCTATCATTTTCTGTCGTAAAAGCTACAAAATAAAGTACGAACTTGGAAAAAAATATTTTACGTGGCTATGCAGTCAGAGGAATGTATACACCGAATTCCATGATTCTATCAGCGGCCATTTTGTTGATACCATTTTTATCCCCTTTTTTCAATTTTGCCCCCTCAAGAGTACGACTATCTAAACTCTATTTATTTTACGTATCTACATAATTAGAGGGATGTACACACCGAATTTCATCATTCTAGCTGTATTCGTTTAGTTGGTACTATTTTTATCCCCTGTAGCCATTGTATCCATTGAAAGTACGAATTTGGAAAAACGTTTTATTTTTCGTGTCTACGCAGTCAGAGGAATGTATACTCAGAATTCCATGGTTCTAGCTGCTGTCATTTTATCCCCTTTTTCCATTTGAACCCCAAAATGTACGAATTTTGGAAAGTTATTTTATTTTACGTGTCTACGCAATCAGAGGAATGTATTTATCAAATTTCATTATTCTAGGTGCAGCCGTTAGGTTGGTACTATTTTTATCCCTCTATCCCATTTAACCCCTTAAATGTACGAATTTAGAAAAAAATACTCTTATGTTATGTATCTACTCTATTAGAGGAATGTACACACCAAATTTCGTGTTTCTATCTGTTGTCGTTTCATAGGTACCATTTTTATCCCTTTTTGTCCCATTTCGCCCCCTACAAATAAAAATCACTCTATGGTGCCCTTTTATGCTACAGAGGCAGTGCGCATTGCAAATATCAACTAAATACAAGCTAATATGTTCACAAAAACATGCTGAAATGCTCTAAATATTAGGGGTATTTCCAGTCCTTGTGAGGGAAAAATTTTTCCCTCTGGCCCGATTTCGTCCACTTTCAATCCCAACCGATCTACAACCATAAGACACTTTTAGGAAAAATTTGAACCTCCTAGCTCATTTCGTTCAGCCGCTATCGTGCTTTCAACAGACAGACAGACGGACATGGCTATATCGTCTTAGAATTTTACCACGACCCAGAATATATATACTTTATGGGGTCTCCGATGAATATTTCAAGGTGTTACAAACGGAATGACAAAGTGAATATACCCCCATCCTGGAGGTGGAGGGTATAAAAATTAAAAACTTGTATAGAAACACATTGTGAATATTTTTTCAATATTTTTTTTTCTGAAAAGTACTTCTAAAAACAAAATTATGAAAAAAAGAATATCTAATTCGGACCATTGTAGAAGTTAGGAGCAAAAGACTGAAAAAAGAACTTCTATTTAACGATTTTTTAAAAAAGCTATATCTTTTTAACGAGTAATCAGAAAAACGGCAAAGTATACCAGGAGGTAGGGATCTATAAATCGATTATCGACTAATCGATTAATCGACTTTTGGGAGGAAAAAGTCGAAATCAACTTTACCATTGCCAAAAGTCGAAAAGTCGACTTTTGTTTTTGACTTTGTACATCAATGAATTTAAGTTATTGAATACCGATTTTACTTTTTTCGCTCTAGAAAACACATCCTTTATCCGATTTTCTTCAAATTTGGCATAACAACTAGAAACATCTATGCAAAAAGTGGGTAAGGTCGGTTCAGTTTTGTATATCCAATACAAATGTCTCTCGATTTCGTTTGAATTTGGTGTATTCGTCTTTTCATTCATTTGCACTGTCGTCTTTTTATTTATTTGCAACAGTCCAAAAGTAAAATTTTCAAAAGTCGAAAAGTCGACTTTTCATATATTTGCAAAAGTCGAAAAATCGACTATTCATATATTTCCAAAGGTCGAAAAATCGACTTTTTGCTCCAACTACACATCCCTACCAGGAGGTATTTTTTTAATGGGTACTAACAATTATGAAAAAATGGAGGAAATCAAAAATATTTTTTTTCCGCTGTCCGATTTGTCGTGGAATGCCCCATATACTTCCTCATAGTTACTATGAGCGTAGGACCCTAACAAATGCATTATTTTCGTATTTCACTGCACCTGCAGCTTACTTTTACAGCTTCTGTGTCCACCAGTCCCCTCCGCATACATATTTCTTGGTCCCATCTTCTGCGACTCTCCTGGGGCTTCCAATCGAGAGCAGGAAGTGACAGAGGCTTTCGAGCTAATCTTATCTCTCGTTTTTCGATACATTTCAACGTAGACAATACTGTCCTCATTATTTGGCCATTCATGTTGACCCAGTACTCGTGGACGTGATTTCTTTCCTTCTTTGTTCATGTAAACAAAAGCCGAACAAAGAGAGAAGGTGACCAGTGACAGGAATTGCCTATTGGCCTGGGGTGTAATTTACGCATTTATGATACCCAGAATTAGTGTAATTTTAGCTAAATGGACTTAGGAGGATGGGGCATCAGCCTTGTATCGTATGACAACGTTTGGAGGAAATATGCCTTTTGGTCAATGGCAACCAACAAAAGGCGGCAGGCAGGCCGAGAGACAAAAAGAGGAAATTCCTGGGAATCACATATTTAATGCATCGAAGAAATTATCGGAATAGGTTTCCAATTAGTCAAATGTGCTAAAATTCATATAGTTAGTTCTTTGCTTGTTGTTGTTGTTGCTGTTGTTTTGGAATGGAAAATTTTCACATCACCATCAATGAACTCGTAGAGAAAACTGAATATGTGTAAGTATGTATGTGTCTCTGTGTATATGTGTGCAATTAAAATATCATCATCATCAGCGCCGCCGCCGTCGTCGTCGCCGTCGACGTCTTGTTATCAGCGTGTTGTGCTGCTTGTTCGCTTGCTATCTATCGAAATTAGTTTTCCGACTGCCCCCGTCCCTGCCTGCCTGCCTGGCCCTTTATCACAACCTTCGTTCGCATTGTGTTCCACCGGGTGGGTGAGTGTGTGTTGGTTTTAATATCAACGCGCTGCGCGCTGGTCGCTGGCTTCTAATCTCGGAATACTCGGAACACTTTTACTACTACCCGGGACTACAACATATTACGGAGAGGAGAACACCAGCCACCAGCTAGCTAGTTGGCTGGCATAAAAGTATTACAACGACGATTTGAAGTGCATTGCGCCTAGTTATCTATCATTCGCTTTTATCAGCTCTAATGACATTAAGTACGAAAGTACAAGCGAACGACAAGTATCATCGTTCATTATCATCATCGACAGACAACACGGAGTTCTGTGCTTCCCACTTCGGCTGTTTGGATGTGACAGAGATGTCAACCATGAAAACTCGTTGATTTTATGTATTGCGATCTGGGATCCAAAACAGAATTCTGTGCAATTTTCCTAATCTGCAGATAAACAGTTTTTTGTGGTAAAATTCAAGTTTTTGCATTCAGCAAAAAAGGGAGCACAAAATATCCCCATCTTGAGAAAAATCGAATACTGGATCGGACATGGAGTTGTTGTTATGAGAGATATATTCTTTAATTTGGAAGCTCAAAAGTTAATTTTCATGTAAGGAAAGGCTAAAGTCGGGCGGAGCCGACTATATAATACCCTACACCACTCCCTGCATATGTACCTCGCTTTGATTACTAAACCCAGGTATTTCATGGGAGCAATTTTATGTAGTTCATATAAATTATACAGTTAGTATAAATTCATCTTTAGTCATATTTAATGAATATGGTTAACAATATGGTAATTGATCCAATTATCCGACAGACAAATACAAATTATACAGTAGTAATAGGATGAATCGGGGTCTATAACAACAATTTGGGCCTGGTCCAAAACATGGGCCTATATATTTCTCATTCACTGTGGGTATTCCTAGTTAAAAAATATCATGATCTGCAAAATTTGATGAAGATCCGATGTAAGATGTAGTTTCTAGAGCTGTAATAGATCAGAATGGGCCCCATTTGGGTTATACCACAGTATGGACATATGAGCATCTCCCAAACAATTCTCATTACAATTCAATTCCCAAAAAAAGTGAAACCGGGAAGGATTTTTGCATCCGGTAAATGTATGTGTTTGACAAAAAATGTTAAATCGGAACGATGTGACCCCCTTTCACCATGTATTTTTATTGGTGAAATATCGGGTGATTTTTTAAGAGCTTGATAACTTTTTTTTTTAAAAAAACGCATAAAATTTGCAAAATCTCATCGGTTCTTTATTTGAAACGTTAGATTGGTCCATGACATTTACTTTTTGAAGATAAATTCATTTAAATGTTGACCGCGGCTGCGTCTTAGGTGGTCCATTCGGAAAGTCCAATTTTGGGCAACTTTTTCGAGCATTTCGGCCGGAATAGCCCGAATTTCTTCGGAAATGTTGTCTTCCAAAGCTGGAATAGTTGCTGGCTTATTTCTGTAGACTTTAGACTTGACGTAGCCCCACAAAAAATAGTCTAAAGGCGTCAAATCGCATGATCTTGGTGGCCAACTTACCGGTCTATTTCTTGAGATGAATTGTTCTCCGAAGTTTTCCCTCAAAATGGCCATAGAATCGCGAGCTGTGTGGCATGTAGCGCCATCTTGTTGAAACCACATGTCAACCAAGTTCAGTTCTTCCATTTTGGGCAAAAAAAAGTTGGATATCATCTCACGGTAGCGCTCACCATTCACAGTTACGTTACGATTCGCATCATCTTTGAAGAAGTACGGTCCAATGATGCCACCAGCCCATAAACCGCACCAAACTGTGACTTTTTCTGGATGCATTGGTAGCTCTTGCAATGCTTCTGGCTGATATTCACTCCAAAATCGACAATTCTGCCTATTTACGTACCCATTGAGCCAAAAATGAGCTTCGTCGCTGAACACAATTTCTTTCTTTCTGAACTTTCTTAACAGAGCACGCATTTTGATAATAAAATTCAATGATTTGCAAGCGTTGCTCGTTAGTAAGTCTATTCATGATGAAATGTCAAAGCATACTGAGCATCTTTCTCTTTGACACCATGTCTGAAATCCCACGTGATCTGTCAAATACTAATGCATGAAAATCCTAACCTCAAAAAAATCACTCTTTATAATATGTAAAGTTAGGCCAAAATCGGTTAAACATTCGGGAGCAACATTTGTATGAGGGCTATATCTAAACCTGAACTGATCTTACCCACGTTCACCATAGGTTTTTTAGTTGGATTATAAGATGTTGTGCCAATTTTAAAGAAAATCTGGTACAAGATGTGTATTTTAGAGCGGAAAAAGTCAAATCGGGAGCGACATTTGCATGGGGGCTATATCCAAATCTGAACCGATCTTACCCAATTTTTGCATAGGTGTTTCTGGTTAGATTATAAGATGTTGTGCCAAATTTAAAGAAAATCGGGTACAAGATGTGGTTTCTAGAGTGGAAAAAGTCAAATAGGGAGCGACATTTGTATGGGGCCTATATCTAAATCTTAACCGATCTTACCCAATTTTTGCATAGGTGTTTCTAGTTGGATTATAAGATGTTGTGCCAAATTTAAAGAAATCGGATACAAGATGTTGTTTCTAGAGTGGAAAATGTCAAATCGGGAGCGACAATTGTATGGGGGCTATATCTAAATCTGAACCGATCTTAACCAATTTTTGCATAGGTGTTTCTAGTTCGATTATAAGATGTTGTGCCAAATTTAAAGAAAATCGGGTACAAGATGTGCTTTATAGGGCGGAAAAAGTCAAATCGGGAGCGATATTTGTATGGGGGCTATATCTAAATCTGAACCGATTTCCTCCAAAAAACCGATGGTCCTTGGCCAGAAAAAATAACTTCTGCCAAGTTTCATGACAATCGGACAACAATTGCGACCTGTAAAGTGCGAACAAGCTTAGATGGACAGCAGACGGACAGACGGACAGACAGACATCTTTAAATCGACTAAGCCGATCGGTATACTTAAAGGTGGGTCTAGCTCGATTATTTCTTTGTGTTACAAACACTTGGCGCGAAACTAACTTATAATACCCTAGACCAGATGATTTGGAAAGTTTCGGGTCCCTAATCATGTTGGTCATCTCGGCCATGTAAAATTTTGAAGTTGTTCCCAAAACTACAATTATGAATCACTTGTAAAGTTATTTTCCACAGTGATAATGCTCTTAAATGCCTACAAAAGTGTTCCGATGTGTGTGTGTGTAGCTCAATTAGTTTAAGAAATATCTGAGTTATAAGAAAACTATATATAGTTTAAGTTCGAAGATGGGCGAAATTGCCACGCCCCACATAAATATCAAATATTTATAGAAGTTGCATTCAAACCTAACACACATAGTGACATAAGCATTCTTTGAAATAAAACCGATATAACATCCATACGGGTAGTCAAAATCATTAGCAATTTGATATTTCAAAATGTATTTTATTTACGCTTTAGCCACGCCCCTTCTTGTACCTCCCACACAATTGTCTCTATCCTAGGTAAACTTAAAAGGAATCCACTAAGACTTGATAGTTGATCATGTTTTTACAATTATTTTATAAATGTGGAATCTGGGACCATGTGCCGAGAACCTTCCACATAAAATATCCTGCCCTAAGTAAAATTTAATTCCTTATAACTCCGTATATATGTTCTCTGCAAGTGAGGGTATATACAGTGGTGGCCACGAGTTTAGCACACTTCACATGTGTTGTTTATAAAAGCAAATAATTCGTTCTGATAATGAAATCTGCGCAAAATATTTGTTTGCTTTTTAGTGTTGCTTATGGTATGATCAGTAAGATCAATAATTTTTTTCGTATTCTTTTGTGCCTTTTTCTCGTAATCTCATATTTTTGCAAGTAATTCGTAATCTGGGCTGGACACAAATTTAGCACAGTTGATAAAGTTGTTATTTTCGGCCTCTTCTTGCGTTTAATTAATTGGTATGTATGGGTAATTTTTACTCAAATGAAAGTTATTATTTAACAAAATTTATAATTAGACATTGCTAAAGGAAAATTTGTGCATTGAGGCGCAGCGTCAGGTTATTATGCAATTGAACGACAGTGGAAGTACCGCTGGGGATATTGCAAACATTCTAAATTGAGTACTAAGTCATATTGGCTTATGGGAGCTTCAAAAATGGAGATTAATTCAAAAATCAAAATTTATTTTTTTGAAAATTTTTTATTATACGATTAAAGAATATATAATTCTACATCACTAACGAAAATATCAATGACATGTGTTGTTTACTTTTACAGTTGCACTGCCTTAAATTCATGCATGTTTTGAGTTTTACGCGAACAGTTCTGAAAATTTCAAATTGACATACTTCAAAGGTTAATATCTTTTTCTCCATTGTACAAACTAGCACTTTGATTATAGAATCTTCAAGTTCAGGAATTTAAGAGTGATTTTACAAAAAAAAATGTTTTAACGAATGTATTTCAGAAATATTTTTAATATATTGTAGAAAATATGTCTAAATTTAAGGTATTTTTAAAATATATGTGGAGTTTTAAATGTGAATTCTGTAATATACCGCCAGGTGGTGAATTTCTAATTAAATTACAATGTGTTAACTTCAATATTCCGCAATTACATGTTGCGCGTTTTTGCGCCAATTTATTTTATTAAATGAATTGTGAAAATAGTCACTCTTTATGGGTGCTTATACAATCAGTTTTATTGTACAACTGGAATTTAGATTATGACGAAAACTTAATATTTAAGTATTTTTTAATGAAAAATAAGTATTTTTTATTTACTTAACACTTAAATGAAACACCACTTCGTGGTCTAGGGTGTTATAAGTTAGTTTCGCGCCAAATGTTTGTAACACCAAGAAATAATCGAGCTAGACCCACCTTTAAGTATACCGATCGGCTTAGAATCGCCAGCTGAGTCGATTTAACGATGTCTGTCTGTCTGTCCGTCCGTCCGTCCGTCTGCTGTCCATCTAAGCTTGTTCGCACTCTACAGGTCGCAATTGTTGTCCGATTGTCATGAAACTTGGCAGAAGTTACTTTTTCTGGCCAAGGACCATCGGTATTGAATTTGGAGGAAATCGGTTCAGATTTAGATATAGTCCCCATACAAATGTCGCTCCCGATTTGACATTTTCCGCTCTAGAAACCACATCTTGTACCTGATTTTCTTTAAAATTGGCACAACATCTTATAATCCAACTAAAAACACCTATTCAGAAACTGGGTAAGATCGGTTCAGATGTAGATATAGCCCCCATACAAATGTCGCTCCCTATTTCACTTTTTCCGCTTTAGAAACCACATATTGCACCAGATTTTCTTTAAAATTGGCACAACAATTTATAATCGGACTAGCAACACCTATGCTGAAAGTGGGTATGATCGGTTCAGATTTAGATATAGCCCATATACAAATGTCGCTCCCGATTTGACATTTTCCGCTCTAGAAACCACATATTGTACCCGATTTTCTTTAAATTTGGTACAACATCTTATAATCCAACTAGAAACACCTATGCAGAAAATGGGTAAGATCGGTTCAGATTTAGATATAGCCCCCATACAAATGTCGATTTGACATTTTCCGCTCTAGAAACCTCATATTGTACTCGATTTTCTTTAAATTTGGTAAAACATCTTAAAATCCAACTAGAAACACCTATGCAGAAATTGGGTAAGATCGGTTCAGATTTAGATATAGCCCCCATACATATGTCGCTCCCGATTTGACATTTTCCGCTCTAGAAACCACATATTGTACTCGATTTTCTTTAAATTTGGTAAAACATCTTATAATCCAACTAGAAACACCTATGCAGAAATTGGGTAAGATAGGTTCAGATTTAGATATAGCCCTCATACAAATGTTGCTCCGAAATGTTTAACCGATTTTGGCCAATATACCCCCATACAAATGTCCTTTCCGATTTAACATTTTTTGTCAAACACATACATTTACAAATTTTGCAGGTTATATCATCATATATATCATATATTTCAACTAAGAATATATACTATGAAAGTCAGATATATGTGTCCATACTTTGGTATAACTCTCATTCTTCTCTATTACAGCTTTAGAAACTACATCTTACATAGGATCTTGATCAAATTTATCAGATCATGATATATTCCAACTAGGAACCGTGAATAAGAACTGTATAGGCCCATGTTTTGGCACATGCCCCAAGTGTTGTTATAGCCCCCCTCAAATGACCGCCCGATTCATCCTATTACCGCTGAATAATCTACATTTGTCATTTTTCCAGATCATGTTATATTTTCTTTACTCGGAATATCTGCCGGAAGTTTTGATTAATTATCTTATTATTTACCACATTCGTTAAATTTAGTCAATTGATGAATTGATGCATTTATAGTACACTGTATAATTTATATGAACTTCATAAAATTGATCGCTTTAGAAATAAAAGCGCGAGGTATATACGCAGGGAGTGGTGTAGGGTATTATATAGTCGACCCCGCCCGACCTTAGCCTTTCCTTCTTGTTCTTCATATGGATGCAAATTATTATTGGCGAAGAAGTCATAATTCAGAACCGATCTCCTCCGTAAATAATTTCCAAAATTGCCGATTTTTCAATAAAAAAAATTATTTCCAAAAATTCTCAAATCGCAAAGATTCGAAAACGTTAGAAAACATATGTCGACTTCTTAGTCAAAATCATTTTTGTAAAGATCCCAAATTTTGGAACATATTTTCCCCACTTTGTTTTGGAAAAAAATTCAAAAATTCTTTATGATATCTCAATCTTTGTAGATTTTACGTAATGTTCAATATGAATGCGTTTTTTCTAAAAAAGAAAATTTTAATGAAATTTTTAGTTTTGAGTTCAATGAAGGACAAAAAGTGATATCCTATTTAGTGCCTGTTACATATTATTAAAGCCCTAGTTCTGCCCTTTCCAAAATGGTATAACCTTTATATAGTACGCGTATTAGTATTAGTATTTTTCAGCTTCACATTTATATATGTATATATATATTATTGTAAACACAAAAACAGTTTTTGTGCAAAAATCCCACAATTCCCAAAACGGGGTAAATAAATCCCCAAAAAATCGTCAAGATATCTCTGTTTGGAATACAACAAATCGAAGAAGTCGTGGGTGAATTCACATCTATTCTTCATTTTCATTTTATTCATTTTCGAAACCACAGTGGACCGTAACCTCAAGAAAATCTAAAGATCTCGCATGCACTCATTAACCCCGAATTACACGAAATCAGTCCCCGACGACATCCCTACTACGTACGATTTTAAGACACGCTGACAATCGTAGTACAGCAGAGGCTATAGTACTGACCTTTATTTAGCAAAATCAATATCATTTGAAGCGTTGAGCACGTGTTAACACTTCATATCATTTCATTTCTTCGTGAATATGCTCGAGTATTTTTTCGTGGAGGAAGAGGGAGACAGTAACAGGTCCCACATCATCATCATACCAAGGTCTCTCGTGTTCGTCCGTATGAATATTCAATACTTAAGAAATCAAAATGTCAATATTTCGTATGTCAAGTATTTGAAAAGAGCTTAAGTCAATAATAAAGACACGTGTTATATGTACGGAGTGATTTACAGCTGATTACGAACGTATTCACTTTCGATTGCTGGCGAAGTGCAGTACAGTTACATTGGAGGTACTTCTCAGTATTTTTATCGGTTTCTCCTATTTTAGATCAGTCCAAGTTGTGGTGGCAATACGAAAGCAGACACAACGACACACTTGGAATAGAATAGGATGTCCATTGTGTTACCACGGGCTTTTATGCCTCTAATAAGATCCAACCTAAGTGACTCAGGATATACTTAATATTGTCAATGCCTATACTGAAAGCTGAACCCAGTATGACTTCTTCTAGCGATATCTGGGCAGAGACGAAAAGGTATTCGTCGCTCTCAATATCCACCTCGTCCTCACAGCTCCTACAAAAGCCGTTTGAATCGATTCCCAGCCTCAGGGCATGCAAACGAGTATTGCTTTCAGTCAATACTGAAATCAAAGAGTCATGTTTTTAAAAATCAAGAGATACTGCATCTTAATAACCTGCTGAAAACAGAGCAGGAGTTTTTGCTGGGTTGCCGCTAGCAGCAGTACCTGCCTGAGATTTAGCTTGCAAGGGAATTCCGGTGGAAATGGTAGGGCCGTTACTCGGCAAGTTTTGCAGTTCCCTGGGATATCCCGATGCCCTGGTAGCCAACACGTTATGTCCTCTCCAAAATTGCCATTTTTATACACTCCACCACATGATGAGGGCAGAGATATAAGCCGACCGATTTTTAGCCGCCGCACAGTGGTTCAGAATCAAAATCCATCGGACAAAATTCAATAACTTTTGTTCTAGTAAACATTTTTGAGTTCTGTAAAAAATCAAAATTAGACAAGGAGATTATTATTTTGAGATATAAACATTAAAAATCGGGAAATCGGATAAATTTTGGTAATCGGCCCAAAATTGACTACTTTTCGTATTTTTGATTTTAAAGAAATTTAAAATTTTTATTTTTTTGTTTTTATGCTTTTTTAACATATCTTTACGTATTTGGATATATTCACTTTGTCATTTGTAACACCTTAAAATATTCATCGTGGTAAAATTCTAAGACGATATAGCCATGTCCGTCTGTCTGTTGAAAGCACGATAGCGGCCGAACGAAATGAGCTAGGAGCTTCAAATTTTCGCTAAATGTGTCTTATGGTTGCAGATCGGTTGGGATTAAAAGTGGGCGAAATCGTCCCAGAGGGAAAATTTTTTCCCTCACAAGGACTGAAAAATACCCCTAATATTTAGAGTATTTCAGCATGTTTTTTGAATATGTCTGCTTGTATTTACATGATATTTGAAATGAACATTCCCCTTATAGCCTAAAAGCGCACCGTAGAGTGGGGGCGAATGGGACAAAAAGGGATAAAAATGGTACCTATCAAATGACAACAGATAGAAACACGAAATTTGGCGTGTACATTCCTCTAATAGAGTAGATACATAATATAAAAGTATTTTTTTATTTCGTACTTTTAATGAGTAAAATAGGAATAGAGGGATAAAAATAGTACCAACCAAACGGCTGCACCTATAATAATGAAATTCGGTGTATATATTTCTCTGATTGCGTAAACACATCAAATAAAGGAAGGATTTTCGAAATTAGTACTTTTAGGGTGTAAAATGGAAAAAGGGGATAAAAATTGTACCAAACAAATGGATGTAGCTAGAACCAGGAAATTCGCTGTACAAATTCCTCTGACTGAGTAGACACGAAGGTTTTTCCTAATTCGTACTTTCAAGGGATTCGATGGGAGCAGAGGGATAAAAATGGTACCAACTAAAAGGCTAGAATGATGAAATTTTCGAAAGTCGCACTTTTAAGGAGTAAAATACAAAAACGGGGATAAAAATGCTACCAACATAATGGCCGCAGATAGTATCATGGAATTCGGAGTATACATTCCTTTGAGTGCATAGCCACGTAAATTTTTTTTCCAAATTCGTACTTTATTTTGTTACATTTACGCAAAAAATGGTAGTATCATGAAGTGGTATTATACTGCGTACGTGAGAGATAAGGTCTTTTCCAAATTAATCCTTTTGAAATTAAAATAGGATGGAAATACAACCAACCAAACTACTGTAGCTGAAAATACACTCTCTGTCCCCCAATATTTAGGTTATTTATGATTGCTGCCTTATATTTACTTTATGAATTGAAGTATTATTTTCATTATATATATAATATATATATACATAATATAAAAATATTAATAGCCTTGGTTTATTAGTTAAATTTCTGATTGTCATACATTTGAAATTTGTTGCGGACATTCCTCTTGTAGCTTGGAAGCACCACAAAGAAAATTAAAGTATTAGCGGGAGAAATGGGACAAAAAGGGATAAAATATGGTACCAATGATACGACAACAGCTAGAATCGTGAAATTCGGTGTGTACATCCCTCTAATTGCATAGACACGTCAAATAGAGGGATTTTTCGAAATTCGTACTTTTAAGGGATATAATTGAAAAGAGGGATAAAAACGGGACGTTCCAAACCGCTGAAGTTGATATCATGAAATTCGGTGCGTATTCGGTGTTCTGACTATGAAGACTCGAAACAAAAAGGTTTTTTTTTCGAAATTTGTACATTTGGGCGGAGAATACGGATATCTTTACAATTTGTACTTTTCTTATCAAAATAATGCAGTCACTTTCTCTGTATCTGAAAATGCTTCTCCCTAATGGCGACTGACAATCGCCTAATATTTAGGCATGTTCACTTTCACAATTACAGCATTGTATTTATTTATAGTAGTAGATTTTACACAGTACTCATAAGTATACATTATAGTTTGAAATAGTAATCAAATTGAGTAATGTGCATAAAAATATCACAATTTTCGTAGTATGGTACTGTCCTTCTATGTAAAGTCGACATCCTTTAATCTGCTGGTAATGCTGTGGAATGCAATCCGTGGTGGAGGGTATATTAGATTCGGCCCGGCCGAACTTAACGCCTTCTTACTTGTTTTATTAGACGCTGTGTTTGTGCCAAATATAGTTTGTTTGTAATAAATATTTAAAAATATCCTTTTTGAACAAATGTTTGACTTTGGACCAACACAACTTTTTTCCTTCAAAAGCCTTTAACAAAATGTATACATATTTGGAAAGGTTGAAGGGTTCCCCGATTTTGTAGGGTAACTTTTGCCTCATAATAAAGCTAAGAAACCACAGTTTCTAACCAAAAAGATCTGAGTGCAAAATCTCTTAAAATTTGTTCATAATGCGAAGAAAAAATTTTATTTTTTTTTGTATTACAGACTTTCACGTTTTTCAGATTTTGAAAATTGAAGAGATTTTGCACTCAATTTTTTATTATAATTGTTGTTTCTTAGCTTTATTATTACCTCAAACCTATGTTTGTGCCAACTATAGTTTGTTTGTAATAAATATTTAAAAAATATCATTTTTGAACCAATGTCTGACTTTGGACCAACACAACTTTTTCCTTCAAAAGCCTTTAACGAATTATATACATATTTGGAAAGGTTGAATATTTCCCCGTTTTTTTCAGGGTAACTTTTGCTTGCACCTTGGAAAATAATACAAAAGTTATTGAATTTTGGCCGATGGGTTTTGATACTGAACCACAGTACACCGCCGCATGTTTCTGCACCGCCGCATGAGCTGCTGCCGATTTCATCGGCTCACATCGACTTCAACCAACCAAAATTACAAAAGAATTTCTTTAAATTTGGTATATCTTGTGTAGGACACAAAGCCACAAATCTCGTAACGATTATCTTCGTCGGCACACGCATGCATATTTAGGACATTAAGTTGTACTGTCCTCCGGCTACAATACCATTTACACAGTTTGGACACTTTTGGAGCATGAACCTTATTATTGTGCTTCTTTAGTGTGTCAAAGTAGGTAGAAATTTACCATTCTTTGAAGGATTATGATATTCAAGATGTTTGGTCAAATATGCCTCACATGAAAAGCAGTAATTGCAAAAAAATATTAAATTCATCCATATTATAAAAATTGTATGGGATAATAATATGAAATTATGGGAACATTGGTTACTGTCGGCCAATATTAACGAATATTGAACTACTTGCAAAAAAAAGTGCTAAAAACCAATACAACTTGTTCCTTCCCTTTTTCCAAAATTGACAAATGATCGAATGACAGAACGAGACGAGACGGCAAATCAGCCGAAAGCCGCCGACCCATTTTGGGTAGCGCCGCCGATAATTATGGGTCGGCTTGTATCTCAGGATGAGATTGTCATTTCGTTTGTAACACCTTGAAATATCGACCTGAGAACATATAAAGTTATTAAAGTTATTAATTAGAATCGACTAAAAAAAGGTATTGATTATATTTTTAAATTTATGGTTTTAATTAGAAAGGCTGAATTTTGTCATTTAATAATGGAAATCACTTCTCCGAGGCCAATTGACCAGAGTTGCAAGCCGAACCATAATTGTCGGCGGCGGCTTTCGGCTGATTTGCCGGCTCGTTCTGTTATTCGATTACCTCTATTTATTTGACAATTTTGGGAAAATGGAAGGAACAATTTGTATTGGTTTTTGATACCTTTTCTTTTATTTTTTGTCAACTAATTCAATATTCGTTAATTTTAGCCAATATTAGCAATTGTTCCCATAATTTGATATAATTATCCCATACAATTTTTTGGGAGTGGGAATCCATTCCCAAAATTTATAATATGGATAAATTTAATAAATATTCTTGCAATTACAGCTTTTCATGTGAGGCATATTTGATCAGACATCTTGAATATCATAATCCTTCCAAATAATGATAATACTCTACCTACTTTGTCACACTAAAGAAGCACAATAGAGGAGCTGTTGTTTATTGTTATTTATAGGAACACATGGCCACACGTACTGAAATTGACTTATATAAATGCAACTTTCAAATCAAAATACAATCATTCAACTTTCTATAGACGTCATCATATAGTGGGATACTAAATTCAAAGAAAGATCCATATATTTCACAGTAGTAGGTTGTCTAAGTCGACATTTATATTTTTTTTTAATTTCAAGTGGGTTGTCTATTTTGGTAGTAAGATTTGACTGAGTTAGAACTCCGTCAAATCTCGGCGGCGTGGTTGAAGTCGATATGAGTCGATGAAATCGGCGGCGTGGTTCAAGTCGATTTGAGCCGATGAAATCGGCGGCGGCGTGGCTTGAGCAGAAAACATGCGGCGGCGGCGGCTTAAAATCGATCGGCTTGTATCTCTGCAATTGACATCACTAATTCGATTTTCAAAAACAGTACGTAAAATATCGATGGTTGCGTTGGCTGTGTGACATGTGGCCCCTTTGTCTTGTTGAAACCAAATGTCGTCCATGTCATTCTCTTGAATTTTTGGAAACAAAAATTTGTTTGCCGCCAGCCCAAAATCCACACCAACCAGTGGATGCATTGGCTTCTCAATAGTCACGTGTGGGTCCTCTGAACCCCACATGCGGCAATTTTGCTTATTGCCACCAAGATGAAAATGAGCTTCATCTGAAACACACAAAAATTTTCCACATACATTTCTTACATTTTGCGTTAAAGATTCACTACTTTGGAAGTAAGTTTTTAATATTTCCCAATTTTTTTCGTAAGCGTAAGCGTTCCATTTTGCAAATGTCAAAGAAAAACCTGAAAAAATGAATGTTATTCTCCCTTTCAAAGTCCAAGTAATCGATAGTTCAAATTTAAAATGTCACATGGCCCACCCTATATATGTATTCTTGATCGTCATATTATTCTAAGACGAACTACTCCGTCATCGAAACGGAAGTAGTTAGCAAATCGAAAAATTCCGAGAATACGTCTAATAACACAGTGCGACAAATTGCAGTTTAATCTCTGCAATTCAAGCACCACTATGACGGTTCGTTAGTGTATCCAAAATGATGAAGATTGCCTAAAGGATTTTTTTCCTGAGGTACCCGTTTTCGCGGGACGCCCTGGCGCGCTCCCCCCACCCACTTTTGTTTGTCATAACTCGAGAACGGCTGTCCCGATTTAGGTGAAATAAATGTTGAAAAATTAAGAATTATGATTCCTTTAATCTATTCCTATGCTCTTTCGCGCCAGGTCGTCCCGAGAAAACGGATACCTCAGGAAAAAAATCCTTTAGGCAATCGTCATCATTTTGGATACACTAACGAACCGTCATAGTGGTGCTTGAATTACAGAACCACTGTTGCACTGTGTAATTGTAGATCGGTTGGATTTGAAAGTGGTCCACAGGGGAAAATGTTCCCCACCAAGGACAGGAAATACCCCAAGCCTAATATTTTGAGAATTTAAGAACATTTTTTGATTTAATGTTTAATTTTAGGTGTGTACGCGAAAGATAATGTATTTTCGAAATGTATTTTCGAATACATTTGGTATAAAAATGGGATAGAATATCTCAGAAGGATAGAACCAATCAGCTCTAGCTGGAACGAAATTCAATGTACATGATACTCTAACTGTGTGGAAGGTTGAAATTGAAAAATGGGCGAAATTGGTCCGAAGGGAAGAATTTCTTCCTTAACAACGAATGCAAATTCCGCCAATAATATCCATAATTAGGTTATGTAAGCATTGCAAATTGCTGTCTTTTTGAATGCTCTTGCAATATTATTTTGATAGTCAAGAACTATTACGCTATCAAAATATTTTGCTAGTCTCGCCCTATAAGTATTTTTTAATTAATTAATTAAATTTATTTCCAAATTATTAAACATCAGATTTTATTTAACAAATATCGTAATTAGCAAAAACATTTCAAAATTGCTCTAATATGTTACATCATTTCTATGTGAAGTCGATAGTCTATAATCTGCCAGGAATGCTGTGGAATGTACTCTATGGTGGAGAATTTATAAGCCGAACTTAACGACTTTTTTACTTGTTTCAATTAAAAATCATATATTTGCAAAAATTCTCAAATTGCAAAGCACCGTTTAGACACTGTTCAGTATATTTTTTATTCTCAAAAAAAAAAAAATAATTCCACGACCTCCGTAAATAATGGAACAAGGACAATCATTCTAGTAAATATATCCCAAAATTTGAAACATATTTTTTTGGGAATTTGGGTATTTTGTTGAAAAAAATACACAAAGATCGTTATAATATCTAAATTTTCAAATAGATTTTTCATTCAATAAGCATTTATTTTTCTAAAAAGTTTTTTTTTTGTAAATTTGATGTCTTTTCAAAATTGTAAAACTGTTTTTATAAAATTTCTGCTTCAAAATTACAATAAAAATTGCCTCGCCCAATGAAAAACACCGCATTTCATGGAAAATACATATGATCTATGTCCCAATTGGTCCAAAGGGAATTATATTGAGTCTAATCGTCACCCAAGCTATCGTATGTTATCCTTCAATTGGACTCCGGTAGGGCGATGGTAGTTTTTTATACCTTCCAGGATGGGGGTATACTAACTTTGTCATTCCGTTTGTAACACCTTGAAATATCGATCAGACACCCTATAAAGTATATATATTCTTGATCGTCATAAAATTCTAAGACGATCTAGCCATGTCCGTAAGTCCGTCTGTTGAAAGCACGCTAGCATCTAAACGAAAGGAGCTAGAACGTTCAAATTTTCCATCAATGCGTCTTATAGTCGTAGATGGGTTGGGATTGAGGCGAAATCGGCCCAAAGGGAAAATTTTCTCCCTCACAAGCACTAAAAATACCCATAATAATCCCTAATATTTTACCATATTTAAGCATGTTTTTTGAATATGTCTGCTTATATTTGCTTCATATTTGGGATAAAAATGGTACATTTGGGATAAAAATGGTACATATTAAACGACAACAGCTAGAAACACGAAATTCGGTGTGTACATTCCTTTAATTGAGTAGATACATAATATAAAAGTATTTTTTCCAAATTCGTACTTTTAAGGGGTAAAATGGGAATAGAGGGATAAAAATGGCACCAAACAAACGGCTGCACCTAGAACAATGAAATTCGGTATATATATTCCTATGACTGCGTAGACACGTAAAAAACGGATTTTGCGAAATTCGTACTTTTTGGGGTTAAAATGAAAAAAGGGGATAAAAATAATAACAACCAAATGTCCGCAGCTAGAGTCATGAAATTCAGAGTATACATTCTTCTGACTGCGTAGAATAAAAGGTTCTTTCCAAATCCGTACTTTCAAGGGATACAATGTGTACAGAGGGATAAAAATAGTACCAACTAAACAACTACAGCTAGAATGATGAAACTCGGTGTGTACATCCCTCTATTTGCGTAGACACGTAAAATAAAGAGATTTTAGAAAGTCGTACTCTTAAGGATCTAAACTAGGAAAAAGGGGATGAAAATGGTACCAACCAAATGGCCGCAGCTAGAATCATAGAATTCGGTGTATACATTCCTCTGACTGCATAGACGCGCAAAATTTAAAGATTTTTCTAAATTCGTACTTTTTACTTTTACTGCAAAAATTGGTTAAATAATGAAGTTAGTTAGTACAAAATACTATGTACGTGAGGTAATGGATTTTCAAAATTTGCACTTTTGGAATTAAAATAGAAAGGAAATATAACCAACTGTAGCACCCACTATCTACCAATATTTATGGTATTTAAGCTTTTTTGAAAATGTAAATATAAAAATATTTTTTATACACTCCACGAGAGTATTATGTCTTTGTGCATTTGTTTGTAACACCCAAAAGGAAGAGAGATAGACCCATTGTTAATTATACCGATCGACTTAGAATCACTTTTTGAATCGATTTAGCGATGTCCGTCCGTCTGTCTGTCTGTCTGTCCATCTATTCTTGTAATCAAGATACAGGTCGCAATTGTACACAGAACCAAATGAAACTTTGCACAACGATTTTTTTCGGGATAAGGACGAACGCTATTTAATTTGAAGAAAATCGGTTCAGATTTAGATATAGCCCCCATACGAATTTCACTCCCTATTTGACTCTTTTCACTCTAGATACCACATATTTTAACAGATTTTCTTCAAAATTGGCAAAACATCTTATAGTTCAACTGAAAACATCTGTGGTAAAAATGGGTCAGAGCGGTTCAGATTTATATATAGCTCCCATACAAATTTCGCTCCCGATTTGATTTTTTCAGCTCTAGAAACCACAAATTGTATCAGATTGTCTTCAGATTTGGCAAAACATCTTATTTTTCAACTAGCAACACCTGTGGTAAAAATGTGTTAGATCGGTTCAGATTTATATATAGCTCCCATACAAATTTCGCTCCCGATTTGATTTTTTCCGCTCTAGAAACCACATATTGTATCAGATTATCTTCAAATTTGGAAAACTATCTTATATTTCAACTAGAAACGCCATTGATGAAAATGGGTAAAATCGCTTCAGATTTATATAAAGCTCCCATACAAATATCGCTCCCAATTTGACTTTTTCCGCTCTAGAAACCACAAATTGTATTAGATTGTCTTCAGATTTGGCAAAACATCTTATTTTTCAACTAGCAACAAATGTGGTAAAAATTTGTTAGATCGGTTCAGATTTATATATAGCTCCCATACAAATTTCGCTCCCAATTTGACTTTTTCCGCTCCAGAAACCACATATTGTATCAGATTGTCTTCAAATTTGGAAAACTATCTTATATTTCAACTAGAAACGCCATTGATGAAAATGGGTAAAATCGCTTCAGATTTATATAAAGCTCCCATACAAATATCGCTCCCAATTTGACTTTTTCCGCTCTAGAAACCACAAATTGTATCAGATTGTCTTCAGATTTGGCAAAACATCTTATTTTTCAACTAGCAACACCTGTGGTAAAAATGTGTTAGATCGGTTCAGATTTATATATAGCTCCCATACAAATTTCGCTCCCGATTTGATTTTTTCCGCTCTAGAAACCACATATTGTATCAGATTATCTTCAAATTTGGAAAACTATCTTATATTTCAACTAGAAACGCCATTGATGAAAATGGGTAAAATCGCTTCAGATTTATATAAAGCTCCCATACAAATATCGCTCCCAATTTGACTTTTTCCGCTCTAGAAACCACAAATTGTATTAGATTGTCTTCAGATTTGGCAAAACATCTTATTTTTCAACTAGCAACAAATGTGGTAAAAATTTGTTAGATCGGTTCAGATTTATATATAGCTCCCATACAAATTTCGCTCCCGATTTGATTTTTTCCGCTCTAGAAACCACAAATTGTATCAGATTGTCTTGAGATTTGGCAAAACATCTTATTTTTCAACTAGCAACACCTGTGGTAAAAATGTGTTAGATCGGTTCAGATTTATATATAGCTCCCATACAAATTTCGCTCCCGATTTGATTTTTTCAGCTCTAGAAACCACAAATTGTATCAGATTGTCTTCAGATTTGGCAAAACATCTTATTTTTCAACTAGCAACACCTGTGGTAAAAATGTGTTAGATCGGTTCAGATTTATATATAGCTCCCATACAAATTTCGCTCCCGATTTGATTTTTTCCGCTCTAGAAACCACATATTGTATCATATTGTCTTCAAATTTGGCAAACTATCTTATATTTCAACTAGAAACGCCCATGATGAAAATGGGTCAAATCGGTTCAGATTTATATATAGCTCCCATACAAATTTCGCTCCCAATTTGACTTTTTCCGCTCTAGATACCACATATTTTAACAGATTTTCTTAAAAATTGGCAAAACATCTTATAGTTCAACTAGAAACACCTGTGGTAAAAATTGGCCAGATCGGTTCAGATTTATGTATAGCTGCCACACAAATTTCTCTCCCGATTTCACTTTTTCCACTCTATAAACTACATATTTTAACAGATTTCTTTCAAATCTTTCAAAATATCTTATATTTCAACTAGAAACACCCATGGTGAAAATGGGTCAGATCGGTTCAGATTTACATATAGATCCAATACAAATTTCGCTCGCGGATAGAATTTTCCGCCCCAGAAACCACAAATTTTCTCCGAATTTCTTTGAAGTGACCACCAAACGTTATATTTGAACTGGAAGAACTTATTTTGAAAGTTAGTCACTTTATTCCATGTTGGGATATAGCCCCGATACAAATATTCTTTTCGATTTGACAAATTGGACCAGGTCATATTAGCCTATGATAAGGAAACATACAAAAATTCTTCCCGTTTTCACTTTTTATCGAGTTGAATTGTATTCGGATAGAAAGTGGAGTGTATCGTATAGTCGGCCCCGCCCGACTTTAGCCTTTCCTTACTGGTTTTTAAATGACTTGAAGTATTATTTCGAGATGTATAGTGTAAACGTATCGGTAGCCTTTCTATTCATTTATAAAATACACTCCACGAGAGTATTAAGTCTTTGTGCATTTGTTTGTAACACCCAAAAGGAAACGAGCTAGACCCATCGTTTGTTATACAGATCGGCTTCCTGAGTCGATTTAGCAATGACCGTCCGTCCATCTATTGTTGTAATCAAATTACAGTTCGCAATTATAATCCGATCTCAACAAAAATTGGCACAAGTAAGTTTTGTGGAGCAAGGACGGACGCTATTTTATTTGAGGCAAATCCGTTCAGATTTAGATATAACCCCCATTCAAATGTCGCTCCCGATTTGACATTTTCCGCTCTAGAAACCACATATTACACCCGATTTACTCTAAACTTATCACAACATCTTATATTCTAACTAGAAACACATATGCAGAAAGTATGTAAGATCGGTTCAGATTTAGATATAGACCCCATACAAATGTCGGTCACGATTTGACTTTTCCGCTCTAGAAACCACATATTGTATCCGATTTTCTTTAAATTTGGCACAACATCTTATAATCCAACTGAAAACACATATGCTTCAGATTTAGATATAGACCCCATACAAATGTCGCTCCCGATTTGACTTTTGCCGCTCTAGAAACCACATATGTTACCCCATTTTCTTTAAATTTGGCACAACAACTTATAATCCAAAAAAAACACCTATGGTGAAAGTGGGTAAGATCGGTTCATATTTAGATTTAGCCCCTATAAAAATGTTGCTCCCAAATGTTTAACCGATTTTAGGCAAATTATATTTCACAAATTTCGTTCCAGGTTTCAATATAACCCCATACAAATGTCCTTTCCGCTTCAACATTTTTTGTCAAACACATATATTTACAGAACACAAAAAAACCATCCCGTTTTCTCTTTTTTATCTAATTGAGCTGTACTCGGATAGAAAGTGGAGTGTATCATATAGTCGGCCCCGCCCGACTTTAACTTTTCCTTACTTGTTCAATATTTGTATATGTTTTAGTTTGGCAATATTAAAAACAATTATATTTTCCTGTAATATTATTGCACATCTACGAAAATCGACAGCCTCTGTGGAATGCTATCCATGGTGGAGGGTACATAAAATTCGGCCATGCCGGTGTTTTTACTTATTTACAATCGGATTGTGGATTTCTGGTTTCGAATCTTTTTGTTGACACGAAGCCTATTTTAAATTGGAGATGAGGTTTGACGTAGAAATAAGTTTCGAACAAGTCAAAAACTAATTCGAGTGAATGGTAACGGATTCAAATCGACTCGAAACTCAGAGCAATGGGTATATCGTCACAGAAATATACCATCGCTATACCCCTTGACGAAATCTATTACCATAATTGAATGGTATTCGTTTTATGGGAACTATTTCATTTGCTTTCAGTTCAAATGACAACGTAATCATTCGAAAGGAACTCTTAAACTTAACGGCCATTTTAGAATTGTAGTCCTCTTCTTTTTACGACTGTCACTAAACAATTTTCATGCAAATTCATCAATTTTGTTTTCTATTTTATGTGGTGTCATATAGCTAAAGGTTATGCTTGTTTTGTTGTTTTTTCTGTTGTTTTTAAATCACTAACCGTAAAAATGACAAAACCAGAAAGAAACCACAACGCGCCTCAATCGATAGCAGAACTAAAGCAAACAAAACATATGACAACGCATATTTTGCTACTTCCAAAAGAAAACTCCTGTCCGCCGGAACAGAAGAGCCCAACCCAGCCACCACCAACACCAGCCACAATCATCATCATCGTCATCACGGAGAGGCAAGTGAGCCAAACAAACTAAAAACGAGACATCAACGTTAACATGGCTTTTACGATGATACAACAATATAACAGTCAAATGGTGAAACGGTATTAAACGGCGTAAAACTTATGACAGTCGACCATTAAAAGATCACAAATGTGAAGAGCCGGGCCAAGGTGGAGATCCGTTGTAAAAAAAAGGAAGACAATGCGCACAGTGGTTCCAAATCAGAAAATATCCCATTTTATTCCAAAAAGAAAGAAAGCTTTCTAAATTTAACGATTTTAGCTGCAGCCATTTTACTAGTCACCAATTTTATCCCTTTTTGTCCATTTTGACACTTGCGAGTCTATGCAATATATATACCGATTTTCACTCCATCAATCCCGGACGATCATAACACAGCGACGAATTTTATATCAAGAGTTTTGAATATAAGTGACAAGGAATTCCATGAATCGAACAAACAGAAAATACACAATATATTAAGAATGAATGACTTCCCCAATAAAACAATTAATGATTTACTAAAACGAGCCACGCAACAAAGGAAAACGAATCGGGACACAGCAACACCAAAAATATACAAATCAATCAATGCCTTTAACACCTGGACTGTCGGAAAGATTTAAACAATCAAATATATATGACAAAGATAAAATCGAACTAGCTTATAAAACACATACTAGGACGAACCAATTATTTAGCAGGACAAAATCACTAGTGATGAAAAAGATAGATCCAATCTAGTATTTGTAATAACGTGCAATGGAGGCTAGTCTGACATATGCCAAAAGGTATATGTCGGTACATCGAAGACAAAATTAAAAACTAGACTTTCATCACATAAATCAACAAACCTCTAGAACAAAAGACAGCACTTGCTGACTGGACATAAACCAAATTTGGACGATTTAAATGTTTTAGTGGAAACGAAACATTACTTCAGACGATACAATTACAAAACTGACACTGATAGATGCTCTCTCTCAACTGTATCGATACATTATAAAACAAGTAAATGGCGAGGAGTAAGGACGAACTTTATATACCCTCCACCATGGATTGAATTCCAAAGAAGCTGTCGATTTTCATTACAGGAAAATGCGAATCTTTTTGATACAGCCAAACCAAAACAAATAAAAATATTGAAAAAATAATTTTATAAATAAATATAAAATTAGTATTTTATCAAATCACACTTATAAGGCAGGGCTACCATTCAAGAAGTTAATAAAATACAGCAATCTTTAAAAAAGCTTAATTAACATAAATGTTGGTAGATAGTGGGTGATATAGTTGGTTATATTTCCAACCAATTTTAATTCCAAAAATACAAATTTTGAAAATCAATTACCTAACTTCATGATTCCACCAATTTTTGCCGCAAAAAAGTAAGAAGTTGGAAAGCTCTTTTGCCTGTTTAATGTATACTCCGAATTCCATGATTGTAGCTACAGCCATTTGGTTGGTACCATTTTTATCCCTTTTCCCAGTTTTACCCCCTTAATGTTACGATTTTCTACAATCTCTTTATTTTGAGTGTCTACACAATTGGAGGGATGTACACACCGAATTTCATCATTCTAGCTACAGCCATTTGGTTGGTACCATTTTTATCCCTTTTTCCCAATTTTACCGCCTTAAAATTACGACTTTCTAAAATCTGTTTATTTTGAGTGTCTACACAATTTTCATCATTCTAGCTGAACTCGTTTAGTTGGTACTATTTTTATCCCTCTGTACAGATTGTATCCCTTGAAAGTACGAATTTGGAAAAATATTTTTATTTTCCATGTCTATGCAGTCAGAGGAATGTATACACCGAATTCCATTATTCTGGCTGCGTCCATTTGGTTGGTACCATTTTTATCCCCTTTTTTCCATTTTAATCCCAAAAAGTACGAATTCCGAAAAATCTCTTTATTTTACGTGTCTACGCAATCAGGGAATATATACACCGAATTGCATTATTCTAGGTGCAGCCGTTTGGTTGGTACCATTTTTATCCCCTCTTTCCCATTCCCCTTAAAAGTACAAATTTTGCAAAAATACTTTTATATTATGTATCTATTCAATAAGAGGAATGTACACATCGAATTTCTAGCTGTTGTCGTTTAATATGTACCATTTTTATCCCATTTTGGGCCATTTTACCCCAGATATTGAAAAAATATGCTTAAATAATCTAAAATATTAACGGTTATTATGGGTATTTTTAGTCCTTGTGAGGGAAAAAATTTTCCCTTTGGTCCGATTTTGCCCAGTTACAATCCCAACCGATCTACGACTATAAGACGCATTTATGGAAAATTTGGACGTCCTAGCTCATTTAGTTTAGGTGCTAGCGTGCTTTCTACAGACGGACGGACGGACATGACTAGATCATCTAAAAATTTTATGACGATCAAGAATATATATACTTTATAGGGTCTCAGGTCGATATTTCAAGGTGTTACAAACGGAATGAAAAAGTTATTATACCCCCATCCTGGTGGTGGAGGGACGAAACATGAGCTAGTTGGTAATAAACTTTCATCGTAGACAGCCGTATATTTTGTATTTTTATACCCTCCACTTCCAGGATTCACTTTGTCATTCCTTTTGTAACACCTTGAAATATTCAACCCCATAAAGTATATATATTCAGTATCCTGGTAAAATTCTAAGACGATTTAGCCATGTCCGTCTGTCTGTTGAAAGAACGCTAACTTCCGAACGAAATGAGATAGGAGGTTGACATTTTCCGTAAATGTGTCTTATGGTTGCAGATCAGTTGGGATTGAAACCGGGTGAAAAATTTTCCCTAACAAGAACTGAAAATACCCCTAATATTTAGACTATGTAAGCATTTTTTTTTAATTTGTAATTTTATACACTTGAAATTTGCTTCGTACCTTCCTCCAGTAACGTGTAGTCACGAAAAAGATTTAGCGGAATAAATGGGACAAAAGGGTTAAAAATAGTACCTTTGATACAACAACAGCTAGAAACATGAAAATAGAGAGATTTTTCGAAATTTGTACTTTTAAGAGATACAATTGGAAAAGGGGGATAAAAATGGTACCATCCAAACCGCTGAAGATCAAATCATGAAATTCGGTGTATGCATTTATCTGACTGTGTAGACGTGAAACATAAAGGAAAGGGATAAAAATGGTACCAATTTTTACAAGCCATGAAGAAATAAATGAAATGATGTGAATATGGTAATTTACAATATATAATTGATATGAAGTGAATATAACAAAATAAAAGGTTATAAATAATGTTAGTAATATTTTGAGATAGATAACTCAATTTCAGAATTTTTGGTATTTTTATGACTAAAATACGATAAACTGTTCTCCTGATTCTCCTGATTTTTGTTACAAACTGTTCGTAGTTGTCCGAACTAGGTTTTAAGATGAAAAAACATTTGGATAGTTTCCCGCGAAGTTGGAAAATTTGTAAAAAAAAAACTGAGAGTGCCCTTTTCTTTAGGATTTTAGAGTGAACTCAAGACTATATGACACGATTCAGACAATGAATATGCGAAATTCTTTTGTGTTTTGACTCAGCGAAGTTTTCAATGGAAAACAATTTAGGATGTTTTAAAGAAAATGCTGACAAACAGCAAAAAATCGTAATGTTCATGGGGATCAAATGTTTTGATTCCGTCAAATGCGAATATTTCTTTTGGATTTTTGCATTTTTGCATATTTTTCATCCGAGTGGAGTTGACGTTTTACTGTTCAAATATAAACCATTCGATGACATATCGAAAACATGCAGAATAAACGAACCATTACCAAATAATATGCATAAATAAATGTGGAAAATATGAAAAAAATCTAAGGTCTAAGGATTCTAAATTCTATTGCTTCTTGCTACATCAGCTGACACACTTGAAGACTGTCGGAAATTACTCAGGTTTCGATGAATGTGTATGTTTACGAAACTCCAATGAGCAATATTTCAAAGATCTGATATGGTCATAGTTATGATAGGTTCGGAATAAATCGCATAATAAGTCTTTGGTGGTTGTGCCATGATTACGTTCGAAGGTTATTTTCGCTTTATTTTACACAGCCGACGAACTAAAGTATATTTAGTGAAAACACAGATTTTAGTCAATTCACCGATCGTTAATAGATTCATTACCATACTTAGACACTTCAAATGTGAAATATAAGTCTATGGTAGTCGGTTCAAAAATAAAAATTCTATATGGAGAAAGTCAAGCCGGGAATGACAAATGTCATGCATTATGCATGCTGTGAATTTTAATACCTTGATCTTGAAAGATATTAAAAAATAAAGGCTCATACAAATATAAAGAGGAAAAATCCTTGAGCTCCTTACGCTTCCTTATGCTACGATACGTTTGGGCAACTTGTTCTTTCCAATAAAGTTATCGTCGTGATGTCCATTTTTTTAGCAGACATCACCATTGACGACATGTGCTTTCAGAAGTCTAATAATAAGATGATCTCTGCCAAAAAAAACAGGACCTTATGTCCTGACTTGTCTTTTACATAAATCCACTTACAATATTTTCATTTTTAAGAGCAAAACTACATTTTCCAGAAAATCGTCCACATCTTTTGGGTTTTGAATCAAAAAGCGTCAGGCGTCATTCATCTGCAATGACACATACTTCAGTGATCGCATAGATTTTGATTTAGAAAACGACTCTCTCACAGAGTTAAATTACACTTGCACTTCCTTCATCGGGAATTGCAGCTAAGTTGTTGAAAGAGAGGTCGATCAGTTCATTTAGCATCCGATTTGCCCTTGAATATGCAAATAAACGAAGTTCCAACGTGCAACCTTTCGAAGAAATTTGAGAGGACTAAGGTTCTGCAGCAGTGAAAATTCATCCATAGAATAAATATATGATTGATCGCGAAAAGACGTTTAAGGCATTAGACCGAGCGTTGTAACAATCAAAGCCTAGGTTAGGTGATGCAGTGATTTATTGGTGATTTTTACAAAACACTGCCACTCCATCCGGTAAACTAAATAAAGACTTGCTTGAAGTTGTCTTATTTGTGGAAATACGTCACAACATTCACATTAAGTACGTTCAAGCGAATCAAGTTGCAGATCGAACAATAATTTTCAAAAAATTGCAGGAAATTGTAAATGGAAAATCACTGTTGACGTTTTTGCATTATATTCCCAATCGATTTTTACAGTTCACTCACTCATCAGAAAGTTTGTACTAAACTTTGTTCAAGGTCCAGGTGAGCGGTATACTGAATTCATCACGCATGACATCAATCCTTGATGCTTACAATGATCACTTAGAAATAAATTTTTCTCATTTAAATTTTGTTTAATCATTTGAAAAAGCTTATCAAAATTTCGGACTAAAATCACAATTAAAGTTTTTAAAATATCGACAGGAAAGTTTCTGTCGGGTCAGCTAGTTTTACTAATAAATTAAAAAATAACCATACAATCTCTCATACATATTTAGTTTTTCGAAGGGAAAGGGAACTGATAATTTAAGATTTATTAACAATTAATAATACATTTCTCGAGTGTGCAATATCAACCTCTATCGCGCTCACATTCTCCAATAAAATTAGAAATATACTATCTGATGAGTCTATAAAGCGTAGTCTGTTGTAAAATGCTTTTATACATATTAACAAACTCTAAATATAACAAGTAAGGAAAGACTAAAGTCGGACGGGGCCGACTATATAATACCCTACACCACTCCCTGCATATATACATCGCTTTTATTACTAAACCCAGGTATTCCATGGGAGCAATTTTATGTAGTTCATATAAATTATACAGTTACTATCAATTCACCTTTAGTCAAATTTAATGAATATGGTTAATAATAAAGTAATTGATCCAATTTTCCAGCAGATATTCCGTGTAAAGTAAATACAACATGATATGGAAAATCGATCAAAATCCATAGGTTTTTTTAGTTGGTATCAATTGGTATCAAGTACAATATGTGGTTTCTAAAGCGGAAAAAGTGAAATCGGGAGCGACATTTGCATGGGGGCTATATCTAAATCTGAACCGATCATACACACGTTCAGCTTAGGTGTTTCTAATTCGATTATAAAATGTTGTGTCAATTTTAAAGAAAATTGGGTTCAACATGTGGTTTCTAAAGCGGAAAAAGTGAAATTGGAAGCGACATTTGCATGGGGGCTATATCTAAATCTGAACCGATCTTACCCACTTTCAGCATAGGTGTTTCTAGTCCGATTATAAAATGTTGTGTTCATTTTAAAGAAAATCGGGTAAAATATGTGGTTTCTAAAGCGGAAAAAGTGAAATCGGGAGCGACATTTGTATGGGGGCTATATCTAAATCTGAACCGATCTTACCCACTTTCAGCATAGGTATTTCTAGTTCGATTATAAAATGTTGTGCCAATTTTAAAGAAAATCGGGTACAATACGTGGTTTCTGAAGCGGAAAAACTGAAATCGGGAGCGACATTTGTACGGGGGCTATATCTAAATCTGAACCGATCTAACCCGCTTTCGCCACAGGTATTTCTAGTTTGATTATAAGGTGTTAAGCCAAATTTGAAGAAATCGGGTACTAAAGGGTGATTTTTTAAGAGCTTGATAACTTTTTTTTTAAAAAAACGCATAAAATTTGCAAAATCTCATCGGTTCTTTATTTGAAACGTTAGATTGGTCCATGACATTTACTTTTTGAAGATAATTTCATTTAAATGTTGACCGCGGCTGCGTCTTAGGTGGTCCATCCGCTTAGTCCAATTTTGGCATTTCCACGTTTTTGAGTAACAGAGACCCAATTGGTGCGAACGGCGACGAATCGAAAATTGGTGGTCATCATTAACACTGGCCGATACAGCTGCGATATTTTCTTCAGTTCGCACTCTACGTAAGCGTGTTGGTGGTTTAATGTCCAACAATGTAAATTTGGTGCGAAATTTAGTCACAATAGCCCGAATAGCCGCTTCAGTGGGTCGATTAAACTGACCATAAAATGGAAGCGCGCAATGAACTTTCTTAACAGAGCACGCATTTTGATAATAAAATTCAATAATTTGCAAGCGTTGTTCGTTTGTAAGACGATTCATGATGAAATGTCAAAGCATACTGAGCATCTTTCTCTTTGACACCATGTCTGAAATCCCACGTGATCTGTCAAATACTAATGCATGAAAATCCTAACCTCAAAAAAATCACTCTTTATATGTGCTTTATAGGGCGGAAAAAGTCAAATCGGAAGCGACATTTGTATGGGGGCTATATCTAAATCTGAACCGATTTCCTCCAAATGCAATACCGATGGTCCTTGGCCAGAAAAAATAACTTCTGCCAAGTTTCATGACATTCGGACAACAATTGCGACCTGTAGAGTGCGAACAAGCTTAGATGGACAACAGACGGACAGACAGACAGACATCGTTAAATCGACTCAGCTGGTGATTCTAAGCCGATCGGTATACTTAAAGGTGGGTCTAGCTCGATTATTTCTTGGTGTTACAAACATTTGACGAGAAACTAACTTATAATACCCTTGCCCACATAGTCATATTTTTATACCCTACACCACTTCGTGGTCTAGGGTATTATAAGTTAGTTTCGCGCCAAATGTTTGTAACACCAAGAAATAATCGAGCTAGACCCACCTTTAAGTATACCATCGGCTTAGAATCACCAGCTGAGTCGATTTAACGATGTCTGTCTGTCCGTCCGTCCGTCTGTCCGTCTGCTGTCCATCTAAGCTTGTTCGCACTCTACAGGTCGCAATTGTTGTCCGATTGTCATGAAACTTGGCAGAAGTTATTTTTTCTAGCCAAGGACCATCGGTATTGAATTTGGAGGAAATCGGTTCAGATTTAGATATAGCCCCCATACAAATGTCGCTCCCGATTTGACTTTTTCCGCCCTATAAAGCACATATAGTACCCGATTTTCTTCAAATTTGGCTTAACATCTTATAATCAAACTAGAAATACCTGTGGCGAAAGCGGGTTAGATCGGTTCAGATTTAGATATAGCCCCCATACAAATGTCGCTCCCGATTTCACTTTTTCCGCTTTAGAAACCGCATATTGTTCTCGATTTTCTTTAAAATTGGCACAACATCTAAAAATCCAACTAAAAGAAACTATGGTGAAAGTGGGTAAGAACGGTTCAGATTTAGATATAGCCCTCATACAAATGTTGCTCCTGAATGTTTAACCGATTTTGGCCAAACTTTACATATTATATTTCACCAATAAACATACATGGTGAAAGGGGGCCACATCGTTCCTGGTATCAATATACCCTCATACAAATGTCCTTTCCGATTTAAAATTTTTTGTCAAACACATACATTTACAGGATGCAAAAATCCTTCCCGATTTCACTTTTTTACCGAATTGGATTGTAATGAAATAGAAAGTCCGTCCGTCTTTAGACTTTCCTTACTTGTTTGGGAGATGCCCATATGTCCATACTTTGGTATAACCCAAATGGTGCCCACTCTGATCTATTACAGCTCTAGCAACTACATCTTACATCGTATCTTCATCAATTTTTGCAGATCATTATATGTTTGAACTAGGAATACCTACCGTGAATGAGAAATATATAGGCCCATGTTTTGGACCAGGCCCAAAATGTAGTTATAGGCCCCCTTTTGAAATGTCGGTCTGATTCATCCTATTACTACTGTATAATTTGTATTTGTCTGTCGGATAATTGGATCAATTACCATATTATTAACCATATTCGTTAAATATGACTAAAGATTAATTTATAGTGTAATTTATATGAACTACATAAAACTGCTCCCATGAAATAAATGGGTTTAGTAATCAAAGCGAGGTACTTACGCAGGGAGTGGTGTAGGGTATTATTTAGTCGGCCCCGTCCGACTTTAGTCTTTCCGTACTTGTTTTTTCTTGAGTTCTGAAGAAATGAATCAACTTGAGCGGCTATATAAACCACAATTTTTGTCCGATTTTGAATCGGTTTTCGGATTTTTGATCGGTAATAAGTTCTCTATCAATTGGTGTTATCAGTTTTACCAAAAGCTTTATCAAATTTTCACTTTTGCCAGTGATTCCTGGCAGAGGAACCACAGTGCGACGCTGCAACTGTCATGAAGTCGGAATGAACATCCAAGACCAGCTTTGAACATTGGACTCTTTTTCGTTAATTTCTGTACTGTACCAAATAATGTGCCTGGAATTGGAATCACGGCCTAGGATGATGACACTACTTTTTGGTATTGATTCCATTATATTTCATATGTTATATATAGGCCTTCGGCAACATTGTATGAGCCTTTGACGAGATTTTTTAGCTTGAGACCACTGTGTCCTAGGCGGCTGTGAGGGAAGTTTCACGCTGTAATAAAATGTAAGCAGAAATTGTTGTCACCGCATATAAAGTTAGGAACATGTTTTATTACACATTTATTTATACGCGTACATATGTCAAAAATGTTCTTTTTACTTTTCATCTCCCCTTCTCCCTCTCTCGTTTGTAAAATGCACACTACATTTTTATGTCGAAAGAAATGGAAGCACAAAGATTTTTTATGCTAAAACTGAAAACTAAAATTTCGACCATAAATCTATTAGAAAAGATAACATGCTTGAAATTTATTGTGACACTTTTAAACAATTTGACCAACAAATAAGACGAACCAACCCACTAAACGACGACGAGGATGACGACGAAAAAAACTTCAATTTAAACAAAAATCTAAAAACTTTTCGCTGCTCGTTGGGGCGGGAGGTTGGAGATTGATAATGTTAAGCGTTATAAACGCATAAATAAGTCAAGAATCTTTGGCTTGCTTACGTGTTTAAAGTTCGAAAGACCAGTGGAGGAAAAACTCTGCACAAATCCACAACTATCTACTGGTGCTGCTGATGCATCGAAGACTATTTGTTAAAGTTCTCCACTAGTTCCACTACTTTTTCATATTAATTTTAAAGGAAAATTCTCGTACAGCAAACTTTTTGTGACGCACTCAAAACGAATGAAAGCTTGAGGAAAAGTTCGGCAGTTCCACCCCGCTGATAGTGATGGCATTCCAATACATGCGGGAGAACGTGTGCCATGCTAGCCACCCTAAAGTACATTCTCCCACACCCAGCCCCGTCACCACCCCATTGTCGTGCACTTGCAATGTGGATTTTTTTCCAGCTCTGAAAGCCTTTAAAAATGTTACAAATGACGCCTGTTAGTCCTTGCAACACACACACACCCTCACACATGTGTCCTTACAAGCACACACACACACGCAGAGATAGACCCCATCACCCATACGCAGGCACTGTTGTGTTACTTAATTTTGTTAAAAAATTTCCCAACTCTTTTTTCTAAGTTTCATGTGAATTTTGCACTTTTTTCCCGGATAAAAATTCTTTTAAAACAATTTTCAATCTGTGAAACAAATCTACGTTGTACTTTTCGTGCACGACGTGAACATCGGCGAGAGTGGACAACATCAGGCCCGCAGATGTGTTTCTAAGGTCAAATTCCTGCAAGTTTGAATTTGTTTACTTTACTTTGTTTAAAATCGAGTTAAATTTGTAATTAAATTAAAATATAGTTCAAAATTTGTATACAATTCCAGTTGAATATTCTCGAAAACTAAGAAGAACATGACTATAATTTATTCAGCTGTATTGAGTCATCAAACTCGAAGCGGAAAAACCGGACGACCAGGGTAGTAAATCTTTGTTTATTTTTTTGTAATACCCAAAAGGAATATATATAGACCCAAGTTTATTATACTGACGAATTAAAATTACTGAATCGATTTAGTCTTGTCCGTCTTGTAATCAAAGTAATCTAACCACTAATCTAACCACAACATTCGAAAGCGAGAAAGTTACGATGAAAAAGAGCTTTCATGTATTGTATAGGGTCCGCCAAATAACTTTTTTTTGAAAATGCTATAAAAAAACTTCTGAATATTTTCTCAAATTTCTTTTTTTATTTGAAAGTACAATCCTTCCGGTTAATAATGGAAAATAATTTCATTCAAATGGCTGCCTCGGGCACCCCACAAATAATAGTCCAACGGTTGAATAGTTGAAAAAAAAAAACGTTAGATGGCGGACCCCATACCAATGTCAACTATGATTTACTTTTTCCGCTCTAGAAACCACATATTTCAACAAATAACCTTTTTTTGAAAATGCTATAAAAAAAAAATACTGAATATTTTCTCAAATTTCTTTTTATACCCTACACCACTTCGTGGACTAGGGTATAATAACTTAGTTTTCAGCCAAATGTTTGTAACTCCAAGAAATAATCGAGCTAGACCCACATTTAAGTATACTGATCGGCTTAGAATCACCAGCTGAATTGATTCAACGATGTCTGTCTGTCCGTCCGACCGTCCGTCCGTCTGCTGTCCATCTAAGCTTGTTCGCACTCTACAGGTCGCAATTGTTGTCCGATTGTCATGAAACTTGGAAGAATTTATTTTTTCTGGCCAAGGACCATCGGTATTGAATTTGGAGGAAATTGGTTCAGATTTAGATATAGCTCCCATACAAATGTCGCTCCCGATTTGACATTTTCCGCTCTAGAAACGACATATGTACCTGATTTTCTTTAAATTTGGCAGAACATCTTATAATCCAACTAGAAACACGTATGTAAAAATTGGGTAAAATCGGTTCAGATTTAGATATAGCCCCCATACAAATGTCGCTCTCGATTTGACTTTTCCCACTCTAAAATCCACATCTTGTTCTTTAAATTTGCCACAAAATCTTCTAATCCTACAAGAAACACCTATGCCGAATTTGGGTAAGATCGGTTCAGATTTAGATATTTCCCCCATACAAATGTCGATCCCGATTTGACATTTTCCGCTCTAGAAACCACATATTGAGCCCGATTTTTTTTAAATTTAGTACAACATCTTATAATCCAACTAGAAACACCTATGCCGAATTTGGGTAAGATCGGTTCAGATTTAGATATAGCCCCCATACAAATGTCGCTCCCGATTTAACATTTTCCGCTCTCGAAACCACATATTGAGCCCGATTTTCTTTAAATTTGGTACAACACCTTATAATCCAACTAGAAACACCTATGCCGAATTTGGGTAAGATCGGTTCAGATTTAGATATAGCCCTCATACAAATGTCGCTCCCGATTTGACTTTTTCCACTCTCAAATCCACATCTTGTACCCGATTTTCTTTAAATTTTGTACAACATCTTATAATCCAACTAAAAACACCTATGCCGAATTTGGGTAAGATCAGTTCAGATTTACATATAGCCCCCATACAAATGTCGCTCCCGATTTGACTTTTTCCGCTCTAGGAACTACATATTGTTCCCGATTTTCTTAAAAATTGGCACAACATTTTATGATCTAACTAAAACACCTATGGTGAAAGTGGGTAAAATCGGTTCAGATTTAGATATAGCCCCAATACAAATGTCACTCCCGAATGTTTAACCGATTTTGGTCAAACTTTGCATATTATATTTCACCAACAACCATACATACCCCAATACAAATGTCCTTTCCGATTTAACATTTTTTGCCAAACACATACATTTACATGATTCAAAAATCCTCCCCGATTTCAATATTTTACCGAATTGAATTGTAATGAGATAGAAAGTGGGGTGTATCATATAGTGGCTCCGTCCGTCTTTAGTCTTTCCATACTTGTTTGGGAGATGCCCATATGTCCATACTTTGGTATAGCCCAAATGGGGCCCCATTCTGCTCTATTACAGCTCTAGAAACTACATCTTACATCGGATCTTCATCAAATTTTGCAGATCATTATATGTTTCAACTAGGAATACCTACCGCGAATGAGAAATATATAGGCGCATGTTTTGGCACAGGCTTCAAGTGTTGTTATAGGCCTTCAAATGTCCGTCCGATTCATCCTATTACCGCTGTATAATCTGTATTTATCATTCGATGTTGATCAATTTTTACAGATCATGTTATATTTACTTTACTCGGAATAGCTGCTGGCAAATTGGATCAATTACTTTATTATTTACCATACTCATTCAATTTAACTATAGATGAATTTAAAGTATGCTGTATAATTTATATGAACTACGGGGGGCTGAGGAATACTGCTACCATGCTACTTAATGCTGTTGTTAAAGGACTTATTATTTGCAGAACTGCATCGAAAGTGAATCCCTTTCAACACTGTGTGGTTTCAACAGGATGATGCGACTTTGTCACATAGCCAGGTCCTGCTATGAGAGAGAATTGCTGCGAAAGTTCCCCAAGAAGGTGATTTCTAGACACTCGACATTTCGTTGGCCCCCAAAGTCTCGTGACCTCACTGCACCTATCTTCTTCTTGTGGGGTTATTTCATCTTTAAGTTTACAAACCAAATCAAAAAAATGGATGATTTAAAGCCATGCATTCGAACAACAATTGAGACAATTCTTACTGCAACTCTGCAGGATGTAATGAATAATGAATTTTGCACATACGTCACCGGCTATCGTCATGTCATTTAAATTCTTTTACTTTTAAACCCGTTAAACAGGTTTAATAAAAATGTATCGGTTGTCAAATGAACAAAGAAAAAGTAATTTACATGAATTAAACAAAATTAATGTAGTGTCATTCATCAGCCACCCTGTACATTAAATTGCTCTCATTGATTACTAAACCCAGGTAGGGTTTAGTAATCAAAGCGAGGTATATACGCAGGGAGTGGTGTAGGGTATTATATTGTCGGCCCCGCCCGACTTTAGCCTTTCCTTATTTGTTTTATTTGAAAGTACAATCCTTCCGGTTAATAATGGAAAATAATTTCATTCAAATGGCTGGATCGGACACCCCACAAATAATAGTCCAACGGTTGAATAGTTGAAAAAACAAACGTTAGATGGCGGACCCTATACAAGGGCATAAATTATTAATTATTCAAATTCTGTCGAAATTAGTTCCAATATACACATCCATACATCAATATCGACATCCAATTCACTTCTGTTGGAAAATGTTCAGCCAAAATCCTAAACTTCGACCGAAGCCGAATGTTTATCAAAACATTTAGAATAAACTAAATTTTTTTATCTATCGAATACGAGGACAGTTTCATAAGTAGACGACCTAAAAGAGATGAATCTATGGGCAAGCGAATGTACATAACTTTTGCCAAATATCACAAGTATAACAGACTAATAATTTATATCTTTCCCAAAATAAAAAATAACAAGTAAAAGCGGCGTTAAGTTTGGCCGAGTCGAACTTTTTATACACTCCACCATGGATTGCATTCCACAGAGGCTGTCGATTTTCGTAAAAGTGCAGTAATATTACAGGAAAATATATATTTTTTTAATATAACCAAACCAAATTAAATACAAATATTGAAAAAATAATTTTATAAATAAGTATAATATTTTTATTATTTCAAGCCACGCTTATAAGACAAGGCTACCAATACGTTTGCACAATATATATATATCGAAATAATACTTCAAGTCAATTCAAAAAATACATATTCTTATATTTATACTTTCAAAAAAGCTTGGTTTGGTTATAAGGACCAGAATGCTCCTGCATTCTGAACACTCGGAGACCCAGTTAGATCCATTGTCAAATCCTTTGTTCCTGAAAAAGTATAAGGGAGTGGTGAAATTGGGAGGGAATAAGTGGTGGTTGGAGATGGATAAGGTATGAAGATTGAAGGAAGTACGGGGAGAAAGGTGGAATGGGGGTGTATTAGATGTTCTTTCTTCTGCGTGTGGGTGTGTTGTAAATAGTTGATGACTAGCGGTAGCAAAATTAAGTCGAGAGCCATCCGGTATGCTGTTGATGATATGCCTTTATGACTGACTCTCTTTCTTCATTAGCCGTCATCTGTCTGTGTGGTTACATCCTTGTCCCTAAGAAGCCACCCTAATACGATTTAGACCTTTCGAGAATCCCAAAAGGTCATAAATGGTGCGGTTTGCAATATCTTCTATGTTACTAATTAAATTACTTCCTATATATTTATTTCTGCGTACACATAGTGCAAAAAAGCTTAAATACCATAAATATTGGTAGGTAGTGGGTGCTACAGTTGGTTGTATTTCCATTCTATTTTAATTCCAAAAGTAAAATTATTATTGAAAATACATTATCTCACGTATATAATGCAAAATAACCTAACTTCATGAATCAACCAATTTTTACAATAAAAGTAAATAGTACGAATTTGAAAAAATCTTTTGCAGTTTGTCTATGTAGCCAGAGGAATGTATACACCGAATTCCATGATTCTAGCTGCGGTCATTTGGTAGGTACTATTTTTATCCCCTTTTTCCATTTGAACCCCTCAAGAGTACGACTATCTAAAATCCTTCTATTTTACTTGTCTACGCAGTTAGAGGGATCTACACACCGAATTTCATCATTCGAAAATTCCTTCTATTTTACGTGTCTACGGAATTAGAGGAATGTATACACCGAATTTCATTATTCTAGGTGCAGCCGTTAGGTTGGTACCATTTTTATCCCTCTATTCCCATTTTACCCCTTAAGAGTACGAATTTGGAAAAAATACTTTAATAGTATGTATCTACTCTATTAGAAGAATGTACACACCGTGTTTCGTGTTTCTAGCTGTAGTCGTTTAATATGTACCATTTTTATCCCTTTTTGCCCAACGAAAAAAAATCGTTTTATGGTGCACGTTTTTGTTATCGGGGAAATGCTCATACCCAATATCAAGTAACTACAAACCGACATATTGAAGAAATATGCTTAAATGCTCTAAAATATTAGGTGCTTTTATGGGTTTTTTAGTTCTTGTGAGGGATACATTTTTCCCTTTGGGCCGATTTCGCCCAGTTTCAATCCTAACCAATCTACGACAATAAAGACGTATTTATGGAAAATTTGGACGTCCTAGCTCCTTTCGTTTAGATGTCAGCGTGCTTTCAACAGACAGACGGACGGACATGGCTAGATCTTCTTAGAATTTTATGACGATCTAGAATATATATACTTTATAGGGTCTCAGGGCGATCTTTCAAAGTGTTACAAACGGAATGACCCCCATCCTGGAGGTGGAGGCTATAATAAATATGGATTTCACGCAGCTATGATAAAATATTACTTTTCACGATTGAAATCAAGAAACTTGATAATTTTTATGGTTTATCGATTTGAAAATTTTAACATGGTCTCAACAGTAATTCCATTTCAGTGGGTAAACAATATTATTCGGAACAGCTCCTTGATTAAAGGAATGTCTGTGGTATTTATTTTGGCATGGTGTCGATCGATGGTATACATATACCAAGTATAACTTTTGAACGGTTTAAAAAATTATAGTACTTTAAAATTTCTATATATAATTTACATTAGGTTAAATGACATGAAGATAGTCCACAACGAAAGTGGCTGTTATTCCGTTTGGAGAACCCTTCATCAAATTTGATTAAAATTTGTATACTATTTTGCATTAAATATTATTTTTTAAATATCTATTTTTTACAAGAACAATGCAGTACAAGTCGTGATACTGCAATAATATTGTGGAATATAAAGCTAAATACTCAATCAAAAAAGGTATATGACATGGCTAGATCTTCGGTTGTGGTACGGTTTTTGACCTCGATAGCTGATATTGCTTTGAAAGTTTGTGTGTGTATTTTCCCATAACAATGTTGTTTTTAAACCTTGTGTTAATAAACTGCTGAAAAATTATTATTCTGAAGATTCTTCGTTCAAATTTTGTTTGATTTTGCAAAAATATCGAAAAAAATCTTAAAAATAAAAGTTAAGTTATAGTACATTAAAATCGGTCAAGTATTTCAGGAGTTACAGGTAGAGTTCTAAAAAACCTGGTTTTTCACAATGTCGGTTTTTGGTTTTTCGAAAACCGTGATATTTTTATGAAAAACACCGGTCGGACCGGGGTTGAAACATCAAAAATGGGGAATTAATTCATTATAGTGTAATTCCACAAAATGTTGACCTTTGTGCATACTCGTTCGTGGAGATATGACATATCATAATCAGATTACGCGCACTGAAATCTTTCGAAATTGACTCCAAACATTCCTGTCTGAATTAGCTTGAGGTTCATTGCCAAAAATTCATTTGGTGGTTTTTCATAATACATTTTTTTATTTTATAGATAAAGCCCATTATTACTATTTGTCCAGCAACTAGTTTTCCCAAATTTCAGTTCACAACAGGTGTTAACACCGTAAACACTTGCTGAAATACGTAATGTTTTGAGAAACAGCTTTAATTTTTTTACCAATTACCCCATTCTGCAATTCTGATATCATGTAGAGAATAAAATAAGCAAAAATACATAAAAAATTAAATCATAAGTTTGAACTGAAATTGAAGGATTGTACGCATTTTTTACTACTTTATATACAAGGACCTTTCCCTTTTCTCTTATTTTCGCAAAGGAGAGTTCATCAATCTTTCAGACGATACCAACGATAAAACTAAAACCAAGCTGGATCGCGAAAAAAATGTTGTGGCCACCCCAAAAATGAATACTTGAATGTTTAATGATGATCTGCAAAATAAATAAATAAAGTTATCAATTTGCTTCCAAATAATGGCTCTCGCTCACATATATTCTTATGTATATGGCTGGTCGTCATCCGCAGCAAAGGTCAAGAATATTTATTATAAACATCATTAGAATACATATTTAAAAAAACTATAATGAATCGAATTTTATTTATTCATAATCCTAAATATTCGGCTTCGGCTATTCGCCTTTTTTATCGAAAGCCGATTAGTGTCCGATTACCGGTTTTTGGTCGAAGGCCGAAGCCGATTAATCGGTCGAACTCGAGTATATATGCGTATTCTAAGAATACTATTCTTTAGTCACATTCGTGACTGACGTACTTTTAAAAGGGGTGAAAAACAAGGAAAAACTTAAAATTATTTTTACTTCTTTATATATTCTTTACAAAAACGCATAGCAGGGCGAATTGCGTGAAGTTTTTTAATAAAGTTTTTTTGTTTTACAATTTGAATTTTTTACATTTTTACAACCTATAATGTGGAACGCCAGGTGACTACGTGATGTGACATAAATTTCTATATATCACAGAACATGAAACACTAGAAGAGTCAATGAAAGCAAATAAAAATTTTGCATTGGTTATTGTTGTAATAACTATTTTGTCTTAAGAGAGGACTTGCATCATTTCTCTCCATGAAGCAAAATTTTAAGACAAAATGGTCTTTAAAATAAAATAAAAAATGAATAAATCATGATTATTGTAACTAAGCTACGCCATGGACTCTTTAATTTAAATATAATTTCGTTTACTAATACAAGTCAGAAACAATATTTTTCCAACTCGAGCATGGTGGACCTTTCTGGAGCAATGTCCATACATATATAAACATAATATTTCAAGTTAAAATAAGACAGAAATTTAGAAAATCCATTATCTCCCATAAGATAACTAATTTCATGATTCTAATCATTTGTCGCTACCACTTTTATCACTTATCCCCAATTATACCTAAAAGTAAAAAATTTTGAAAAATCTATCTATTTTGTTCGTCTATGCAATCAGAGAAATGTCTACAACGAAGTCCTAGAATCTAGTTGCTACCATTTGGTTACCATTTTTATCCCCTGTTTCCCATTTTATCCCCTAAAAATCTCTGTATTGAACATGCCTACTCACTGAATTTCATCATTCTAGCAGTACCATTTGTATCCCTCTGTTCCCATTGTATCCCTTGAAAGTACGAATTTGGAAAAAACATTTTATTTTCGAGTCTACGCCGTCTGCGGAATTTATACACCGAATTTCATGTTGTTAACTGAGGACATTTGGTCGGTACAATTTTGTGCCCCATTTTACTCCATACGAATTAGATTCACTTTATGGTGCACGTTTTTGCTATAAGAGGAATGTTCACGCCAATATCAAGTAAATATAAATTGAAAAAAAAAAAACAAGTAAGAAGGCGTTAAGTTCGGCCGGGCCGAATCTTATATACCCTCCACCACGGAGTGCATTCCACAATATTACCAGCAGATTAAAGGATGTCGACTTTACATAGAAGCACAGTACCATATTACGAAAATTGTGATATGTTTATGCACATTACTATATTTGTTTACTATTTCAAACTATAATGTATACTTATGCGCACTGTTTAAAATCGACTACTATATATAAATAAAATGCTGAAATTGTGAAAGTGAACATGCCTAAATATTAGGCGATTGCCAGTCGCCATTAGAAAGAAGCATTTTCAGATACAGACAAAGTGATAAGAAAAGTATAAATTTTAAAGATATCCCCATTCGCCCATTCTCCGCCCAAATGTACAAATTTCGAAAAAAAAAAACATTTTTCGAGTCTTAATAGTCAGAATGTATACACAGAATTTCATGATTTCAACTTCAGCGGTCCCATTTGTATCCCTCTTTTTTAATTATATCCCTTAAAAGTACGAATTTCGAAAAATCCCTCTATTTTACGTGTCTATGCAATTAGAGGGATGTACACACCGGATTTCATGATTCTAGCTGTTGTCGTATCATTGGTACCATATTTTATCCCTTTTTGTCCCATTTCACCCGCTAAAACTTGTATTTTCTTTGTGGTGCTTCCAAGCTACAAGAGGAATGTCCGCAACAAATTTTAACTGTATGAAAATAAGAAATTTAATTAATAAGCCAAGGCTACCAATATTTGTATATATGTAAATAATGTATATATATAATTGAAATAATACTTCAATTCATAAAGTAAATATAAGGGAGCAATCATAAATACCCTAAATATTGGGGGATAGAGAGTTTATTTTCAGCTACAGTCGTTTGTTTGGTTGTATTTCCATCCTATTTTAATTTCAAAAGTATAAATTTTGAAAATACCTTATCTCTCACGTACGCAGTATGAGACAACTTCATGATTCTACAAGTTTTTGTCGTAAAAGCAACAAAATAAAGTACGAATTTGGAAAAGAAATATTTTACGTGGCTATGCAGTCAGAGGAATGTATACACCGAATTCCATGATTCTATCAGCGGTCATTTTGTTGGTACCATTTTTATCCCCTTTTTCCAATTTTGCATCCTCAAGAGTACGACTATCTAAAATCTATTTATTTTACGTAACTACACAATAAGAGGGACACACTGAATTTCATCATTCTAGTTGTATTCGTTTAGTTGGTACTATTTTTATCCCCTGTATCCCTTGAAAGTACGAATTTGGAAAAAAACGTTTTATTTTTCGTGTCTACGCAGTCCGAGGAATGTATACTTCGAATTTCTTGATTCTAGCTGCTGTCATTTGGTTGGTACTATTTTTATCCCCTTTTTCCATTTGAACCCCAAAAAGTACGAATTTTGGAAAGTTCTTTTATTTTACGTGTCTACGCAATCAGAGGAATGTATATATCAAATTTCATTATTCTAGGTGCAGCCGTTAGGTTGGTACTATTTTTATCCCTCTATCCCCATTTAACCCCTTAAAAGTACGAATTTAGAAAAAATACTTTTATATTATGTATCTACTCTATTATAGGAATGTGCACGCCAAATTTTGTGTTTCTATCTGTTGTCATTTGATAGGTACCATTTTTATACCTTTTGTCCCATTTCGCCCCCTACAAATAAAAATCACTCTATGGTGCCCTGTTATGCTATAAAGGGAATGCACATTGCAAATATCAAGTAAATATGTTAAAAAAAACATCCTGAAATACTCTAAATATTAGGAGTATTTTCAGTCCGTGTGAGGGAACAACTTTTCCCTCTAGGCCGCTTTCGTCCACTTTGAATCCCAACCGATCTACAACCGTAAGACACATTTAGGAAAAATTTGAACCTCCTAGCACATTTCGTTCGACCGCTATCGTGCTTTCAACAGACAGACGGACATGGCTATATCGTCTTAGAATTTTACCACGACCCAGAATATATATACTTTATAAAGAGTGATTTTTTTGAGGTTAGGATTTTCATGCATTAGTATTTGACAGATCACGTGGGATTTCAGACATGGTGTCAAAGAGAAAGATGCTCAGTATGCTTTGACATTTCATCATGAATAGACTTACTAACGAGCAACGCTTGCAAATCATTGAATTTTATTACCAAAATCAGTGTTCGGTTCGAAATTTTTTATCGACAAATTTTGTTCAGCGATGAGGCTCATTTCTGGTTGAATGGCTACGTAAATAAACAAAATTGCCGCATTTGGAGTGAAGAGCAACCAGAAGCCGTTCAAGAACTGCCCATGCATCCCGAAAAATGCACTGTTTGGTGTGGTTTGTACGCTGGTGGAATCATTGGACCGTATTTTTTCAAAGATGCTGTTGGACGCAACGTTACGGTGAATGGCGATCGCTATCGTTCGATGCTAACAAACTTTTTGTTGCCAAAAATGGAAGAACTGAACTTGGTTGACATGTGGTTTCAACAAGATGGCGCTACATGCCACACAGCTCGCGATTCTATGGCCATTTTGAGGGAAAACTTCGGAGAACAATTCATCTCAAGAAATGGACCGGTAAGTTGGCCACCAAGATCATGCGATTTGACGCCTTTAGACTATTTTTTGTGGGGCTACGTCAAGTCTAAAGTCTACAGAAATAAGCCAGCAACTATTCCAGCTTTGGAAGACAACATTTCCGAAGAAATTCGGGCTATTCCGGCCGAAATGCTCGAAAAAGTTTCGTTTTTTTTAAAAAAAAGTTATCAAGCTCTTAAAAAATCACCCTTTATATACTTTGGGGTCTCCGATAAATATTTCAAGGTGTTACAAACGGAATGACATCCTGGAGGTGAAGGGTATAAATACATGCTCAATTACTCTAGATATTAGGGGTTATTAGTGGTATTTTCACTCCTTGTGAGGGAAAAATGTTCTATTGTATCGATTTCGTCCAGTTGCAATCCCAACCGATCTACGACTATAAGACGCATTTATGGAAAATTTGAATGTTCTAGCTCCTTTCGTTTAGATGCTAGCGTGCTTTCAACAGACGGACGGATGGACATGGCTAGATCGTCTTAGAATTTTATGACGATCTAGAATATATACACTTTATAGGGTCTCAGGTCGATATTATAAGGTGTTACAAACGGAATGACAAAGTTAGTATACCCCCATCCTGGAGGTGGAGGGTATAAAAAAGGGTAATTATTTAAACGCACGAGTACAGTATTTTAAAATTGGTATAAAAGGAAAAGACTAATGAACAGGATTGGACGAAACAAATGAACGAAAATGACAAAAAAAAGTGGGAAGTTAGAGCATCATTTAATGCATTTTTTATAATTTTTTTCTTCTCGCGATGTTTACATTTTTCCATAAATTACTTGTTATTTTGTTATAATAGATGTAAGGTTATATTATGACAAATCTCTTAATACGTGCATATATAAAATCTTTTATGTAATACTGAAGAATAATTCAATAAAGATTAATAGTAGTAATAATATCTCAACTCACAGGGAAGGCCTAGAGACAAAACGATGGATGTGGTGAGACCTTTTGAATTACAGTCATTTTTCCCACATTGAAAAAGTGCTACTACGTTTAATACGTTTCCCTTCTCAGCGACTCGCAAAACTTTAAGGATATAAATTATCATCTGTGTGATACCTTTGGCACTATGCGTTTTTTGCTGTCGTTTTCTACCTCCTATTTTTTTGTTTGCCATGAGTGTGCGTTTTGCGCTGTCGTTTCTATAGAAAAAGGTTTAGTTTAGCTTATCCACCAAACCAACATTGAAGATATTTGGCGCCAACAGCTTTTGAGTTGTACAGCAAATGACTCGCTCCCTGGCGGGGTTGCTTAGCTTTGCTGGTGGTGGTGGTGGCGGTGGATGGTGGCGGTATGTCTAACGAACATTTCACAGTCGACACATGAATTTTCCTACTTGTTCTGGTTGTAATTGTCTCAAAAAAAAGTGCACCTTGAGGAGATATTGAAATGTAAACCGGGAAGGGATCCTTTTTGGAACAATTGTGGCAGTGGCATCCGATGGCTCACAATCCACCATAAACATTGGACTGGTATAGTCCAAAAACCGACAATTTTGTTTATACGTACGTAGCCGTTCAACCAACCAAAAATATGCTTCGACGCTGATGATTATGATCATACCCTACACCATGGGGTATCATAAGTTATTTTCAAATTAAAATATGAAATATATAATTTGTAAACAACAGCACGTATTAAACAAGTAAGGAAAGGCTAAAGTCGGGCGGGGCCGACTATATAATACCCTACACCACTCCCTGCGTATGTACCTCGCTTTGATTACTAAACCCATTTATTTCATGGGAGCAATTTAATGTAGTTCATATAAATTATACAGTTACTATAAATTCATCTTTAGTCATATTTAACGAATATGGTTAATAATATGGTAATTGATCTAATTATTCGACAGACAAATACAAATTATACAGTAGTAATAGAAGCGACATTTCAAAAGGGGGCCTATAACAACATTCTGGACCTGGTTCAAAACATGGGCCTATATATTTCTCATTCACGGTAGGTATTCCTAGTTGAAACATATAATGATCTGCAAAATTTGATGAAGATCCGATGAAAGCTGTAGTTTCTAGAGCTGTAATAGATCAGAATGGCCCCATTTTGGTTATACCAAAGTATGGACATATGGGCATCACCCAAACAATTCTCATTATAATTCAATTCGGTAAAAAAGTGAAATCGGGAAGGATTTTTGCATCCTGTAAATGTATGCGTTTGACAAAAAATTTTAAATCGGAAAGGACATCTGTATGAGGGTATATTGAAACATGGAACGATGTGACCCACGTGTATGTTTATAGGTGAAATATAATATGTAAAGTATGGCCAAAATCGGTTAAACATTTGGGAGCAACATTTGTATTGGTGCTGTATTTAAATCTGAACCGATCTTACCCACTTTCAGCATATGTGTTTCTAGTTGGATTATAAGATGTTGTGCCAATTTTAAAGAAAATCGGGTACAAGATGTGGTTTCTAGAGCGGAAAATGTCAAATCGGGAGCGACATTTGTATGGGGGCTATATCTAAATCTGAACTGATCTGACCCATGTTCACCGTTGGTGTTTCTAGTTGGATTATAAGATGTTGTGCCAACTTTAAAGAAAATCGGGTACAAGATGTGGTTTCTAGAGCGGAAAATGTCAAATCGGGAGCGACATTTGTATGGGGGCTATATCTAAATCTGAACCGATCTTACCCAAATTCAATACCAAAGGTCCTTGGCCAGAAAAAATAACTTCTGCCAAGTTTCATGACAATCGGACAACAATTGCGACCTGTAGAGTGCGAACAAGCTTAGATGGACAGCAGACGGACGGACGGACAGACAGACATCGTTAAATCGATTCAGCTGGTGATTCTAAGCCGATCGGTATACTTAAAGGTCGATTATTTCTTGGTGTTACAAACATTTGGCGCGAAACTAACTTATAATACCCTAGCCCACGAAGCGGTGTAGGGTATAAAAAGTCTTATAAATTTCGTAGAACTCGTCGACCTTATTTTTAACAGAAACGTCTTTGAAATTTCAATGAAAAAAACTCAATAAAAGCAATCAGTTCACAACATAAATAAACAAATATTTTATATTTTTAATGTGACTATCAAAACATTTTCAAATATGAAGTCGTAACTGATTTCGACTATCAGTATGGAAGATATGTCAGTTTTATTTTAACAGTAACTTATGCCAAATTGTGTGGGAGGTACCAGAAGGGGTATGGCAAAGTGATTATAAAATTTTTAATAAATATTCAAATATATCTGCTTCTGAATATGAGTCATTCCATGTCAAGCGGTAAGATTTTTGACCTCGTTATTCTCCACACAAAAATGTTGTAAAGGGTGCTTTTTTAGCTATTATCTTTTTGACAACACTGGTTTAAAAAGCTGGCGCACGTTTGGTGTTTTGTTTCACTGTCAAACATCTTCAGTTTGGTCTATAATTTAACCATTTCGTCTTACAAACTAACAACGCTTGCAAATTATTGAATTTTATATTCAAAATTCAAAATTATATTCTATTAAGAAAGTTCATCGCGCGCTTCTTCCATTTTATGGTCAGTTTAATCGACCCACTGAATCGGCTATTCGGGCTATTGTGACTAAATTTCGCACCAAATTTACATTGTTGGACATTAAACCACCAACACGCTAACGTAGAGTGCGAACTGAAGAAAATAGTGTTAATGATGACCATCAATTATCGATTCATCGCCGTTCGCAGCAATTGGGCCTCTGTTATTCAAAAAGGTGGAAATGCCAAAATTGGACTAAGCGGATGGACCATTTGAGGCGCAGTCAAGGTCAACATTTGCATGAAATAATCTTTAAACTTTAAATTATATGGACCGTACTATCGATTCAAATAAAGATTTCATACATTTTTCCAAATTTTATGTGTTTCTTTTTTTTGAAAAACTTTCCTATAGCTTTTAAAAAATCACCCTTTATATGTATTTTTGGAAAAAATAGATTTTTTCGCGAGTTATGACCAGTGTTATTAACAGTGGATCATTTCATCATCACTTTTTCAAAAACTCTTGAAATACTTGACCAATTTTAATGTAATATACCTTGTTTTGAAGGCAATTTCAATTAAATACTTTTAAAATATCGAAGTGGAATCGTAAAGCAGCCTTAAATTTTTTTAAGGTTCTTAAAATTTCATTTATTTTATTTTGTTTTTCAAAATTACTACATTAGATGTCTTTTTTAGTAACTGTCTGAGTTTGGAAATGGTGAAACGAATTACGAATTTTTTCATTTTTTTCTGCAAAATCAACCAGAGTTTCAGTGAAAAATTAAACTCTGGCTGAAGTTAACTTGTTTTCTTTTATTTGTATTAAAAGTTGAAAATTACTAAAATTTTTTACTACGAGTGGAAATTTTTGTCCTGTCCGTTTTGTCGCGTCCGTATTTCTGTTGTACCTAATTAAAAAGATTAAAGAGATAATTCTCATATTTTATGAATCTACGAACAAAGTATATCGTCTGACCTTCATTTACATGTATATAAGGAAACACAAAGTTCTAAAAAAATCGCTGAACTTTGTACATTTCTATAAGACCTTGCAAAGTACTTCTGTTTTTTGTCGCGTCCGTTTCGATGTAAATTTGTTCATAATTTTGTACTAACTTGTACTAAATCATGACGATATATTTTTAAATAGTAGTACTCTTTAATCGCTTTAGAACACTACAAAGGCTGATCGACTTTTTCATTTTCTTTCAGGTTTTTGGCGTAGTTTAAGACGTGCGAATGTCGCGTATGTATATTTGATGATAGATTTTAACTTCGTATGGAAGGTACCACGTCCTCTTTTCCAATACCATCAATTTTTGGCACATCTGTGCATACAAATAATTAGTGAACTTTCACTAAATCTCAAGACAAGTACTCCGAATACGCTAATTAAATAAATCCCCAATTTGTGTGGGAGGTGCAACGTCCGCTTGATATATCAAACAATTTTATAGCCTATTTTCACCACCGGCTCAGCAGGTTTAGTCTGCTATAAAGAATAAACAAACTAACTAACTTACAAACACAGATTCATTTATATATATAGATATAGATGAAAAATTCAATGAAGGCCTATTCCCGAGAATTTTCTTTGGGAATGATAAAGGGACGGGAATCCCGGAAAATCGTTGCCAGGAATATCGGGAAGAGAAACCCTAATGCTGTAGCAAAACTTCATAAAACTGTTGTTATGGCAGAAAAAATATTCTAATAGCAGAAAAGTGTCTGCTGATCGGTAATAAAAAATTTCTGTTCTTAATAGCAGAGTGTATAAATTTACGGCGTGACATCATTGATATCCGAGATCTGATCACATATTTGGATATTTTTACTTAAGGGTAACGTTGTTATTGGAAATGGATCACAATACCCCATTATTTTGTAATATTTTTGGGTATTTAAGTACTTTTTTGGAGACACTTGAAGTGTTCCCAACAAAAAACATCTGAAGTACTTCCGCAGAAAGCAGAGTTTAGTTGCATCTCAAAATCCCAATTTGAATATTTCTCGCATTTGTGGAAGTTCTTTTGGAACAACTCCCAAAAAGTTGATAATATGTTAATATCCCTTAACAATTTAAGAATATCATTTTTTCAGGTGTAATTTGGTGTCCTAAACACGAGTATATTATTTGTATAGAAAAGTTAAAAAAATAAATTCCAATTTTCATGGAAGTTACCATTAGAATTTGGTCCATAATTTTTTATGTATAAGCCTGATTGAGCAGTGTTATGCGTTAAATTTAAGGCAATTATGAGGGATATATATGTTGCAGACTTCACTTTCAAGTAGAATCTTTGGTTTAGCAACAGTCGTCATGAGGAAAAAATTATTTAAAATAACGATTTTTGCTGTACAAGAAAATCCGTACAAAATAGAAAAAAAATATTTTATATATATTTTATAAATAACGAAGAAAACAATATCTATTTGAGAAATCTATGTATAGAAATAAAAGTTATGACCCACTTTGTAACAATAAGGGAAATTCCAAAAAAAATCATGTTTCATACTTCTCCGTGTTTGCTTATATTGTATTCGGCATATGTGAGAGAGCCATATAAGAGTCATTGCACTTAAATGTCATCATTTGATTTTATAAGAATTGATGTCGCACATTATAAAATTATCGAAGCAATTTATAAATATTATAAAAGCCTCAAGAAAATATTGCAATTTACTCTCATATTTAAAATGTTTATTTAAAAGTCTTTCTTTAAAAAATCCAAGAAGCCTTTTTTTGCTGGGCCAAAAATAAGGGAACTGATGTAAGATTAAATTTTCGACTCATATTCGACGTTGGATGAAATTGCTGCACATAGGCCGTTTAAGCTTGTAGTTTAACTTTTCCTTGGTTACACTAAAAGCCCGCAATATGAGACAATGATTAATGATTTTTTAAAATATTATGAAAAAAATTGTAAGAAATATTTTTCTATATTTATATATTCTAACACATGGACCCCAAAATTCATTTCTCCACGGGGATGAAAGAATGATGGGAGATTATATTTGGTTCCTCATTAGAGAAACCGATTCCAAAATCTATAAACGTCAAAAAGGACTCACAATTGTACAAGGGCTACATAAAAAGAAGTTCCAAAATATCTCTTACTCTACCAACAGGGTTATAAATTCTACAGTTCATCGCTATGATGCTTTTAAAAAAAGAAACAAAATATTTTTTCAATTTTATATGATTTCCACAATCGATAACTAACGATTACCAAATTAGTTAAAAAAGTTATCGAAAATTGTTATCGATTTATCGATTCGATAATAAATAATTATGTATGTACATAATTTATAGTTTCATTAAATAAAAATACTCATAACATGTATGTCCGCAATCGATAACTATTGAAGTTATCGATTACCAAAGCAGTTATCGATATCTAAAAGAGTTATCGAATTTTTTTTTTTCGAATTTGATCCCATTGGAACAAAAAAAACGATTTATATTTTCTAAATAACGGTCCTGTGTGTTTTATATGCCAACACAAATTTTTCCTTGTCGTAAATATTAGAATGTTTTAGCCTTTCGGATAGTCCGAGTTGGCATACAAAACACACAGGACCGTCAACCAACTATTTAGTAGGACAAAATCAAAAATCAAGAAAGAGCAGAAACCAAACGTCGTGTACAAGATAAAATGCAATGGTGACAAGTCCGACATATGCCAGAAGGTATATGTCGGCACTACGAACAATAAATTGAAAACCAGACTTTCATCACATAAAACCGAACACAAATCTCTTGACAAACCCATTGAGCAAAAAACTGCCCTTGCAGCCCACTGTACCTTGACGGGACATAAACCAAACTTTAATGACGTCGAAATATTAGCGGAAGAGAATAATTATACAAGGAGATACACATTGGAAATAGCATAAATATAATTGACGTCTCCCTTGGAAAAAGGCTTAATTATAAGAGAGACACAGACACTTGTGCTCAAATATATAGGAACACGGTGGAAAAACATAGACGACAAATTAGGCAGTAGTTGACAAAAGCTTGCAGAGAGTGGAAGGAGAATTTTCTGTTGTGAAAAACTTTTTTAAAAATGTAAATATAAATATTGTGATATTTTTTATTGTTAATGCTTGTAATTGAATAATTTGTGTTTTTATAGTACACTCCACGAGAGTATTATGTCTTTGTGCATTTGTTTGTAACACCCAAAAGGAAACGAGATTAGACCCATTATACCGATCGTCTTAGAATCACTTTCTGAGTCGATTTAGCAATGTCCGTCTGTCTGTCTGTCCGTCTGTCTGTCTGTCCGTCCGTCCGTCCATCTGTTCTTGTAATCACGATACATGTCGCAATTGTAGACAGAACCAAATTAAACTTTGCACAACGATGTTTTTCGGGATAAGGACGAACGCTATTTAATTTGAAGAAAATCGGTTCAGATTTAGATATAGCTCCCATACAAATTTCTCTCCCGTAATAATGTATCAGATTGTCTTCAGAATTGGTAAAACATCTTATATTTCAACTAGAAACACCCATGGTGAATATCCGTCAGATCGGTTCAGATTTATATATAGCTCCCATACAAATTTCGCTCCCGATTTGACTTTTTCCGCTCTAGAAACCACATAATGTATCAGATTGTCTTCAGATTTGGTAAAACATCTTATATTTCCACTAGAAACACCCATGGTGAATATCGGTCAGATCGGTTCAGATTTATATATAGCTCCCATACAAATTTCGCTCCCGATTTGACTTTTTCCGCATATTGTATCAGATTGTCTTCAGATTTGGCAAAATATCTTATATTTAAACTAAGAAAATCTATGGTGAAAATAGGTCAAATCGGTTCAGATTTAGATATATCCCCCATACAAATGTCGTTCCCGATTTGACATTTTCCTCTGTAGAAACCACATATTGCACTCGATTTTCTTTAAATTTGGAACAACATCTTGTAATCTTACTAGAAACACCTATGCAGAAATTGGGTAAGATCGGTTCAGATTTAGATATAGCCCCCATATAAATGTCGCTCCCGATTTGACTTTTTCCGCTTTAAATGCCACATATTCTAATCGATTTTCTTTAAATTTGGCACAACATCTTATAATCTAACTAGAAACACCCATATATATAGGCCCCATACAAATGTCGCTCTCGATTTGAATTTTGCGCTCTAAAAACCACATATTGTACCCGATTTTCTTTAAATTTTGGACAACGTCTTATAATCCAACTAGAAACACTATGCAGAAATTGGGTAAGATCGGTTCAGATTTAGATATAGCCCCCATACAAATGTCGCTCCCGATTTGACTTTTGCCGCGTTAAAAGCCACATATTGTGCTCGATTTTCTTTAAATTTCGCACAACATCTTATAATCTGACTAAACAAAACTATGGTGAAAGTGGGTAAGATCAGTTCAGATTTAAATATAGCCCAAATTCAAATGTTGCTCCCATAAGTTTAACCGATTTTGGCCAAACTATACATTTTATATTTCACCTATTTCGTTCCAGGTTTCAATATATCCTCATACAAATGTCCTTTCCGATATAAAGTTTTTTGTCAAACACATACATTTACAGGATACAAAAAACCTTCCCGTTTTCACTTTTTCACCGAATTGAATTGTATTCGGATTGAAAGTGGAGTGTATCATAGAGTCGGCCCCGCCCGACTTTAGCCTTTCCTTACTGGTTTGTACTAGACCCCTGAAGATGACCAACGGAGTTGGTATATTTTTAGTTAGTATATTTTTTGTTTTATTACTTGAAAAAACTGACCTCAAGCCGAACAAAAGACAAAACGCAATGATGAGTATTTGTTCGCAATCACTAACTAGGGAACAATCTCTAACCAAAGCAGTTATCGATAACTAAAAAGTAACTATTTCCAGCCCATTGGAACAAAAAAAATCGATTTATTTTTTTCTAAATTTAACATCCGACAACTCGATAATAAATAAATATGTGTGTACATAATTTATAATTTTACTTCTAATAAAAATACTACTAATTTTTATGGCCACATTCGATAACTAGGAATCGCCTACATTGGCTCAGGCAATAGAGGCTAGTAGTATTTTGTTAGGTTTTTTAGAAAACTTTAATTGTCCAAGTATTTCAGAACCAGATAAAATGCAAATATATTGCATACAAACTCATTTGTTGGTAGAACAATCGAAAGCTAAAAGCATAAGACAGACTTCCATAAAAGATTTTTTTAAATAAATGTATGTATTCCTAGAGATATGATAAGTTATTTATAGACGCAGATTTACATGTTTTTGTCAAAAATAAATAAAAATAATAAAATTTAAGAATGTAAAATTTTACCTCTTTTAACCGTGATTTTCGGTTATCCGTGATTAGCCCGGTCCCGAGCATCACGGTTAATCGAAGTTCAACTGTATTTTGAATTCCTTTATCCAAAAATATAGTCAGAAAGGTAGTTATCGAAAAAATTACTTTATATTTTCGACCTCCTCAATTGTTCTTCTTATTTTAAGGTCATCTACCCAAATATGTAGGTAGGTTGTCAGATCGCGGCGACTCGCATGTATTCTTATAAATTATTTTATAAATTATCTATGGCATGGTCCTACTCTTTATCACCATTTTAGGGTTAATATAAATATAAAATACAAATTTCAATTAAATGTCAAATAAAGTCTAAAAATAGAATTTAACCGCACTCAGATGATACCACCAGCCATGGCTACGATACGCACGAGTAGTTTGTGCGAATATGTTCAACGCTTATCGATGATGATAGTTCATAATTAGTCGCTGCTGCTGCTTCTGCTGTTGTTGTTCTTGTTTGTGCTGTGCGATACATTTTAGAACAACCCGAACGTTTGGCTGCAACAACAGAGAGCAGAGAAAGAAGTTGATCAAAACCCATCACAAACATCAGCAGCCAGCAAACAAACAGAACGAAAGGAAAGGAAGCGTTAAAAATAAACACACAGCCAAAGAGACAACATGCTGACGTCGGCAGCGGTGGTGGTGGTTGATGGTAGCTGCTGTTGAGAAGTAGAGGTTTTGTCACGCGCCGCATAAGTGACGAGGTGGCCGAGTGGTTAAGGCGTTGGACTGCTAATCCAATGTGCTCTGCACGCGTGGGTTCGAATCCCATCCTCGTCGGATTTATTTTTTCTTCTTTTTTAAATTTAATTTGTCTGATATTTTATTATTTTTTCTTTTTGCTGCTGTTAAGGCACTTTATCATTTTCATTCGGTAAAGAATTGCCGGATATATGCATCATTGGCTCCATTTATGAATTTGTTCTTGCATTTTTTCCTTCGTTTCAATTGAAATTTTTGGCTTACATGCAAGAGTGCATAAATCAAATCCTTCAGCGAAGAGTATTGAAAAGGATGTTCATGTGTATGAAGCTTGAATTCGAATGAGAATTGAATAGGGTTGAAATCTTTGCTTCAGATCGTATAAAAAAATTTTGTAAAGCGAATCAATATCAATTAATAATGCGAATTATTCACATCATTATAGATAGACATACAAAAATATCGCGCATTGGCCTAAATTATAGCTTTAATTCAATTGAATTTATTTGAAGTGCTCATTTGTCTTTATAACAAGTTAAATCTTACTTAGTTTGAGGAAAACTCTACTTGATTTGATTTTTCACCAACATTTTTCAAGACCAATTGTTACCAAAAATGTACATGGCTAGTGTCACGTATGATAACCAAGGCCCCAAGATCATATTTTTTGAAAGTGGACCTTTACAGAAGAAAAAATTGGTTCGAGAACTCGAAAAACTATCTTAGTTATCGAAATTGAAAATTTAAAACAATTGATTTATTTTTAGCACAGTTTGCAAGTTTCGAGTTATCGGAACCAAAACTAACGTTATACAGAATGTGAAGAAATTTGAAGTCATTAGAATAATTCAGTAGGCCTTTTAATTGGAGTAATGTCGAAAATTTGTTGGAAAAAAATGAAAAATTGCTCATTAAAATAAAAAACAAGTAAAAACGGCGTTAAGTTCGGCCGGGCCGAACTCTATATACCCTCCACCATGGATTGCATTCCACAGAGGCTGTCGAGTTTCGTAGAAGTGCAGTAATATTACAGAAAAATATTTTTTTTAAATATAGGCAAACCAAAACAAATACAAATATTGACAAAATAATTTTATAAATAAATATAATATTTTAATTAATTCAAACCACGCTTATAAGGCAAGGCTACCAATACGTTTACATATCGAAATAATACTTCAAGTCAATTCAAAAAGAAAATATTCTTACAAATATTTATATTTTCAAAAAAAAGCTTCAATACCACAAATATTGGTGGTTAGTGGGTGCTACAGTTGGTTGTATTTGGATTCTGTTTTAATTACAAAAGTACAAATTTTGAAAATCCATTATCTCACGACATAGTGCAAAATAACCTAACTTCATGATTTAACCATTTTTGCCGTAAAAGTACGAATTTGGAAAAATCTTTTATTCCGTGTGTCTATGTAGTCAGAGGACTGTATACACCAAATTCCATGATTCTAGCTGCAGTCATTTGGTTGGAACCGTTTTTATCCCCTTTTTCCAATTTTACCCCCTTGTGAGTAAGACTTTTTAAAATCTCTTTATTTTACGTGTCTACGCAATTGAAGGAATGTACACACTGAATTTCACCATTCTAGCTGTAGCCGTTAAGTTAGTACTATTTTTATCCCTCTGTACCCATTATATCTCTTGAAAGTACGAATTTGAAAAAACTTTTATTTTTCGTGTCTATGTAGTCAGAGGAATGTATACTCTGAATTTCATGACTCTAGCTGCGGTCATTTGGTTGGTACTATTTTTATCCCCTTTTTCATTTTAACCCCAAAAAGTACAAATTTCCAAAAATCCGTTTATTTTACGTGTCTACGCAATCAGACGAATGTATACACCGAATTTCATTATTCTAGATGCAGCCGTTTGGTTGGTACCATTTGTATCACTCTATTCCCATTTAACCTCTTAAAAGTACGAATTTGAAAAAAAACAAGTAAGAAGGCGTTAAGTTCGGCCGTGCCGAATCTTATATACCCTCCACCACGGAGTGGATTAAACAGTATTACCAGCAGATTAAAGGAAGTGGACTTTACTATACTATTTCAAACTATAATGTAGACTTATGCGCACTGTTTAAAATCTACTACTATAAATAAATACAATGCTGAAATTGTGAAAGTGAACATGCCTAAATATTAGGCGATTGTCAGTCGCCATTAGAGAGAAGCATCTCCAGATACAGACAAAGTGATAAGAAAAGTATAAATTTTAAAGATATCCCCATTCCCCGCCCAAATGTACAAATTTCGAAAAAACCCTTTTTCGAGTCTTCATAGTCAGAATGTATACACCGAATTTCATGATTTCAACTTCAGCGGTTTGGTAGGTTCCATTTTTATCCCTCTTTTTAATTATATCCCTTAAAAGTACGAATTTCGAAAAATCCCTCTATTTTACGTGTCTATGTAATTAGAGGGATGTACACACCGAATTTCATGATTCTAGCTGATGTCGTATCATTGGTAGTTATCCTTTTTTGTCCCATTTCGCCCGCTAAAACTTTTATTTTCTTTGTGTTGCTTCCAAGCTACAAGAGGAATGTCCGCAACAAATTTTAACTGTATGAAAATAAGAAATTTAATTAATAAGCCAAGGCTACCAATATTTGTATACTATATATATAATGGATATAATACTTCAATTCACAAAGTAAATATAAGGGAGCAATCATAAATACCCTAAATATTGGGGGATAGAAAGTGTACTTTCAGCTACAGTCGTTTGGTTGGTTGTATTTCCATTCTATTTTAATTTCAAAAGTATACATTTTGAAAATACTTTATCTCTCACGTACGCAGTATAAGACAACTTCATGATTCTACAATTTTTTGTCGTAAAAGCGACAAAATAAAGTACGAACTTGGAAACAAATATTTTACGCGGCTATGCAGTCAGAGGAATGTGTACACCGAATTCCATGATTCTATCAGCGGCCATTTTGTTGGTACCATTTTTATCCCCTTTTTCCAATTTTGCTCCCTCAATAGTACGACTATCTAAAATCTCTTTATTTTACGTATCTACACAATTAGAGGGACGTACTCACTGAATTTCATCATTCTAGCTGTATTCGTTTAGTTGGTACTATTTTTATCCCCTGTAGCCATTGTATCCATTGAAAGTACGAATTTGGAAAAACGTTTTATTTTTCGTGTCTACGCGGTCAGAGGAATGTATACTCCGAATTTCATGATTCTAGCTGCTGTCATTTGGTAGGTACTATTTTTATCCCCTTTTTCCATTTGAACCCCAAAAAGTACGAATTTTGGAAAGTTATTTTATTTTACGTGTCTACGCAATCAGAGGAATGTATATATCGAATTTCATTATTCTAGGTGCAGCCGTTAGGTTGGTACTATTTTTATCCCTCTATCCCCATTTAACCCCTTAAAAGTACGAATTTAGAAAAAAATACTTTTATATTATGTATCTACGCTATTAGAGGAATGTACACACCAAATTTCGTGTTTCTATCTGTTGTTGTTTGATAGGTACCATTTTTATCCCTTTTTGTCCCATTTCGCCCCCTACAAATAAAAATTACTCTATGGTGCCCTTTTAAAAGGCAATACGCATAAAGGGAATGCGTATTGCAAATATCAACTAAATACAAGCTAATATGAAAAAACATGCTGAAATACTCTAAATATTAGGGGTATTTTAAGTCATTGTGAGGGAAAAAATTTTCCCTCTAGGCCGATTTCGTCCGCTTTCAATCCCAACCGATCTACAACCATAAGACACATTTAGGAAAAATTTGAACCTCCTAGCTCATTTCGTTCGGCCGCTATCGTGCTTTCAACAGACAGACGGACATGACTATATCGTCTTAGAATTTTATCACGACCCAGAATATATATACTTTATGGGGTCTCCGATGAATATTTCAAGGTGTTACAAACGGAATGACAAAGTGAATATACCCCCATCCTGGAGGTGGAGGGTATAATAATTAACAAGTAACAAGTAAGAAGGCGTTAAGTTCGGCCGGGCCGAATCTTATATACCCTCCACCACGGAGTGCATTCCATAGTATTACCAGCAGATTAAAGGAAGTCGACTTTACATAGAAGCACAGTACCATATTATGAAAATTGTGATATTTTTATGCACATTACTATATATGTTTACTATTTCAAACTATAATACTGCGCACTGTTTAAAATCAACTACTATATATAAATAAAATGCTGAAATTGTGAAAGTGAACATGCCTAAATATTAGGCGATTGTCAATTCATAAAGTAAATTTTCAGCTACAGGCGTTTGGTTGGTTGTATTTCCATCCTATTTTAATTTCAAAAGTATAATTTTTTAAACTTCATGATTCTACAATTTTTTGTCGTAAAAACAACAAAATAAAGTACGAATTTGGAAGAAAAAATATTTTACGTGGCTATGCTATGTATACACCGAATTTTGTGATTCTATCAGCGACCATTTTGTTGGTACCATTTTTATCCCCTTTTTCCAATTTGCTCCCTCAAGAGTACGACTATCTAAAATCACTTTATTTTACGTATCTACACAATTAGAGGGATGTACACACTGAATTTCATCATTCCAGCTGTATTCGTTTAGTTGGTACTATTTTTATCCCCTGTAGCCATTGTATCCCTTGAAAGTACGAATTTTGGAAAAAAAACGTTTTATTTTTCGGTCTACGCAGTCAGAGGAATGTATATTCCGAATTTCATGATTTCAGCTGCTGTCATTTGGTAGGTACTATTTTTAACCCCTTTTTCCATTTGAACCCCAAAAAGTACGAATTTTGGAAAGTTCTTTTATTTTACGTGTCTACGCAATCAGAGGAATGTATATATCGAATTTCATTACTCTGGGTGCAGCCGTTAAGTTGGTACTATTTTTATCCCTCTATCCCCATTTAATCCCTTAAAAGTACGAATTTAGAAAAAATACTTTTATATTATGTATTTACTCTATTAGAGGAATGTACACGCCAAATTTCGTGTTTCTATCTGTTGTCGTTTGATAGGTACTATTTTTATCCCTTTTTCGTCCCATTTCGCACCCTACAAATAAAAATCATTCTATGGTGCCCTTTTATGCTATAGAGGGAATGCGTATTGCAAATATCAACTAAATACAAGCTAATATGTTCAAAAAACATGCTGAAATACTATAAATATTAGGGGTATTTTCAGTCCTTGTCAGGGAAAAATTTTTCCCTCTGGGCCGATTTCGTCCACTTTCAATCCCAACCGATCTACAACCATAAGACACACTTTTAGGAAAAATTTGAACCTCCTAGCTCATTTCGTTCGGCCGCTATCGTGCTTTCAACAGACAGACGGACATGGCTATATCGTCTTAGAATTTTACCACGACACAAAATATATATACTTTATGGGGTCTCCGATGAATATTTCAAGGTGTTACAAACGGAATGACAAAGTGAATATACCCCCATCCTGGAGGTGGAGGGTATAATAATTAACAAGTAAAAACGGCGGGGCCGAGCTTTATATACCCTCCACCATGGATTGCATTCCACAGAGGCTGACGATTTTCGTAGAAGTGCAGAAAAATATAAATATTTCAATATAGCCAAACCAAAACAAATAGAAATGTTTCAAAAGTTAATTTTATAAATAAATGTAATATTTTTTTCAAACCACGTTTATAAGGCAGGCTACCAATACGTTTGCACTATATATATTGAAATAATACTTCAAGTCAAGTCAAACAAGTAAGAAGGCACCACGGAGTGCATTCCACAGTATTACCAGCAGATTAAAGGATGTCGACTTTACATAGAAGCACAGTACCATATTACGAAAATTGTGATATTTGTATGCACATTACTATACTTGCTTACTATAATGTATACTTATGCGCACTGTTTAAAATCAATTACTATAAATAAATAAAATGCTGAAATTGCGAAAGTGAACATGCCTAAATATTAGGCGATTGTCAGTCGCCATTAGAAAGAAGCATTTTCAGATACAGACAAAGTGATAAGAAAAGTATAAATTTTAAAGATATCCCCATTCGCCCCATTCTCCGCCCAAATGTACAAATTTCGAAAAAATTTTCGAGTCTTCATAGTCAGAATGTATACACCGCTGCTGGTAATACTGTGGAATGCACTCCGTGGTGAAGGGTATATAAGATTCGGCCCGGCCGAACTTAACGTCTTCTTACTTCTTTTTAATACATAATGTTAAAATTATTAAATATGATTTTAGTTTTAATAGCAAAAATAAATAATAGAAACTATTTTCTTATAACTAATATTTTCTATAAGAAAAACTCATATAAGAAATAAATATGTGGTACTTTTATTTTTTATATATATTTCTATATATATATATAAGCCAATTCAACGTAAAGAAAATATCACTTTTTTTTTAACACACAAACTCTACAAATTAGCCAAATATTTGTTTTATTCAAAATTTTGATGTTAGTTTTCTGAAGCTAACTTCAGAATTCCGACACAGACATACATAAAATAGTATGTATAGATAGATCAAACATAAAGGATTGAAAATATTGCAGTGAAATAAGTCTTCTCTTAGAAATTTGTCTGAATAGTTTGAATAAATTTCATATTCTAATGCCGATGTCACACAGACAACGTACAGAAATTTGTATGGCGGTTTGACAAGAATGCAGATTATTTTGTGAGAATTATATACAACATTCTGTTCGCCCTGAATTATAACAAAATTTTGCAGAAAATTATTAATATTTATATTAAATGGAATATTAAATTTCATGTTTTGCAATCTAATGAGTCAAATTCGATACAAACTTGACTTTGAGAAAATTATATTTTCTATATTGTAGTTAGTACGATTTGAAACAGAAGAAGTACAAGTACAATGGATGTATATACATACCAATATACAGATTATTGTGTCTTTTCGCAGAAAGGGCTTTAGAAACTGATCATGGCCACTTTAGAAACATTTGAAGTGCTCGCCTTTAAATGGTGAGAAACATTGATTTCGAGAACAGTTAGTGCTACTAACCTGAATTTCACCACATAAATATTTTTATTAAATGGCAACTTCTCAATTTCTTAATTTTGGCAGTGCCCAATCGATTTCGAAACTTTTCGAGAAAATATCCTACCACAATTGCAAATTACATCCACCCTAAGGGGTGGTAGACACTTCAGATATTCGACATTTGCATATTCACATACATATGGGCAAATTATGGCACTCATACATATGAATAGTATGCATATGTACATTAAGGGGGGTTGGACATGATTCATGTTACGGCTATCGAAATAGAGGGTAAGCAACACAAGCTAACATAACCTAAGATCAGAAACTCCCTCACAAATGCAAGTTATAGACTTGCAATTCCATATTGAGTATCGCATAAGTGGAAGATATTTGTGTTGAGTTTTTCAGTTAACATATTTCAAACTCCAACTATAGAGGACATTTCAAAATCCAAAATTAAAACTCACGACTGAATTGAGTTAAAGAATAAAATGGAAACTTCTCAGAAAATAGAGCAACATAAAATTGTTGTAAGTAAAGCCACCCACATTAATGTACGCACATCTATGCCATGAAAACTATAGACAAAATTGAATTGAAGCCGATATAAAGATCTATAAATCTTGGCGCAGAGGGTAGAATATCATCAATGCAAAACTTGTACTATTTCAACGTGAACGAATCTGAAATGTCCTGTCGTTGTTAGAGGTGGTGGTGCTCGTGGTGGTGTAGTAGGGCAAAGATGTAATATTCCATATACATATGTACATATGAATGAATAAAAAAGCCAGCAATGAAATTGAAATCCTTTATCGTTACTTGACATTTGGCAGCCAGCAAGGAAAGTTAACTTGCTCTTGCGGATGGATGGTGTAGTTAGAATGGCATGGATGGATTTCGTCTTGGATTTGTATCATTCATGACTTATGTGGCCGCACTTACACACACACAGTCAACGCGATGGCGTATGGTTATAATGAGCAGCAGCAGCAGCATCATCATCATCACCGTCGTCGGCGTCGTGGGGTTAAAACAAGAATCTTTGGTGACATACGAATGCAAATAAATGGTATAGCCACACTCTCACAGAGCGACTGACAGGCAGGCTTGTCCTTTAATGGAGTTCATATACATATGTATGTATGTACATATCTATGCAAATTTCGGCTAATACTTTCAACGATTACTTCATTGTGTCCACGGTACACAGTGGTACGAATATCTAAATTACAGGAAAACTTATTCTATTTCTATGTTTTCTAAATTCCATAATAATTGTGATAAGATAAGATATTTTGACGCACAAAGATGAATTCGAAAGGTATTTCCTTATGGATTTAATTATAAAAATATATGTATTCTTTTTTGACAATAAAAAAATTAAAAAAAATATCTAATTTTTATAAACCAATACCCCCTTCTAGTTTGATTATTATACACTCCAGTCAGTTTTTACATTCATCTAATTGCGTGGACTTGAATGGATATTTTCAAATTAGTACTGTCAAGTGGTAAAATGGGAAAAAGGGGATATAAAAGGCTAGACCATATGGCTGAATTATACTATCGTACTGCGTAGACTCGTAAAATAAATGAAAATGATTGTAGCTACGCAAAATGAAAAACAAAGAGATCTTTTGATCATTATCATCATCATTACGAGTCGATATGGGAAAAGATATAAATACTCAGAAAAAAGTGAACCCTAAAACAAGTCAAAACAGCGATAAGTTCGGCCGTGCCGAACTTTATATACCCTCCACCATGGATTGCATTCCATAGAGGTTGTCGGTTTTCGTAGAAGTGCAGTGATATTACAGGAAAATATAATTTTTTAATACCCAAACCAAAACAAATATTGAAAAAATAATTTTATAAATAAATATAATATTTTAATTATTTCAATTCAATACAAAAAATAAATATTCTTATATTTATATATTCAAAAAGCTTAAATACCATAAATATTGGCAGATAGTGGGTGCTACAGTTGGTTGTATTTCCATTCTATTTTAATTCCAAAAGTACAAATTTTGAAAATCCATTATCAGACGTACATAGTGCAATATAACCTAACTTCACGATTCAACCAAATTTTGCCGTAAAAGAAAAAGTACGAATTTGGAACAAAACTCTTTATTTTCCGTGTCTACGCAGTCAGAGGAATGTATACACCGAATTCTATGATTCCAGCTGCGCCCATTTGGTTGGTAACATTTTTACCCCCTTGACGTTTCTACGCAATTAGTATTTCATCATTCTACCTGTAGTCGTTTAGTTGGTACTATTTTTATCCCTCTGTACCATTGTATCCCTTGAAAGTACGAATTTCGAAAAATCCGTTTATTTTCCGTGTCTACGCAGTCAGATGAATGTATACTCCGAATTGCATGACTCTAGCTGCGGTCATTTTGTTGGTACTATTTGTATCCCCTTTTTCCATTTTAACCCCAAAAAATACGAATTTCGAAATATTCGTCTATTTTCCGTGTCTACGCAGTCAGAGGAATGTATACTCCGAATTTCATGACTCTAGCTGCGGTCAATTGATTGGTACTATTTTTATCCCCTTTTTTCATTTTAACCCCAAACAGTACGACTTTCGAAAAATCTGTTTATTTTAAGTGGCTACGCAATCAGAGGAATGTAAACTCCGAATTTCATGACTCTAGCTGCGGTCATTTGATTGGTACTATTTTTATCCCCTTTTTTCATTTTAACCCCAAACAGTACGAATTTCGAAAAATCTGTTTATTTTAAGTGGCTACGCAATCAGAGGAATGTATACACCGTTTGGTTGGTACCATTTTTATCCCTCCGTACCCATTATATCCCTTGAAAGTACGAATTTGAAAAAAAATATTTTCCGTGTCTACACAGTCAGAGGAATATATACTCCGAATTTCATGACTCTAGCTGCGGTCATTTGATTGGTACTATTTTTATCCCTTTTTTTTTCATTTTAACCCCAAAAAGTACGAATTTTGAAAAATCCGTGTATTTTATTTGTCTATGCAATCAGAGGAATGTATATACCGAATTTCATTATTCTAGGTCCAGCCGTTTGGTTGGTACCATTTTTGTCCCTCTATTCCCATTTTACCCCTTAAAAGTACGAATTTGGAAAAAATGCTGTTATATTATGTATCTACTCAATTAGAGGAATGTACACACTAATTTCGTGTTTCTAGCTGTTGTCGTTTAATAAGTACCATTTTTATCCCTTTTTTGCCCCATTTCACCCCCTACAAATAAGAATCACTTTATGGTGCACATTTTTGCTATAAGGGGAATGCGCATACCAAATATCAAGCAAATATAAACAGACATATTCGAAAAACATGCTTAAATACGCTAAAATATTAGGGATTATTTGGGTATTTTTAGTCCTTGTGAGGGAAAAAATTTTCACTTTAGGCCGATTTCGCCCCGTTTCAATCCCAACCGATCTACGACTATAAGACGCATTTATAGAAAATTTGAACGTTCTAGCTCCTTTCGTTTAGATGCTAGCGTGCTTTCAACAGACGGACGGACATGGCTAGATCGTCTTAGAATTTTATGACGATCGAGTATATATTTATTTTATAGGGTCTCAGGTAGATATTTCAAGGTGTTACAAACGGAATGACAAAGTTAGTATACCCCATCCTGGAGTTGGAGGATATAATGAACTAAAATTAAGGAAAATTGAACTTGGTATAGCTCTAAAGCAGTATTTCCTCATATCGAGTTCAAACTTTTACTTGAATGTAGTACATGCTCTGAACTACATTCTAGTTCAATTTTCCTCGAACCAGGAAAATTGCAGTAAGTTTTTCCACAAACCAAGTACATTTTTACTAAATTTAAGCAAAATTTTGCTGAAATTTTCCTAAATCTAAGTAAATTTTTCCTAAAACCAAATAAATTTTGACTAAATTTAAGTAAACTTTTTCTAAAGCTAAGTAAATTTCTACTCAAACCAAGTAAGCTTTTACAAAATCTAAGTAAGACTTTGCTGAAATTTTCCTAAAACTAAGTAAATTTTGTAAATTTGTGCTGCGAAGGCAAGATAGGCGCCTTCGCCGTGATTGTTTATAATAATACTTGAAGTATTTAAGGAATAAGTCTCTGCAAACGAACGAGAATTTTCTAAACAATTTCAATTGATTTTTTATTAATACTTAAAATATACTCGGCATACATTTCAGTAAACACATTAACTTAAGTTTAAGAACAAACAAAACATTTTTAAGTTAAAATTTCTTAAGTGGAAAAAATCTCAATATTTTTCTTACTTAAAACCATGGAAATGTTCTTCCATACAAGTATGAATTTAAGAGAATTTTTATTTAATTATATTAATTTTATTTAAATTATTTATTTAAGAATTTTTAATTAGATCTTTTAAGTATATTTAATACCTTATTTTTAGTAAATTAACTATTTATTATGACTTTGAAATAAGGACATTTTTACTAAACTGGAGTAAAATTATTGAACTAAAGTTTACTCAAATTTAAGAATGCTATTTTTCTGAGTACAGGTAGAATTATTGAATTCGGTTTGCACATTCCCTTGAATGTGTAGCAGCGTTACCAGAATTGACAATTTTAAGGTCCACAAAGAGGTAATGACGATTTCAACCCCTAAAATGATTATCTTCTATAGAGTTTCTTCAATATTTTTGGTTGGTGTACGGGAAATAGGTCAAATCAATCTTATTAATTAAGACCGTTATCAGCTTAAAACTGCCCAGTAGTTTTTTTAAGTAACTTGGCATCTGTAACGTTTGATTTCGATCGGAGTTTCTGTTGTATTGGTTAAAGATAAAGGCTCTTAAAGGTGTTCTATCTATTATTAATATTAAAAATATATTAGTGCAATTAAAACCACCTAGAACAAGATCTCTGAAAATAACTATTTGGTCAGCAAATGTGGAAAGAGAATTAAAAATATTAAATTGAAATTGGTACAGGTCATACCAATTTTTTCGGGATTTTTATTTTTTTATACATTTTTTGATTAATTATTATATTCCTTATATCAGCATTACTATTATACAGATCGTCTTAGAATCACTTTCCGAGTACAGGTAAGTTCTGGTGTTAATTGGTTCAGTTCTTTGAAGCTAATTGGTTCAGATTTAGATATAGCTCCCAGACAAATATCACTCCCGATTTGGATTTTTCCTCTCTATAAACCACATATTTCACTCGATTTGCTTCAAATTTGACAGAGTAGCTTATAATAATTGAACTAGAAACATCTGTTGTGAAATTGAGCCAGGTCAGTTCAGATTTAGATATACCTCCCATACAAATGTCGCTCTCGATTTGAATTTTTCCGCTTAATCGATTTTCTTCAAATTTGGTACAACACCTTATATTTCTGCTAAAAATATCTGTGATTAAAGTGAGCCAGATCGGTTCAGATTTAAATATAGCTCCCGTACTAATTTCGCTCTCATTTTGTCCTTTTCCGCTCTAGAAACCACACATTTTACTCGATTTGCTTCAATTTTAGCACTATACCTTATAATTCTAAAAAAAAATCTATAGTGAAAATAGGTCAGATCGGTTCAGATTTAGAAATAGCTTCCATATAAATTTCGCTCTAGAGACAGCTTATTTTAACCGATCGTCTTTAAATTTTGCACAATACTTTATATTTCAACTAGAAAAATCTATGGCGAAAGTGACTGAGATCGGTTCAGATTTAGATATGGCTCCCATACAAATTTCGCTCTCAATTTTGCTTTTTCCACATATTTTAATCTATTTTCTTCAAATTTGCCACAGCACCTTGTATTTCAACTAGAAACATCTGTGGTAAAACTAAGCTCATCGGTTTTAACACAATCCTCATACACATATCCCGATTTAACCTTTTCTCTCAGACACATACCTTTGCAGTTTGTGTTACATTGTGAGAGTATGTCACATCTATGCATAATATAGTACCCATATAAAAATCGTTCCCGATATCACTTTCTACCGAATTCAATTGTATTGGGGTAGAAAGTGGTCGTCCCCGCCCTGCTTTAGCCTTTTCTTACTTGTTTTATTATGACGTTTTCTTGAGGATTTTTGCACCCCAATGTTACTATCCAATACTATAAATCCTTATATCTGCAATCCCGGTGTCTGAAATCCAACGTTGACAAAAATAGTTCGACCCTAAGTAATAAAAGAGTTTTTAAAAATTCCAAACAAACACTCGGATTTTCGATGGTGAGAGTGGAGTATATAAAGGGTGATTTTTTAGCTATTATCTTTTTGGCAATACTGGTTTAAACAGCTGACGCACGTTTCGTGTTTTGTTTCACTGTCAAACATCTTCAGTTTGGTCTATAATTTAACCATGAATTGTCTTACAAACGAACAACGCTTGCAAATTATTGAATTTTATTATCAAAATGCGTGCTCTGTTAAGAAAGTTCATCGCGCGCTTCTTCCTTATTATGGTCAGTTTAATCGACCCACTGAAGCTACTATTCGGGCTATTGTGACTAAATTTCGCACCAAATTTACATTGTTGGACATTAAACCACCAACACGCTTACGTAGAGTGCGAACTGAAGAAAATATCGCAGCTGTATCGGCCAGTGTTAATGATGACCATCAATTACACTAGTCAACAGTCAAAATGTACTCGGGATGCGATAATTTTTTCTGTGTAGATAACCTTGACATGAGCTCGAAAAACGCAATAAAATTTTTTTTTTCGTTTTGTTTTTGTTTTATTTTTTTTTTTTTAATTTAAAAATTTTTTTTTTGGTTAATTTGTTTCGTCCGGCATAACTCGGGAACCACTAGCCCGATTTAATTGAATTAAATTTTAAAAAATTTAAAATTACAATTCCCTTAATCTGTTCATATATTGTTTTTCTATACAAGCAACAGTTTCCAAGTTAAAAATGAATATATAAAGGAAAAAACTTATTTTTTGCCTAAAGATTTAAATTTTTTTTTTTTAAAAATCCATAAAAAATCCAAAATGAAAAAAAATGTCAAATCTTATTACTTTTACGTAAAGTCACATAACCTATGAGCAAAATGAGACAAAGATCATGAAAATCGATGCACGCGTTCCGCTTTTATTCGCAATTGAGTAAAGGTATGAATTTCAAAAATTTGCTCGACATATGCACAACTTTGTCTATGGTAAGGTTTTTTCTTTTTTTTTGATTCTCAGAATTAACAAAACGGAATAAACAAAGGGTTATTTAATTTTTATGATTGCGTAAGCAAAGTAATAAACGCTAATAAATGTGCGTGAACAATTAAAAGGAAAAAAGGAAAGGGGACTTTTTTAATTATTTGGGTTTTCCGTTGGCTACCTGTATGATTTTTTTACAGAAATGCAACCCACATTTAAGGGTGGTCATTATTCGGAAAATTTAAGACTCACACATGGTGAAACAGGTATGTAGCCACCGTAAAAAAATATACACCCATTTATAAGTACCTGTCAGTAAAATACTAAACAATACACAGTATAAATAGGTCTTCATTGATCGATTTTACTCATTCAACAAGTGTCGACGAACGCGATAGTTAAAATGAGCAAACGTTCGCGAGGATTTGAATGCAATACCAATCCAAGTAATTTTTATTACATGTGCGGAGAATACGTTTCTGAAAAAACAAGCGTTGTTTTTCACCTAAATTGAGAGATTCATTTGAAGAGAGCTTCAATTTAAAGGTCTCAAACATAGATGAGCGGTGGACACCAAGTGCTCTATGTCCAAGGTGCTACGTACAGCTAGCTAACTCAAGGTAAGTGTAGATTACGAAATTCAAGAACATATATAACTTATTATTGAAATTCTTTCAGACGACAGCCGAGAATCATCATGCCAATGCTTTGGAGAGCTCCGCTTTGCCATGTAACAGATTGCTACTTCTGTCTTAGCAAAAAAACAGGCGTGGGAAAAAATATACGATGGACTTACGCTGCTGTTTCAACATTGAATTTTCCAGTGCCATTTTCCGAAGAACCAGTGGACCCGCAACCGTCCGTTTCAAGATGGGCATCTAATAATGAGGCGATACATCCATCATCAGATCCGGAGACAGTAGAAACCACATCAGAATGCGAGTCAACATATACATTGCATGGAGGTCAACGCTTATGTTCCCAAGCAGAACTGAACGATTGGGTTAGAGAATTGAAACTCTCCAAGGAAGATGCAGAGTTGCATGCATCGCGCATGCAACAGTTCGGTTTCTTGGCTCCTGGTGTGGTGACAACAATCTACAGAAAGCGTCATGAACCATACGCAAGGTACTACACAAAAAAAGACAACATCTGTTTTTGTAAGGACATTCCCGGATTATTTGGTGAACTCGGGTACTCTTACGATCCAGGAGAGTGGCGTCTTTTCATCGACAGCAACAAGCAGAGCCTTAAAGCAATTTTACTGCACAACGGCAACGAGAAACCTTCGATTCCAATTGCTCATGCCGTTGACACCAAGGAAACATACGAAGTCATGGACAATCTACTAAAGTGCCTTAACTATGAGAGGCACGATTGGAAAGTTTGTGCCGACCTTAAGGTTATCGGTATCCTTTGTGGATTACAAGGTCGATTCACAAAGTACTGTTGTTTTCTCTGCCTTTGGGACAGCCGCGATCGTCAACATCATTGCACCAGGAGGAGTTGGACAGAAAGAGTTAACTTCATCCCCGGCAGCGACAACGTGAAATATACACCACTCATAAAAAAGGAAAATGTTTTTCTCCCACCTCTTCACATAAAGCTCGGACTCATAAAAAACTTCGTGAAAGCTATCAACAAAGATGGCGAAGCGTTCGCCTATTTAAAAACCATTTTTCCTCACCTTTCATCGGCAAAGATTAAGGAAGGCGTTTTCGACGGTCCGCAAATTAAAAAGTTGTTGCAAGACCAACAGTTTGAGCACATTTTATCACCAAATGAAGCTGCAGCTTGGAACTCATTTCGGCAAATTGTTTCCGGATTTCTTGGAAACAACAAAAGCTCAAATTACAGAGAGATCGTCGAACAACTACTCCAAAATTATAAAAAAATTAGAGCAAATATGTCGCTTAAGATACATTTTCTACACTCGCACTTGGACTTCTTTCCGGACAACCTGGGCGATGTGAGTGACGAGCATGGTGAGCGTTTTCATCAGCAAATGAAAGAAATTGAGCACCGATACCAAGGATTTTGGAACGAAGCTATAATGGGGGACTATATCTGGTTCCTGATAAGAGAAACAGACCCACAACAATATAAAAGAAAGACAAAAGCACATAATTATTTTTAATTTGAAGGTTTTTATTTTTGTGTTTAGATATTTTTTTAAAACTTTTTTATAATTAATTAATGTTGATATCCTTAGGATAATTTCTTGTACATATATCGAATTGTTTTTTAATTTAAAGTCATATATTTTTGTCACCCAACAAATTTTAATTTTTTTTGTAATAAAAAAAACCTTACCATAGACAAAGTTGTGCATATGTCGAGCAAATTTTTGAAATTCATACCTTTACTCAATTGCGAATAAAAGCGAAACGCGTGCATCGATTTTCATGATCTTTGTCTCATTTTGCTCATAGGTTATGTGACTTTACGTAAAAGTAATAAGATTTGACATTTTTTTTCATTTTGGATTTTTTATGGATTTAAAAAAAAAAAATTAAATCTTTAGGCAAAAAATAAGTTTTTTCCTTTATATATTCATTTTTAACTTGGAAACTGTTGCTTGTATAGGAAAACAATATATGAACAGATTAAGGGAATTGTAATTTTAAATTTTTTAAAATTTAATTCAATTAAATCGGGCTAGTGGTTCCCGAGTTATGCCGGACGAAACAAATTAACCAAAAAAAAAATTTTAAAATTTAAAAAAAAAAAAAAAAAACCAAACGAAAAAAAAATTTTTATTGCGTTTTTCGAGCTCATGTCAAGGTTATCTACACAGAAAAAATTATCGCATCCGGAGTACATGAAATTTTTTTCATTTTGTTGAGTAGTGTTATCGATTCGTCGCCGTTCGCAGCAATTGGGCCTCTGTTACTCAAAAACGTGGAAATCCCAAAATTGTACTAAGCGAATGGACCATTTGAGGCGCAGTCAAGGTCAACGTTTGCATGAAATAATCTTCAAACATTAAATTATATGGACCGTACTATCGATCAAATAAAGATTTCATGCATTTTTCTGAATTTTATGTGTTTTTTTTTTTCTTTGAAAAGTCGATAAGTCGATTTTACTGACTGAATCTTATTTACTTGTTCTTAAAAATATTGTTGAGTAAAACCAGAATCTGTTTGTGAAATTTCCTAGACACCCCCAAATTCTCGAGTTACAGGTAAAAACGGTTTTGCTTACCTTTCCACACTCGGTTGATTATCGACCAAATTTCATTTTATTTTCATTTCGTTAAGATATTTTGCATGTGACAATGATTCTGCAAACCACTGTGTCCTATAATGCGAATGAATGACACAAACATAGATATGTACATACGTACGTACACGTATGTATGTATATGAATTTTACTCAATATACATGTGATGTGAATGCAGGGAATACGAGGGCTGTACGATAAAATGTTGGCAGCAAACTCTTTAGAAGCTATTGTCATTGTGTGTCACACAGTATGTCTTTGTGCAAATTGCGTTTGATATGCCCACAGTAAACTGAATTGTGCTTTGTATGAGGCCCATAAAGCAATCATCCCTCCCTTCAGAATTCATAACATTTGATCACTTCTCTCAAAATTTTACGAATTTGAGGTTCAATAAAAATACCTAAAATTTATCAAAACAGATAAAAAGGTTGATGAAAATTACTAGATTTGCAAAAGTTAGCCGAATTACCAAAGTGGGGAAAAAATATGTTATTATACCCTCCACTTCCAGGATGGGGGTATACTAAGTTTGTCATTCCGTTTGTAACACCTTGAAATATCGACCTGAAATCGTAATAAAATTCTATGACGATGTAGCCATGTCCGTCTTTTGAAAGCACACTAGCATCTAAACGAAAGGAGCTAGGACGTCCAAATTTTCCATAAATGCGTCTTACAGTCGTAGATCGGTTGGGATTGCAACTTGGCGAAATCGCTCTAAAGGGAATCATTTTTCCCTCTCAAGGACTGAAAGTACCCATAATAACTCCTAATATTTTAGAATATTTCAGCATGTTTTTCAATATGTCTGCTTGTACTTACTAGTTAGATACTGAGTATGCGCATACCCCTATAACGAAAACGTGCTGCATAAAGTGATTCTTATTCAAAGGGGGTGAAATGGGGCAAAAAGGGATAAAAATGGTACCTATCAAACGACAATAGCTAAAAACACGAAATTCGGTGTGTACTTTCTTCTAATTGAGTAGATACATAATATAAAAGTTGTTTTTCCAAATTCGTACTTTTAAGGGGTAAATTGAGAATAGAGGGATAAAAATAGTACCAACCAAACGGCTTCACCTAAAATAATTAAATTCGGTGTATACATTCCTCTAATTGCGTAGACACGTCAAAAAAAGAGATTTTTCCAAATTCATACTTTTGTACCAACCAAATGGCCACAGCTAGAGTCATGAAATTCGGAGTATACATGCGTAGACACGATAAGTATTTTTTTTCCAAATTCGTACTTTCTCGGGATACCTTGGGAACAGAGGGATAAAAATGGTACCAATTAAACGGCTACGGCTAGAATGATGAAATTTGGTGTGTACATCCCTCTAATTGCGTAGACACGCAAAAGAAATAGATTTTAGAAAGTTGTACTTTCCAGAGGGTGAAATGGGAAAAAAGGGTACCAACTAAAGGCCGTAGATGGAATCCTGGAATTCGGTGTATACATTCCTCTTACTGCATAAACACGCAAAATAAACTGATTTTTCCAAATTCGTACTTTTTTATTTTGCAACAGAAATTGATTGAATTATGAAGTAAAGTTTAAAAAGGATAAAAATGGTACCACCACAATGACCAAACGGCTGGGCATAAAATCTTGAAATTTGATATGGATATTCCTCTTGAGGCATGAAGACAACCCAAAAAGTGACATTTTAAAAATTCGTACTTTTGGGGGTTAAATGGTACAAAAAGGGACAAAAATGGTACCTACAACATGGTTGAAGCTAGAATCATGAAATTTGGTATATACGTTTCCCTTACAGTAAAGAAATCAGATTTGAAGGGAGTTTTTCGCAATTCGTACTTTTAAGGGGTAAAAGGGGATACAAATTGTACCACCGCAATGAAAACGGCTGGGACTAGAATCTTGAAATTTGGTACAAAAACTTCTTTTATAGCTTCAGCGCGCCTAAGAAAATTATTTTTCAAAATTCGTAATTTTTGGGGGTGAAATCGGGTAAAAAGGGATAAAAATGCGACCAAGAATATATTTTTAAATTCGTACTTTTTTGTGGGTGATACCGGGTAAAAAGGGATATAAATGGAACGGATGGGGTGTACATACCTCAAAACCCTTAGAAACGCAAAATGACCGAATCTTTTTAAATTCGTACTTTTAGTGGGTAAACGGGGAAAAGGGGATAAAAAAGGTACCAACAACACGGATGACGCTACAATAATGAAATTCGATATGTATATTCGTTTTACAGCCCAAATCACTGATAAGAAGACATTTTTCGAAATTTGTAATTTTAAGGCCAAACAACTGGGCCTAGAATCATGAAATTCGGAAAGGGCATTACTTTTACAGCACGAATGCGACTAAGAAAATATTTTTCAAAATTCTTTTTTTGAGTGAAATTTTGTATAAAGGGATACAAAGTGGTACCAATCAAACAGACGGATTTGGAATCATAAAGTTCGGCGTGTACATCCCTGAAAGTGCTTACAAATGCAAATTGAAGGAATTTTTCGAAATTCGTACTTTTAAAGGGTAAACGAGAAAATCGGGATAAAAAGGTGCCAACACAACGGTGTAGACGCGAAACATTAACTGATTTTCAATATTTATACTTTTAAGTTGAACTTGGAAAAAACGATTAAAATGGATACTGCAATACAATTGGATTGTATCAAATGTGTACTTTAATGGGGGAAGGGGATCAAAAGTGGTGCAAAATTGGATATTTGGGATAAAGATAGTACCAACCAAAGTTTTCAGCTAGAATATGAAAATAAATTCGGTGTGTACATTTCTTCGAGTACATAAATTAATTTTTCGAAATTTGTATGTTTAAGGCACAAACGGCACAGAAAGAGTTATGTGTGAACATTATAGTCATTATCCTCGGCAAAATAAAAGATAGATACAAAATGTTTGTTCCATTTAGAACTTCAGATTTCAAGTCACGCACCGGTATAGAAGTTATGGTTTTAATTTTCACTTTCACTACAAAGGACGCGGATAACCATACATATTTTGTAGGTTTAAAGTGATTATAAAAACATTTTAAAATCTCGAATTGCAACTAATTTCAACCATACGTATGGAAGTTATATCAATTTTATTTTGACCAAAGCTTATGTCAATTTGCGTGGAAAGTATAGAAGTTATATTAGGTTTAATTTTACGTACGGGTCGTTTGTTTTGAAATATTGACTATACGTGCGTGGGTACCATAAGGTGTATATCAATTTCCCCCATTTCCGAATTTAAACTATGTGTGGGAAAATAGTACTATGTGCAGAGTTTGAATAAATTCTTTAAGTCCCTTCCAGATCATCGTGTATACCAGCGAACCAGGAAGCGGGATAGAGCCATTGTCGACTTAGAACCACTTTCTGAGTCGATTTAGCAATGTCCGTCTGTCTCTCCATCTATTGTTGTAATCAAACTACTGGTCGAAATTATAGTTTGATCTTAACAAAAATTAGCACAAGAAAGTTTTGTGGATCAAGGACGAACGCTATTTAATTTGAGGCAAATCGGTTCAGTTTTAGATATAGCCCCCATACAAATGTCGCTCCCGATTTGACATTTTCCGCTCTAGAAACGACATATTGTACCCGATTTTCTTTAAATTTGACACAACATCTTACAATCCAACTAAAACACCTATGCAGAAATTTGGTAAGATCGGTTCAGATTTAGATATAGCCCCCATACAAATGTCGCTCCCGATTTGACATTTTCCGCTCTAGAAACCACATATTATACTCGATTTTCTTTAAATTTGGCACAACAGCTTATAATCCAAGTAAAAAACCTATGGTGAAAGTGGCTTAGATCGGTTCAGATTTAGATAGAGCAAATACAAATGTTGCTCCCAAATGTTTAACCGATTTTGGCCAAACTATACATATTATATTTCACCTATTTCTTTCCAGATTTCAATATACCCCCATACAAATGTCGTTTCCGATTTAACATTTTTTGTCAACCACACACATTTACAGGATGCAAAAATCCTGCCCGTTTTCACTTTTTCATCGAATTAAATTGTATTCGGATAGAAAGTGGAGTGTATCATATAGTCGGCCATGCCCGACTTTATCCTTCCTTACTTGTTTTTTCCTAAAACCATTGCGATGTCTTTATTTACTTTTTTTGTATGATTTTAATTCCATCTCAGTTTCCTTTGCATTATCACTTCGCCCTCGTACATAGATTCGTGCATATTTTGGTTGGGATTGTACGATGATATGAGTAATTTAGAAAATAAATTTCATTTGCATATGTAGATATTGTATTTGTTATTATTTCCATCCCCTTCCAGTACTTGATTCGCACAAGGACTCACACAAATCAATGTGATGGCGGGGGATGGGCAACCACATGCGTACATGTGCAACTGTGTGTGTGTCATGTGTGAATCGCTTGTTTCGCGGCTGGTTATGTCATTTCGACTGACTTGACTCGCTATTGCGATATTGAAGCGCTTAAAACTAATCACTTGGAATAGTCGTTATAGGTTTACATTTTTCATATTTTTCTTTCTTAAGAAGATTTCGATTTGTTCAATTTTATGGGCATATGACGGACGGCGGGTGTTGTCTCATAAATGCTATGAAATGGCTTGAAATGAAATGAAATCGCTTATCAATCGCAAGCGCACTCAAATGGTTTGCATTATTAAATTTTCTTCTTAAAAATGATTATGGCCGTTGACGACCGGTGCCAATAACTTAAGTTTATATGCCATTTTTATATGATTTCTATGGGGTTTTAGTTTTTTTCGGTAGCTTTCAGGGTTTCGGCAAGGAGATGCTGGAGAGATGTGTCGTAAATAGAATGAGGGTGTGTGTGGGTTTTAGGGTTGTCGTGCGAATTGGAAAATTCCAACGATTTTTAAAAGTTTATTTTTTGTATCTAATGTTTTTAAGGATTCGGTGGTTCCTTACAAAGGGTATTTCAATATATATGGGTTATGAATGGAATAGCAGCACATCGGTCAACATACTTGCGAAATTTCCTCTGGCCATTTTGTGTAGATGTTATTGAATTTCGGTGTTGAATCTACTCCATCGTTTCAACAGAAATTGTTTCATGATTAATTCCATTTTTATCCATTGTTTATCTAAGCTCAAAACGCGACAATTTTGACTATTAACAAATCTATTAAGGTGAAAATAAGCTTCATCGCAAACGAAGAAAACCCATCCGTATTCTCGAATTGAGGGCTATAATTTTTCATTTTATACACTCCACGAAAGTATTATGTCTTTGTGCATTTGTTTGTAATACCCAAAAGGAAGCGACATTGACCCATTGTTAAGTATGCCGATCGACTTAGAATTACTTTTTGAATCAATTTAGCAATGTCCGTATGTATATCTGTCTGTCCGTCCATCTATTCTTGTAATCACGATACAGGTCGCAATTGTAGCCAGAAACAAACGAAACTTTGCACAGCGACGTTTTTCGGGATAAGGACAAACGCTGTTTAATTTATAAAAAATCGGTTCCGATTTTTATATAGCTCCCATACAAATTTCGCTCACAATTTATTTTTTTCCGTTTTAGAAACCACATATTTTAATTGATCAAATATGGCAAAATATCTTATGTTTCCATTAGAAACACCCACGGTGAAAATGGGTCAGATCGGTTCAGATTTATATATAGCTCCCATACAAATTTCGCTCCCAATTTGACTTTTTCCGCTCTAAAAACCACATATTTTAACAGATATTCTTCAAATTTGGCATAATATCTTATGTTTCCATTAGAAACACCCACGGTGAAAATGGGTCAGATCGGTTCAGATTTATATATAGCTCCCATACAAATTTCGCTCCCAATTTGACTTTTTCCGCTCTAAAAACCACATATTTTAACAGATCTTCTTCAAATTTGGCATAATATCTTATGTTTCCACTAGAAACACCAGTGGTGAAAATGGGTCAGATCGGTTCAGATTTATATATAGCTCCCATACAAATTTCGCTCCCAATTTGACTTTTTCCGCTCTAAAAACCACATATTTTAACAGATATTCTTCAAATTTGGCATAATATCTTATGTTTCCATTAGAAACACCCACGGTGAAAATGGGTCAAATCGGTTCAGATTTATATATAGCTCCCATACAAATTTCGCTCCCAATTTGACTTTTTCCGCTCTAAAAACCACATATTTTAACAGATATTCTTCAAATTTGGCATAATATCTTATGTTTCCATTAGAAACACCCACGGTGAAAATGGGTCAGATCGGTTCAGATTTATATATAGCTCCCATACAAATTTCGCTCCCAATTTGACTTTTTCCGCTCTAAAAACCACATATTTTAACAGATCTTCTTCAAATTTGGCATAATATCTTATGTTTCCACTAGAAACACCAGTGGTGAAAATGGGTCAGATCGGTTCAGATTTATATATAGCTCCCATACAAATTTCGCTCCCGATTTTACTTTTTCTGCTCTAGAAACCACATATTTTAACATATCTTCTTCAAATTTGGCAAAATATCTTATGTTTGCACTAGAAACACCAACGGTGAAAATGGGTCAGATCAGTTCAGTTTTATATATAGCTCCCATTCAAATTTCGCTCCCAATTTGACTTTTTCCGCTCTAGAAACCACATATTTGATCACATTATCTTTAAAATTGGCAAAACATCTTATATTTAAACTAGAAACACCTGTGGTGAAAATAGGTCAGATCGGTTCAGATTTATATATAGCTCCCATACAAATTTCGCTCCCAATTTGACTTTTTCCGCCTAGAAACCACATATTTAAACTAGGAATTCGTGTGGTGAACATAGGTCAGATCGGTTCAGATTTATATATATCTCCCATTCAAATTTCGCTCCAGATTTGACACTAGAAACACCCACGGTGAAAATGGGTCAGATCGGTTCAGATTTATATATAGCTCCCATACGAATTTCGCTCCCGCATTTTCACAGAAATTCTTCAAATTGAACATTACACCTTATACTTGAACTGGGAGAACCTATTGTATAATTATTATTCTCGATTTGAAAAATTGGGTCAGGTCATATTAGCCTATGATTAGGAAGCATACAAAAATCATTCCCGTTTTTAATTTTTTACCGAATTGAATTGTATTCGGATAGTAAGTGGAGTGTATCCTACAGTCGGCCCCGACCGACTTTAGCCTTTTCTTACTTTTTTTGCTTGGCAAAGTTTTAATAAACAAATAGCGATAAATTGAAATTTGCGTGAATTTTGGCACCCCCCTCATCGCCACATAAAATCCTTATCAAACTCCAGTTTTAAATGGCAACCCTTTCGGGGTCTATTTTACCATCCAACCATCTCCATTCACTAAATGTTGTCAACGCCCGCATATCCGCATTTGCGGAGAGCGGGTGTCGCTTCAATGATGAACATTTCATCACTTTAAAATTTTTACGTTCCTCGATTGCTGCATTGCTCCTAGTCAATAAACGTAAAAAAGTTTACTTCATTTTACTGTCACTATCATCGCTACTATCACACGAACACTGTGTTCGTGCGTCCGTCCGCAGCTATTACCAATTGCAAGTGTAACTGTCCCCTCCCCCCTTAGAAATGCTATAAAATTCCATTCCATATGACTGACAGACACCCCGTTGAAATCGACCGGAAGTGAGTGCATTCTTCCTTTCTTCCTTCGTTTCCGTCTTTTTTATGGCCATCCCCAATAATGTGCATTGTGGCATTGTATGGTTTGACAGTTTGATCAAAATAAAATTTATCATTGCTCGGGTGCTCGTTTTTTATTGATTCTCATTTCATTTCGTTTTGTGTATTTAGTCAAGCATATGCTTTAGTTAGAATGGCATGCAGTTGCATCGATGGTAATCGATCGATATATGGACCACATATGTATGTATGAGACATTCCCTGGCAAATCGTAACCGTTTCTATTTAAAGTATGGACAATAAGTCGAATGTTGACTTTCAAGTTTAGAATTTTGCAATTGTTGTTTGTATGTATAGTTGGTCTGTTCGAACTAAGTCGACTTAGTTCGGTGGAATATTTTGTTTATCAGCGCTTCTCATTTGTTCATTTAAGTCAAAGACATACATTCGTTGCGAAAGTTCTGACGAAATGGGGTAGCGCCCATCGCCTTTTTGCAATTTTTTATCGGCCCACAGTGGCCCAAAATCTGAATGGCTGATGGAGGTTGCTACCATAATAAACGTCAGTGACGTGAAGGAAGATTAAATAAATTAAAACAAGTAAGAAGGCGTTAAGTTCGGCCGGGCCGAATCTTATATACCCTCCACCACGGAGTGCATTCCACAGTATTACCAGCAAATTAAAGGATGTCGACTTAAATAGAAGTACAGTACCATATTACGAAAATTGTGATATTTTTTATGAACATTACTATATTTGTTTACTATTTCAAACTATAATGTATACTTATGCGCACTGTTTAAAATCGACAATCAGTCGCCATTAGAAAGAAGTTCAGATACAGACAAAGTGATAAAAAAGTATAAATTTTAAAGATATCCCCATTCGCCGCCCAAATGTACAAATTTCGAAAAAACCCTTTTTCGAGTATTCATAGTCAGCGTTTTGGTAGGTCCCATTTTTATCCGTCTTTTTAATTATATCCCTTAAAAGTACGAATTTCGAAAAATCCCTCTATTTTACGTGTCTATGCAATTAGAGGGATGTACACACCGAATTTCATGATTCTAGCTGTTGTCCTATCATTGGTACCATATTTTTATTGAAAATAAGAAATTTAATTTAAAAGCCAAGGCTACCAATATTTGTATACTATATATAATGAATATAATACTTTAATTCATAAAGTAAATATAAGGGAGCAATCATAAATACTCTAAATATTGGGGAGTAGAGAGTGTATTTTCAGTTGCAGTCCTTTGATTGGTTGTATTTTCATCTAATTTAAATTCAAAAGTATACATTTTGAAAATACCTTATTTCTCACGTGCGCAGTACAAGACTTCATAATTCTACCATTTTTTGTCGTAAAAGCAACAAAATAAAGTACGAATTTGGAAAAAAATATTTTACGTGGCTATGCAGTTAGAGGAATGTATATACCGAATTCCATGATTCTATCAGCGGCCATTTTGTTGGTACCATTTTTATCCCCATTTACCCCCTCAAGAGTACGACTATCTAAAATCTCTTTATTTTACGTATCTACACAATTAGAGGGACGTACTCACTGAATTTCATCATTCTAGCTGTATTCGTTTAGTTGGTACTTTTTTATCCCCTGTAGCCATTGTATCCCTTGAAAGTACGAATTTGGAAAAACACGTTTTATTTTTCGTGTCTACGCAGTCAGAGGAATGTCTACTCCGAATTTCATGATTCTAGCTGCTGTCATTTAGTAGGTACTATTTTTATCCCCTTTTTCTATTTGAACCCCAAAAAGTACGAATTTTGGAAAGTTCTTTTATTTTACGTGTCTACGCAATCAGAGGAATGTATATATCAAATTTCATTATTCTAGGTGCAGCCGTTAGGTTGGTACTATTTTTATCCCTCTATCCCCATTTAACCCCTTAAAAGTACGAATTTAGAAAAAATACTTTTATATTATGTATCTACTTTATTACAGGAATATACACGCCAAATTTCGTGTTTCTATCTGTTGTCGTTTGATAGGTACCATTTTTATCCCTTTTTGTCCCATTTCGCACCCTACAAATAAAAATCACTCTATGGTGCCCTTTTATGCTATAAAGGGAATGGGAATTGCAAATATCAACTAAATGCAATCTAATATGTTAAAAAAATATGCTGAAATACTCTAAATATTAGGGGTATTTTCAGTCCTTGTGAGGGAAAATTTTTTCCCTCTGGGCCGATTTCGTCCACTTTCAATCCCAACCGATCTACAACCATAAGACACATTTAGGAAAAGTTTGAACCTCCTAGCTCATTTCGTTCGGCCGCTATCGTGCTTTCAACAGACAGACAGACGGACAGACGGACATGGCTATCTCGTCTTAGAATTTTACCACGACCCAGAATATATATACTTTATGGGGTCTCCGATGAATATTTCAATGTGTTACAAACGGAATGACAAAGTGAATATACCCCCATCCTGGAGGTGGAGGGTATAAAAAGTAAAAACGGCGTCAAGTTCGGGCGGGCGGTACTTTATATACCCTCCACCATGATTTCCATTCCATAGAGGCTGTCGATTTTCGTTGAAGTGCAGTGACATTACAGGATTTTTTTTATTTATTTATTATGAATTACAGTACAAAGTAAATTTATATTCTAATTTTGGGTCCAGGGATTGAGCCGGGGTGACTAAGACCATTGTAGCTAGTTATTGCAGCGACAGACCAGAGCCTCTGGTGGGAATCGAACCCACGACCCCCACGCTGATAGTCGTAGTAGGTGCATTTACTGCTACAGCCGTTTGGTGGGTTGTAAAGGATGGTTAAATTTTAAGGGTCGATGTTGATTTTGAATAGAAAACAAATTATTTAGGAAATTATTGTCATTTCTTTTTATTATGATAATATTGGTATGGTTCAATTACAAAATTTACAATTTTACAATTTAACCACCCTTTATTTCTATTCCATTTTAATTCCAAAAGTAAAAATTTTGAAAAACAATTATCTCTTTCGTACACAATAACCTCATTTCATGATTCTAGATTTGCTCTCTACCAGTTGTACTACTTTTCTCATTTTTGCCGTAAAAGTAAAAAATAAAGTACGAATTTGGAAAAATCTCTGTATTTTGCGGAATGTATACACCGAATGTCATGTGTTTCTTGCTGTGGCAATTCGGGTGGTAAAATTGTTATCCCCTTTTTTCATTTTACCCCCAAAAGTACGAATTTCGTAAAATAAATTTTATGTTATGTTATTTTACACCGTGTTTCATTATTCTTGGTGCAGTCGTTTGTTTGGTACCATTTCATTTACCTTTATTACCAAAACTTTTATATTATGTGTTTTGTTTATATTATATATATTTGTATCCCTTTTTGCACCATTTCATCCGCTACAAGTAAAAATCAGTTTATGGCACAAATATCAAGAAAATATAAGCTGATATATTAATAAAACAATTTATAATAATAAAAATTCGTTCCTCTTATTGCAGTCAGTGCAAATACTGAATATCATGATTCTAGTTTTAGACGTTTGTTTGGTGCCAAGTTTAATCCCATTTAGATCCTGAAGATACAAATATCGAAAGATCTCTTTAGTTTTGGCGTATACACAGTCAAAGAAATGTATATTAGCTACGTCTATCTATATATAGGGTCCGCCAAATAACCTTTTTTTGAAAATACTATAAAAAAACTACTGAATATTTTCTCAAATTTCTTTTTTTATTTGAAAGTATAATCCTTCCGGTTAATAATGGAAAATATGGCTGCTGAGGTCACCACACAAATAATAGTCTTACGGTTGAATAGTTGAAAAAAAAAAACGTTAGATGGCGGACCCTATATAAAAATGAATCTGTGTTTGTTTGTTCTTTATAGCAGTCTAAACTACTGGACCGATCTTCTTGAAATTTTTACAGTATGTTCATGCTGAACCGGTGGTGAAAATAGGCTATATAATTTTTTGATATTTTCAGTGGGTGTGGCACCTCCCATACAAATTGGGGTTTTATTCGTTTTTTATAAATTAGCATATACGGAGTACTGTTGCAGCTAGAGCCTTGCATTTTTGTGAAAGTTCACTAATTATTAGTCTGCACAGTTGTGCCAAAAATGGGCGGTATTGGAAAAGTGGGCGTGGCACCTCCCATACGAAGTTAGAACCCAATTTTGAATATTGTCAGTTCTATTGCACCTACAGTTCTGAAATTTTGTCTAAGTACATCTAGCATCATTGTGCGTAGTTGCGCCAAAAATGGGCGCTGTTGGAAAAGTGGGCATGGCACCTCCCATACGAGGTTAAAACCCAATTTTGAATATTGTCAGTTCTATGGCACCTAGAGTGCTGAAATTTTGTGTAAGTCCATCTAGCATCAATGTGCGTAGTTGTGCCAAAAATGGCCGCTATTGGGAAAGTGGGTGTGACACCTCTCATACGAAGTTATAACCCGTTTTCGAATATATTCAATTCTATGACATATACAATACTGAAATTTTGTGTGAGTGCATCCTGCTTAGTTGTGCCAAAAATGGGCGGTCTTGAAAAAATTGACGTGCTAACTCACATACGAAGTTAAAACCTATTATCGAATATTGTCAGTTCTATAACACCTAGAGTGCTGAAGATTTGTGTTAGTAGATCCAGTATAAATAGTTGTGCAAAGATGGGCGGAAAGTGGCCGTGACCCTTCCCATTCGAAATTAAAAACTGTTTTAGAGTATATTCGGCGCCGATATTCCTATTTTGTTGTGTGAGTTAATACAAATAATATACAATAAATATACATACAAATGGGCGGGATTCGACGGATGGGGAATTTTTATTAGAATTTTGTATTTTTTTTTAGCACAATAGTAAAGAAAGGTTAGAAAAAGGAAATATTCATTCGCCAAAAGCCGACTTAAGTAAAAAAAAATGGAAATTATATTAATTTTTTAGTTTGTGTGTGTTGTTTGATTAGTGAACAATTTGACTTTCTATGTGTTTTGAATGTTGTACATTCGAATTCCAGGTATTCCGTTAAGTAAGTTCTTCTTACGTAGGAAGTTTTTTGTTTTGGTAATGGAAAGGAGGAGAATCACATTCAACCTAAAATCAATTTGATTTTTGACAATTCTTCCTTTATTCGCCGAAAAGTAAAGTTATGTTCTTCAAAATTCTCCATGGAACATATCCATTTTTTTAGTATATCAGGGAAGTACTTTAATTATAAGTGGTACATATATTACTGATCACAAGAAAAACAATATGCAACCTGATTATACACTCCACGAGAGTATTATGGCTTTGTGCATTTGTTTGTAACACCCAAAAGGAAGCGGGATAGACCCATTGTTAAGCATACCGATCGACTTAGAATCACTTTCTGAGTCGATTTAGCAATGTCCGTCTGTCTGTCTGTCTGTCCGTCTGTCTGTCTGTCCGTCTGTCTGTCCATCTATTGTTGTAATCAAACTACAGGTCGCAATTATAGTCCGATCTTAACAAAAATTGGCACAAGTAAGTTTTGTGGATCAAGGACGAACGCTATTTAATTTGAGGCAAATCGGATCAGATTTAGATATAGCCCCCATACAAATGTCGCTCCCGATTTAACATTTTCCGCTCTAGAAACGACATATTGTACCCGATTTTCTTTAAATTTAACACAACAACTTACAATCCAACTAGAAATACCTATGCCAAAATTGGGTAAGATCGGTTCAGATTTAGATATAGCTCCCATACAAATGTCGCACCCGATTTGACATTTTCCGCTCTAGAAACGACATATTGTACCCGATTTTCTTTAAATTTGACACAACATCTTACAATCCAACTAGAAACACCTATGCAAAAATTGGGTAAGATCGGTTCAGATTTAGATATAGCTCCCATGCAAATGTCGCTCCCGATTTGACATTTTCCGCTCTAGAAACCACATATTGTATCCGATTTTCTTTAAATTTAACACAACATCTTATAATCCAACTATAAACACCTATGCAAAAATTGGGTAAGATCGGTTCAGATTTAGATATAGCTCCCATGCAAATGTCGCTCCCGATTTGACATTTTCCGCTCTAGAAACCACATATTGTACCCGATTTTCTTTAAATTTGGCACAACATCTTATAATCCAACTATAAACACCTATGCAAAAATTGGGTAAGATCGGTTCAGATTTAGATATAGCTCCCATACAAATGTCGCTCCCGATTTGACATTTTCCGCTCTAGAAACCACATATTCTACTCGATTTTCTTTAAATTTGGCACAACATCTTATAATCCAACTAGAAACACCTATGCAAAAATTGGGTAAGATCGGGTCAGATTTAGATATAGCTCCCATACAAATGTCGCTCCCGATTTGACATTTTCCGCTCTAGAAACCACATATTGTACCCGATTTTCTTTAAATTTGGCACAACATCTTATAATCCAACTAGAAACACCTGTGCAAAAATTGGGTAAGATTGGTTCAGATTTAGATATAGCCCCCAAACAAATGTAGATCCCGATTTGACTTTTGCCGCTTTAGAAACAACATTGTACTCGATTTTATTTAAATTTGGCACAACAGCTTATAATCCAAGTAAAAAACCTATGGTGAAAGTGGCTCAGATCGGTTCAGATTTAGATATAGCGCAAATACAAATGTTGCTCCCAAATGTTTAACCGATTTGGGCCAAACTATACGAATTATATTTCATCTATTTCGTTCCAGATTTCAATATACTCCCATACAAATGTCCTTTCCGATTTAACATTTTATGTCAAACACACACATTTACTGGTTTTAATTTTCGTTTGTTCTTCTGCCTGGCGAAGCCGGTGGGGTTCAGCTAGTAATAATATAATGCTTGGTACCATTGTTATCCCCATTCGCCCCATTTTCCGCCTAAATGTACAAATTTCGAAAAAAAATCCTTTTTTCCAGATGAATGTATACACCGAATTTCATGATTTCAACTTCAGCGGTTTGGTTGGTACCATTTTGATCCCTCTTTTCTGATTGTATACCTTAAAAGTACGAATTTTGAAAAATCCCTCTATCTTACGTAACTACGTAATTAGACGGATGTACATTCCAAATTTCATGTTTCTAGCTGTTGTCGTATAATTGTTACCATTTTCATCCCTTTTTGTTCCATTTCGCCCGCTAAAACTTTTAATTACTTTGTGGAGTTTTTACGCTACAAGAGGAATGTACGCAACAAATTTGAAGTGCATATAAAGCAGAAATTAAAAAAAAATACTTATATAGTCTAAATATTAGTGGGAACTTTCTGTCCTTGTTAGAAAAAAATGTGTCCCTCTGGACCGATTTCGCCCACTTTCAATCCCTATCTGCAACCGTAAGACACATGTAGGGAAAATTTTAACCTCCTAGCTCATTTCGTTCGACGTCTATTGTGTTTTCAACAGACATAAGTAAAGAGTGATTTTTTTGAGGTTAGGATTTTCATGCATTAGTATTAGACAGATCACGTGGGATTTCAGACATGGTGTCAAAGAGAAAGATGCTCAGTATGCTTTGACATTTCATCATGAATAGACTTACTAACGAGCAACGCTTGCAAATCATTGAATTTTATTACCAAAATCAGTGTTCGGTTCGAAATTTTTTATCGACAAATTTTGTTCAGCGATGAGGCTCATTTCTGGTTGAATGGCTACGTAAATAAACAAAATTGCCGCATTTGGAGTGAAGAGCAACCAGAAGCCGTTCAAGAACTGCCCATGCATCCCGAAAAATGCACTGTTTGGTGTGGTTTGTACGCTGGTGGAATCATTGGACCGTATTTTTTCAAAGATGCTGTTGGACGCAACGTTACGGTGAATGGCGATCGCTATCGTTCGATGCTAACAAACTTTTTGTTGCCAAAAATGGAAGAACTGAACTTGGTTGACATGTGGTTTCAACAAGATGGCGCTACATGCCACACAGCTCGCGATTCTATGGCCATTTTGAGGGAAAACTTCGGAGAACAATTCATCTCAAGAAATGGACCGGTAAGTTGGCCACCAAGATCATGCGATTTGACGCCTTTAGACTATCTTTTGTGGGGCTACGTCAAGTCTAAAGTCTACAGAAATAAGCCAGCAACTATTCCAGCTTTGGAAGACAACATTTCCGAAGAAATTCGGGCTATTCCGGCCGAAATGCTCGAAAAAGTTGCCCAAAATTGGACTTTCCGAATGGACCACCTAAGACGCAGCCGCGGTCAACATTTAAATGAAATTATCTTCAAAAAGTAAATGTCATGGACCAATCTAACGTTTCAAATAAAGAACCGATGAGATTTTGCAAATTTTATGCGTTTTTTTTTTTTAAAAAGTTATCAAGCTCTTAAAAAATCACCCTATATATATATGACTATATCGTCTTAGATTTTTACCACGACCCACAATATATATACTTCATGGAGTCTCCGATGGATATTTCAAGGTGTTACAAACGGAATGACAAAGTGAATATACCCCCATCCTTTATAAAAACCAATGAAATATTTTGAAATAGAAATTCTTAAAAAACAAGTCGATTACACTATAGTAACTAGTATTGCTACAAATTCTTGCTGTTTGTATTTGAAAGTTGTTGTAGTGTTCCAGCTAACATAATTTTTGTAGATGAAGGTAAATGAAAACACCAATTAACTCCATTTGCCCTATAGTTTCAGACGTATACCATCCGGTTCAAGTGTAATATGGACTATTGGACGGTGTAATTTGTATGACAATAATACTTAAATTAATCATTGTTATTCTGCCTGCAAATAATTTGTTGGTTAATTCAATTTTATACTTGCACTAGCAAACAGGGCCAATAGTATAACAACTTCAATGTTTTTAGTAAAAAATAAAAAAAAAACAATTTCAAATAAATCCAAACATAAACAAATGTGTTTGCGTGATAAGGGTGCGTTAATTGTAGGGTGGGCCATTTACAATTTTAAATTTGAACTACCGATTACATTGACTTTGAAAGGTTGAATAACATTAGAATAAATATAGCTGCAAAATGGTCTTGAGCCAGGACAATATCCTAGTTAAAATCAAATATTGATTACAGACCAAAAAAAGACAAACGACAAAAACTAAAATTCATTTTTATACACTCCACGAGAGTATTATGTCTTTGTGCATTTGTTTGTAACACCCAAAAGGAAACGAGATAGACCCATTGTTAATTATACCGATCGTCTTAGAATCACTTTCTGAGTCGATTTAGATCGGTTCAGATTTAAATATAGCCCAAATTCAAATGTTGCTCCCATAAGTTTAACCGATTTTGGCCAAACTATACATTTTATATTTCACCTATTTCGTTCCAGGTTTCAATATATCCTCATACAAATGTCCTTTCCGATATAAATTTTTTTGTCAAACACATACATTTACAGGATACAAAAAAACCTTCCCGTTTTCACTTTTTCACCGAATTGAATTGTATTCGGATTGAAAGTGGAGTGTATCATAGAGTCGGCCCCGCCCGACTTTAGCCTTTCCTTACTTGTTATTTTTATTTCCGGTTTATGTTTGACATTTGGGAAAAAATGGAACGCTCTAAAAACATTGGGAAATATTAAAAGCTTACATCCAAAGTAGTAGTTGACGCAAACTGTAAGAAATTTAGGTGGCAATTTTTCGAGAAGAGATCGGCTTTCAGTTCAGCCTTCATGAAGCTCATTTGCATCTCGGGGACTATGTTAATAAGCAAAATTGTCGCATATGGGGTTCAGAGAACTCACACGTGACTATTGAGAAGCCAATGCATCCACAATGAGTCACTGTTTGGTGTGGATTTTTGGCTGTACTGAAAAATTGTTTTGATCGGATGAGGTACTGTCGAGCCAGACGTGGTAGTCATATGTATGATATTGTGTTCCATTATTAAATGACAAAAAACAGATATTTGAAAAAAAACGTAATTTTCTATAGCCGATTCTAAATTTAAAATTTTAAATGGCCCACCCTATAAATTACCAACACTGTATATCGCAAGTTGTCTTAAAGTAGGCTAGGTTTCGGGAAAATACACTGAAAATACCACAACATCTAACCGAAAAGCATTCCATGATAACCACCGGCAGTGGACTTCGAAGTGATTATTCGCAATAGCACTTCAACGACTTAACGCAGAACTCCAACAACGTGAATGAGAATTACAACATACCTATCGAATATATCCCAAAAATATGCACACTAAAAAAACACATAATTATACACTCCACGAGAGTATTATGTCTTTCTGCATTTGTTTGTAACATCCAAAAGGAAACGAGTTAGACCCATCGTGTATTATACAGATCGGCTTAGAATCACTTTCTGATTCGATTTAGCAATGTCCGTCTGTCCGTCTATCTGGCCGTATGTCTGTCCATCTATTGTTGTAATCAAATTACAGGTCGCAATTATAGTCCGATCTTAACAAAAATTGGCACAAGTAAGTTCTGTGGATCAAGGACGAACGCTATTTAATTTGAGGCAAATCGGTTCAGATCTAGATATAGCCCCCATACAGATGTCCTTTCCGATTTCAATTTTTTTGTCAAACACATAATACATTTACAGGATACAAAAATCCTTCCCGATTTCACTTTTTTACAGAATTGAATTGTAATTGGATAGAACGTGGAGTGTATCATCTAGTCGGGTCCGTCCGACTTTAGGCTTTCCTTACTTGTTTTTGTGTGTGCGATTGTTGCACCAACGAATAAATTGTTGCTGCAACGAATGAGTTATTTAGTCAAGGTGTACATTTCGCGAAATTTAAGTACTCCATTAATTTTAATAAATTTTGACAAAATAATATGGATTTATATAAAAAACAGGTTATTATATCATTAATTTATAGATTTTTTGTATTAATTAATATTTTCCCAAGCATTAACGAGTATTGAATTGTTGCTTCAGGTACAGGTCACAATTATTGTCCGATCCTAACAAAAATTGGCACAAGTAAGTTTTGTGGGCCAAGGACGAACGCTATTTGAATTGAAGCAAATCGGTTCAGATTTAGATATAACCCCCATGCGTGTAATTTACTTCACTTGCTTCAAATTTGGTACAGTACCTTATAATTCAAATAAAGGGTGATTTTTTAGCAATTATCTTTTTGGCAACACTGGTTTAAACAGCTGACGCACGTTTCTTGTTTTGTTTCACTGTCAAACATCTTCAGTTTGGTCTATAATTTAACAATGAATCGTCTTACAAACGAACAACGCTTGCAAATTATTGAATTTTATTATCAAAATGCGTGCTCTGTTAAGAAAGTTCATCGCGCGCTTCTTCCATTTTATGGTCAGTTTAATCGACCCACTGAAGCGGCTATTCGGGCTATTGTGACTAAATTTCGCACCAAATTTACATTGTTGGACATTAAACCACCAACACGCTTACTTAGAGTGCGAACTGAAGAAAATATCGCAGCTGTATCGGCCAGTGTTAATGCTGACCATCAATTATCGATTCGTCGCCGTTCGCAGCAATTGGGCCTCTGTTACTCAAAAACGTGGAAATGCCAAAATTGGTCTAAGCGGATGGACCATTTGAGGCGCAGTCAAGGTCAACATTTGCATGAAATAATATTCAACAATTAAAATGTTTGGACCGTACTATCGATTCAAATAAAGATTTCATGAATTTTTCTGAATTTTATGTGTTTTTTTTTTTAACTTTCCTATAGCTCTTAAAAATCACCCTTTAGAAACATGATCGTGGGTCAGATCTGTTCCGATTTAGTTCCTATAGCTTTTAAAAAATCACCCTTTAGAAACATGACCGTGGGTCAGATCTGTTCCGATTTAGATATAGTTCTCACACTAATTTCGCTCTCTATTTGACTTTTTCCGCTCTATGGACCACATATTTTGACCAATTTTCTTAAAATTTGCTACATCACCTTATATTTCATCGAGAAACCTCTATGGCTTCTATACAAATTTCGCTCTCGACGTGACTTTTCCGCCCTAGAGACCAAATATATAGTCCCATATAAAAATCGATCCCGATATCACTTTTTTTCCTTACTTATTATAATCTGAAATATGTATTACTTCGAATAACAAACAGAGAGAAGCTTCAAATCGGTTGATAACACTGTGAGACAGTCCAAAAACTGTGTGAGATGATATTATTTCTCTCTGGTAGGTATTGTCGAGTAGAACATAAATCTGTACTTGAAATTTCCCAAACACACTCAAAATCTTGAGTTACGGCTAAAAAATGGGGTTTCGTACCTTTGCACACTTATAAGCCTGTAACTTAATTGTTTATCAGCCAATTTTCTTTCTTTCTCTCATCGGATGTTAAAAGTATAAACCTGGAGCTTTCGATCGATATATAGCTTATTTAAGAAAACTTAAGAACACACAAATGATTTTGCCCAGCAAACATAATGTTTTTGCACATTAGTTAGTTTGGTAACCACACCATTTGTAAATTTACTTAAAAAACACATTCAGTAAGAGCATTTGATAAACGGCGAAAAGTAGTGATGGGGTTTAATATGGCTTAAAGAATCGCCAAATTAATTTTTGGCAATGGAACAAAATTTTTTACAGGCTAATTCAGATTCAATTCAATTTCAAGAGATTTCAAAGGGGTGAGTCTTATTGTCATCAGAATAGTACTATCCGCAAGAATGTATGCACCAAATTTCAGCAAAAATCAACACTGGATCAAAATCTTGTGGAATTACCCTATTATGAAAATGTTCTCTATTTTTTTACAGTTTTTAAAAAACCGCAGTCCACCATAGGTTTCGAAAAAAAAAACGAAAGGCCGAAATTGCAAAAACCGTGGTTTTGATCCAAAGTAATATTTTTTTTTTTCAAAAAAAATAAATTAACAAACAGACAGAAACTTAACAGTTGAACTTGTAAATTATTATAGTGTTCTGAAAAGTTTATTTGCAACCTCAAACAATTTCCAATATTTTGAGTTAATTTTTGTAGATGATTTCGTGGAACGATCAATATATGATTGACGGTAATGCAAATTTGCTATATGTGTAGTATGTAAATACACTATTTTATTTCGGGAATTGTATGCATCATTTAACATCTTTCAATTCAAACTCGTACATAATTCATTCTCATAAATGTACACTAATTCATCTGAGATTTTATGAAAAAAAAATACGAAATACGAAAATAAAAATTACTAGCTTTTTGTACCCGGCGTTGCACGGGTTTTCGTCTTCCTATGTATGTAACTTTGCATGCTCGCAATTTTTGTTTTGTATATTTTTACTTCTGTAAATTAGTTTAAATTAATACTTATTTAATTAAATTCATAAGTTACGTTTTTAAAATATAAAAACTTCATGAATATTTAAGTAATTTTTTCATTGTTTCTTATAAGAAAATAAAACATTTAAAAGAAACATTTATTAGTTAATTAATTATGGTAATTATTTCTAAGAATTATTAGTTAAGTTAGTCAGTATTTCAGTGCTTCGGAATACACGATATTTACAATTTTTCCACCTTGTTCAAGTACATTAAAGTTTTTGGGCTCGAGAGCAAGCTACATATAACTGACCATGTGAAAAACATGGATTTTCCAGATTCAATCCACAAACTTCAGGTGATTGTCCTGTGCTTTGAGTAGCAATCAATGACGTTGGGCATTAGTCGCTTGACAGAAATTCTAGTACAAATGCACAATCGTGGAGGACTAACATTCCTTAGGAGAATTATAGGTGAACCAATTTTAAGAGATAACATTTGAGGCGGAATTCCTGGAATGTCCAGGTTCATTCGCATTCATGATACTGTCTATCGATTTGTAATGTGTGCAATCACCTAGAAATTTGTGCAAGAATTAAATTATTAACATCGTTGTTTTTTTCAGCCGATATAACACGGACGTAAAACCACTCTTTGTTTGTGGTAATTTGTGGGAAGACTTTCCCGATTAATTGCTGAATTTATTCCTGAATGACAATTTTTGAAAATGTAATACTCATTTTCACTGCATCAACTGATACTTTTCCATTACCAACATCCAGTAGATGTTTCGAAAATATAGCTGCTGAGTCATTGTGATGCAGATGTACACGCATATTGGTGGTCAGATTAATTTTTTGTACATATCGCCAGAGATGCGGATGCTGATTTTGGAATTACTGGAAGGGTCTGTCGGAAGTCTCCAGCTAGTAAAATAAGAGTTTCACATAATGGTTGTGTATTTGATCTAAAATCTTGAAGTGTCCGATTAAGCGCTTGTAGGGATTTCTTATGTGCCATGGTGCAGTCATCCCACACCATCAGCTTGCATGTTTTCAGCATTTTCGCCATGCCTGAACTTTTGCCAATATTGCAGGTTGGAGAATCAACAAATTCCATATTCCATGGTAATTTCAACGCTGAATGTGCCGTTCGTCCTCCATCCAATAATGTGGCAGCAATACCGGGGGAAGCAATAGCTAAAGCTATCCCATTTTGAGAGCGGATGTGCGCTAATACCAAACTGATAAGAAAGGTTATAACTGTGCCTCCTGGTGCATCGAGAAAAAAGGCAGCAGCTGTCATTTGTTATTGCACTTATAATTTTATCAAAGGCCACAATTAGCAATTAATAGAGTTTTTTTGTAGCGACAAACAAACGCAAGTCTTCAACATTGAATTGTCGTTCTCTTAGCAAATCTCAATCAGTAATCTCAACGGTAGAACGTTCAGGCACCATCAATCCAAGTTGATTAAGAGTTTTGTTGCTGATGGCTAGGCATATGTCTTAAATTTTGATCAGCGTATCGTTGAAAATGTTAATCTCAAAGATATAGAATCGTAACGGTGCGATAATAAGGCTAAATGTCCTCACTAATATCCTCTTTGAATTTTTCCCACAGGTCTTTTGGGTTAGATGGCGAGCAAGTTCTTAATATTGTCGCAAACAAAGTTCGTATCTGAAGAGGATGACAGCTGACAGAAGCATACATTAATGTGGTCTCCCAGTTTCTGACACGCCTCTCTCAACTGCTCTTAAATTTGAAACTGAAGTGGGTCCTCTCACGTTAACTAATAACATTCTGCGTTGTTTGGGTGTACGGTATAAACATGCCCATTTGTCGTGTCTTCCTATTATAGCCAGAAAACGTCCCCCTTCCACAGGCTAGATACAGTAGTTTTTTTGTGATAATTTTAATATATAGTTCGTGTGGGCAGTCTCACGTCAATTTTTATCATGACCATTGTATAGTAACCATTCAGAAACTATCCTCAGTTCATAAGTTAGTCACAATAAAATTTTCAAGATAATCCGCACTTCGGATCGTGTTTTATGATAGTTTTAAAATATAGTTTGTGTGGGCGGTGCCACGCCTCTTTTTCGTATAATGACCTAGTATATCCTGGAACCATCCCTTGCCCAGAAGTTAGATGCAGTAAAATTATAGAGCGAATCCACCCATCGGTATGCCTGCTGTGATAGTTTTAAAATATTTTTGTGTGAGAGGTACCACCGCCCTTTGTCCTATCGTGACCTAGACTATCCAGGAACCATCCTCTGTCCAAAAGATAGATACAGCAAAATTTGCAGGCGAATGGGTCCACCGGTTTGGCATTGATTTTTATATATAGATAATAAATACCAATATAAATGTTGAAAATATTCAATTCAAATATAATATCTGAATTCCAACATCTTTTACAAGAAATACAAATTAAATGGAATTTTTCGATTTTTTAACAAAAACAACAAACAAAATTTCAAGAATTTACATGAATTTAATTTCGATATTATTGAAGCGTAAGCATTGATGAGTTTAATGTCTATACTCAATTTTTCTATTTCTTTTTTTTTTTGTGAAAATTGCTACAAAAATTTGCCTCATGCCGAACAATTTGTGTGGATTAAATGTTCTTAATTTGATTGATTGCTTCCATGATGAATAGCCGTTCCAATTTTGTATGTTTCATTTTGCCTTTTTGCTCGCCCTCCATTGTGTTCTCATATTCTTGATAATCACTCCTAAGTTCAAATCAGTACTTTGGCCAATGGCCATACATACTTTGTTGCAAACGTGTGGAAGGAATGTGTACGCCTACATACCTGCTTTCGAATGCTAAGTTGGGTCGCGTTAATTACTGAATTTCGAAAACAGCAGGTGGTGGGTGATTGGCTGTGTTTGTATAATTTCTTGCAATTTTCATTTGGATCCTGACATTTTAAAACAAATTAAAAACAAGTAAGAAGGCGTTAAGTTCGGTACCCTCCACCACGGAGTGCATTCCACAGTATTACCAGCAGATTAAAGGATGTCGACTTTACATAGAAGCACAGTACCATATTATGAAAATTGTGATATGTTTATGCACATTACTATATTTGATTAATATTTCAAACTATAATGTATACTTATGCGCACTGTTTAAAATCGACTACTATATATAAATAAAATGCTGAAATTGTGAAAGTGAACATGCCGAAAATATTTGGCGATTGTCAGTCGCCATTAGAAAGAATCATTTTCAAATACAGACAAAGTGACTGCATTATTTTGATAAGAAAAGTACAAATTTTAAAGATATCCCGATTCGCCCCATTCTCCGCCGAAATGTACAAATTTAAAAAAAAACCTTTTTGTTTCGAGTCTTCATAGTCAGACCACCGAATACACACCGAATATATACACTGAATTTCATAATATCAACTCCAGCGGTTTGGAAGGTCCCATTTGTATCCCTCTTTTTGAATTATATCCCTTAAAAGTACGAATTTCGAAAAATCCCTCTATTTTACGTGTTTATGCAATTAGAGGGATGTACACACCGAATTTCATGATTCTAGCTGTTGTCGTATCATTAGAACCACATTTTATCTATCTTTGTCCCATTTCCCCCGCTAAAACATTTATTTTCTTTGTGGAGCTTCCAAGCTACAAGAGGAATTTCCGCAACAAATTTCAAATGTATGAAAATCAGAAATTTAATTAATTAACCAAGGCTACCAATATTTTTTTACTATTTATATAAAGGGTGATTTTTTAAGAGCTTGATAACTTTTTTTTTTTAAAACGCATAAAATTTGCAAAATCTCATCGGTTCTTTATTTGAAACGTTAGATTGGTCCATGACATTTACTTTTTGAAGATAATTTCATTTAAATGTTGACCGCGGCTGCGTCTTAGGTGGTCCATTCGGAAAGTCCAATTTTGGGCAACTTTTTCGAGCATTTCGGCCGGAATAGCCCGAATTTCTTCGGAAATATTGTCTTCCAAAGCTGGAATAGTTGCTGGCTTATTTCTGTAGACTTTAGACTTGACGTAGCCCCACAAAAAATAGTCTAAAGGCGTCAAATCGCATGATCTTGGTGGCCAACTTACCGGTCCATTTCTTGAGATGAATTGTTCTCCGAAGTTTTCCCTCAAAATGGCCATAGAATCGCGAGCTGTGTGGCATGTAGCGCCATCTTGTTGAAACCACATGTCAACCAAGTTCAGTTCTTCCATTTTGGGCAAAAAAAAGTTGGATATCATCTCACGGTAGCGCTCACCATTCACAGTTACGTTACGATTCGCATCATCTTTGAAGAAGTACGGTCCAATGATGCCACCAGCCCATAAACCGCACCAAACTGTGACTTTTTCTGGATGCATTGGTAGCTCTTGCAATGCTTCTGGCTGATATTCACTCCAAAATCGACAATTCTGCCTATTTACGTACCCATTGAGCCAAAAATGAGCTTCGTCGCTGAACACAATTTCTTTCTTTCTGAACTTTCTTAACAGAGCACGCATTTTGATAATAAAATTCAATGATTTGCAAGCGTTGCTCGTTAGTAAGTCTATTCATGATGAAATGTCAAAGCATACTGAGCATCTTTCTCTTTGACACCATGTCTGAAATCCCACGTGATCTGTCAAATACTAATGCATGAAAATCCTAACCTCAAAAAAATCACTCTTTATATATTGGAAATAATACTTCAATTCATAAAGTAAATATAAGGCAGCAATCATAAATACCCTAAATATTGGGGGGATAGAGAGTGTATTTTCAGTTGCAGTCCTTTGATTGGTTGTATTTTCATCTATTTTAAATTCAAAAGTATACATTTTGAAAATACCTTATCTCTCACGTACGCAGTATAAGACAACTTCATGATTCTACCATTTTTTGTCGTAAAAGCAACAAAATAAAGTACGAATTTCGAAAAAAAAATATTTTACGTGGCTATGCACTCAGAGGAATGTGTATTCCCAATTCCATGATACTATCTGCGGCCATTTTGTTGGTACCATTTATATCCCCTTTTTCTCATTTTACTCCTTAAAAGTACGACTTTCGAAAATTTCATCATTATAGCTGTAGCCTTTTAGTTGGTACCATTTTTATCACTCTGCTCCCATTGAATCCCTTGAAAGTACGAATTTGGAAAAACGTTTTTTTTTGTGTCACTCAGTCAGAGGAATGTATACCGCGAATTTCATGGTTCTAGCTGCATTTGTTTGGTACAATTTGTATCCCCTTTTTCCATTTTACACCATAAAAGTGCGAATTTCGAAAATTTCCTTTATTTTATGTGTGTACGCAATCAGAGGAATGTATACGCCGAATTTCATTATTCTAGGTGCAGCCGTTTGGTTGGTACTATTTTTATCCCTCTTTCCCCATTTAACCCCTTAAAAGTACAAATTTAGAAAAAAATTCTTGTATATTATGTATCTACTCTATTAGAGGTATGTACATGCCAAATTTCGTGTTTCTATCTGTTGTCGTTTGATAGGTACTATTTTTATCCCTTTTCGTCCTATTTCGCCCCTTCAAATAAAAATCACTATATGGTGTCCTTTTATGCTATAAAGGGAATGTGAATTGCAAATATCAAGTAAATACAAGATACTATGTTCAAAAAACATGCTGAAATACTCTAAATATTAGGGGTATTTTCAGTCCTTGTGAGGGAAAAATATTCCCTCTGTTCCGATTTCGCCCACTTTCAATCCCAACCGATCTACAACCATAAGACACATTTAGGAAAAATTTGAACCTTCTAGCTCATTTCGTTCGGCCGCTATCGTGCTTTCAACAGACAGACAGACGGACATGGCTATATCGTTTCAGAATTTTACCACGACCCAGAATATATATACTTTATGGGGTCTCCGATGAATATTTTAAGGTGTTACAAACGGAATGACAAAGTGAATATACCCCCATCATGGAGGTGGAGGGTATAAAAAAAAGATAAATAATTTTGTTCGCTAAAATTATTATAGTTTTTTATCGATAAGGTGATTTTTGGGTGTCTACAGTGAATTTTTATTACAAAATGAAAAAAAATATTTTGTTGTATTTGTTAATAGCCAACATTCTAGCGTAGAAAACAATGTCTATACGTTCATGATCTGCATCTACAAGTTATGACCCTCTTTGTAGATGCAGAAGATTTTTTGAAATCATGATTTTTTAAATTTTTGCTTAAATAGCACAAAACCACGTATGTATATATAAATAAAAAATATGTATAAATGTAGAAGGGTCAAACCGTCATTTTCGTGCTAGCAAAGATGATTTTTTCGAAAAAAAGAGATCAAGTTTTTTCTCAATATTTAGCAGACTGTTCCTGAAATCTGTGAAATCTTTATTTGAATCGATAGTACGGTCCATATTATTTAATGTTTGACGAATTTTTCATGCAAATGTTGACCTTGACTGCGCCTCAAATGGTCCATCCGCTTAGTCCGATTTTGGCATTTCCACGTTTTTGAGTAACAGAGGCCCAATTGCTGCTAACGGCGACGAATCCATAATTGATGGTCATCATTAACACAGGCCGATATTTCCTTCAGTTCGCACTCTACGTAAGCGTGTTGGAGGTTTAATGTCCAACAATGTAAATTTGGTGCGAAATTTAGTCACAATAGCCCGAATAGCCGCTTCAGTGGGTCGATTAAACTGACCATAAAATGGAAGCGCGCGATGAACTTTCTTAACGGAGCACGCATTTTGATAATAAAATTCAATCATTTGCAAGCGTTGTTCGTTTGTAAGACGATTCATGGTTAAATTATAGACCAAACTGAAGATGTTTGACAGTGAAACAAAACACGAAACGTGCGTCAGTGTTGCCAAAAAGATAATAGCTAAAAAATCACCCTTTACTTCCATAATGAGAGTATAAATAATAAATGTACCTTTGGCGAAAATTTGAATTTTAGTAAAAAAATTTAAACATTACATTTTTATCCATAAATTTACCCCTTCAGCAAAATTTTTATTGCATAACTGGCAACAAAAATACATAGACCAGCCAGCGACAACCTGTCCTCCCCCGCCTAATACACCAAAGTTTGAATGTACGTATGTGTAGGCATTGGAGCATGTGGACATATGTTTATATCTATCTGTCTATTGTAGCTACACACGTATGTATGTTTGTATGTACCGTAAGGGTATTACCAGGTGATGGAATATGGAACAGAAGCAAAAAACAAAAAAGTAGAAAATTGCATAATTAGTCCAAGTCAAGCGAGCATTTAATTCGACATGATTTTAATTGATTGTTCTCTTCTTAGGCACAGTGTTCGGTGTGTTCAATGGAATCTTATGTAAGACCATTCAATATATATATATATATAGATAGGAGATCTTATACAATAAAACGAACTCATATTGAACATTGCGTAAAATATATAAAAATGTAGATATCGTGACGAAAATTTTGAGTGATCATATTACCTCTCGGTATTATGAACACTCATTTCTTTATATGAACTAACAACCAAACGGCTGTACCTAGAATAATGAAATTCGGTGTATACATTCATCTGATTGCATAGACAAGTAAAACACACGGATTTTTCAAAATTCGTACTTTTTGGGATTAAAATGAAAAATGGGATAAAAATAATACCAATCAAATGACCGCTGCTAGAGTCATGAAATTCGGAGTATACATTCTTTTGACTACGTAGACATGAAAAATAAAAGGTTTTTGTTCCAAATTCTTACTTACAAGGGATACAATGGGTACGGAGGGATAAAAATGGTACCAACCAAACGGCTGTACCTAGAATAATGAAATTCAGTGTATTCATTCCTCTGATTGCATAGACAAGTAAAATATTCGGATTTTTCAAAATTCGTACTTTTTGGGATTAAAATGAAAAAAGGGGATAAAAATAGTACCAGTCAAATGACCGCAGCTAGAGTCATGCAATTCGGAGTATACATTCCTCTGACTGTGTAGACAGGGAAAATAAACGAATTTTTCGAAATTCGTACTTTCAAGGGGTAAACGACTACTAAACGACTACAGCTAGAATGATGAAATTCGAATAGCGTAGAAACGTCAAGGGGGTAAAAATGGTACCAACCAAATGGAATCATGGAATTCGGTGTATACATTCCTCTGACTGGATAGACACGCAAAATAAAAAGTTTTTTCCCAATTCGAAATTTTTGTTTTACGGCAAAAATTTGTTGAATCATGAAGTTTGCACTATGTACGTCTGATAATGGAAATACAACCAACTGTGGCACCCACTATCTACCAATATTTATGGTATTTAAGCTTTTTGAAAATATAAATATAAGAATATCTATTTTTTGATTTGAAATAAATAATTAAAATATTACATTTATTTATAAAATTATTTTTCAATATTTGTATTTGTTTTGGTTTGGCTATATTAAAAAAATCGACAACCTCTGTGGAATGCAATTCATGGTGGAGGGTCATGGTGGAGTCATAATTTGGATATTGTGTTGGAAAAGCTTGATTTAGGTGTTTTGTTTGACTACAAGTCAGTCAACTAAATTATATTATCCTTAAGGCTTATTCAGTTATGTATTTCATACGTAGGAATACTGCTGAATTCTCAGATCCTTATACGAAAAAGGTTTTATATTGTTCTTTTGTTCGGTCAAAAATTGAATATGCTTCACATAGTTATCGTGTTGAGAAAGTTCAGAAAACGTTTATGAAGTTTGCTTTAAACTCTTTAAACTTTTCTGCACCAATTCCATCGTACGAAAGTAGATGTTTACTTCTTTCTTTAAAATCGTTGTCCTCTAGAAGAGATATAGCTTCACATTTGTTTTTACATGGTATTATAAATGCCACTGTGGATTGTCCAGAGTTACTTTCTCTCATTCAGTTTAGTGCGCCGTCACGATCTTTGAGACATGCTTCTAATGAATCCTTATTTAGATCGATGAAACTTTATAATACTATTTGTGAATTTGTAGATTTTACTACTTCTAGTATAATTTTTAAAAAATTGTTAAATAATATAACTAATTAAATTTATTATTGTTATTAGTATAATATTATTATTGAATTGTAATACATTGCTGGTCTGTAAGGAGTTTTTCCATATACCTAATAAATGAAATGACAAATGAAATGAAAAAATTTAAAGAAAATCGGGTTTTCTAGAGCGGAAAAAGTCAAATCGGAGCAACATTTGTATGAGTTATGCGTGTGTATAAGCACTAACGCCGTACAAATTATCCTACATAATTTAATGATTTCATTTCAAAATTCGATATGCCCGAGGTGACCAACTTTGTTCACCCAGTAGCCCCATACACACTAGGGATCCACAACTCTAAATCTGAAAAATAGAGCAAGGAGTAGAGCATGCATTTCGTCAAGATATCCGTTCAAAAGTTACATAATAAATTCAAACAAGTAAAAAATGTGTTAAGTTCGGCCGGGCCGAACTTTATATACCCTCCACCATGGATTGCATTCCACAGAGGCTTTCGATTTTCATAATATTTTTTTTAATATAGCCAAACCAAAACAAATAAAAATATTAAAAAAAAAAAATAATTTTATAAATAAATATAATATTTTTATTATTTCAAACCACGCTTATAAGGCAAGGCTACCAATACGTTTACACCATATATCAAAGTAATACTTCAAGTCAATTTAAAAAATAAATATTCTTGAATATATATATTTTCAAACAAGCTTAAATACCATAAATATTGATAGTGGGTGCTACAGTTGGTTGTATTTCCATTCTATTTTAATTCCAAAAGTACAAATATTGAAAAGCTAGTATCTCACGTACACTGTGCAAAATATCCTAAATTCTTGATTCAACCAATTTTTGCCTTAAAAGTAAAAAGTAGAAATTTTGAAAAATCGTTTTATTTGGTGTGTCTATGCAGTCAGAGCAATGTATATACCAAATTCCATGATTCTAGCTGCGGCCATTTGGTTGGAACCATTTTTATCCCCCTTTTCCTATTTTACCCCCTTAAGAGTATCCCTTTCTAAAATCTCTTTATTTTACGTGTCTACGCAATTAGAGGATGTACAAACCGAATTTCATCGTTCCAGTTGTAGCCGTTAAGTTGGTACTATTTTTACCCTCTGTACCCATTATATCTCTTGAAAGTATGAATTTGGAAAAAAAAATTATTTTTCGTGTCTGCACAATCAGAGGAATGTATACTCTGAATTTCATGACTCCAACTGCGGTCGTTTTGTTGGTACAATTTTTATCCCCTTTTCCCATTTTAACCCTAAGTACATAAGTACTAATTTCGAAAAATCCGTTTATTTTACGTGTCTACGCAATCAGAGGAATGTATACACCGAATTTCATTATTCTAGATGCAGCCGTTTGGTTGGTACCATTTTTATCCCTCTATTCCCATTTTACCCATTAAAAGTACGAATTTGGAAAAAATACTTTTGTATTATGTATCTACTTAATTAGAGGAATGTACACACCGAATTTCGTGTTTCTAGCCGTTGTCGTTTAATATGTACCATTTTTATCCCTTTTTGCCCCATTTCACCCCCTACAAATAAGAATCACTTTATGGTGCACGTTTTTGCTATAAGGGGAATGCGCATACCAAATATCAAGCAAATATAAACAGACATATTGAAAAAACATGCTTAAATACGCTAAAATATTAGGGATTATTATGGGTATTTTTAGTCCTTCTGAGGGAAAAATTGTTCCCTCTGGGCCGATTTCGTCCACTTTCAATCCCAACCGATCTGCAAATTATAAGACACATTTAGGGAACATTTGAACCTCCTAGCTCATTTCGTTTGGAAGCTAGCGTGCTTTCCACAGACAGACAGACAGAATTTTACCACGACCCAGAATATGTGTACAGTTGCGGTCAAAATAATAGCAGCGCACCGCAGCTTAATATACACTTTCATAAATTTATTTGTGTGTGTTATGAGGTTACTAACACAAAATAGTTGTTTATTTGCTGATATGATTTTAATTAATTCACATTTTTTCACATTTTTTGGATTATTCGACATTTTGGATCGGTCAAAATAATAGCAGTGTTCAAAAAATCTCAAGAAGAAGGAATTTTATCTCAATTTTTCAATTCGATTTGATGTTATAAGCAAGATATTATGAAATTTGCACTACTTCTGAAATGTTATTGCATTATTTTTCTTCATAAGTAGGGCGAGTAGAGCATTGTGGAGAAGAAAATCGAGTTCATATAAAAAGGTTTTAGGATTTTCGAAGTAAAACTAATATTTTTCTTTGACGACATTTTTTATCTAGTCGCTGCTATTTTTTTGACCGCAGCTGTATATACTTTATGGGGTCTCCGATGAATATTTTAAGGTGTTACAAACGGAATGACAAAGTGAATATACCCCCATCCTGGAGGTGGAGGGTATAAAAATCGATTAGAAATCGCTGTAGGTCAGTGTGATTGCTGTGCGAATGAGTAATATTATATGACGCTCTTGACGCTCTCGTGAGAGCGGCCACATACATACATCAAATCATCGCCAATAAATGTGTACAACTTTAAATTGAAGTAAATTAATGAGATTACATAATATCAAACCGAAAATTGAATTTGTTAGAAAGATAATTGTATGCCATTGCCCTAGCTATTAGGCTAAAATAGGATAAATGTTGGCTGTAAAGCCAAAAATTGTGAAATATGGAGAGTACTTGTGTAAGAATCCTGGACGGAGAAAATTAAAATATAAGCAATTACAACCGCGAATTTTGGATCTTTTCAACAATTGCAGCGATTTTCGCGACTGACTGCATATATGTTACAAGTGACATTGGTTGGCTATATCACGAGAAAATCATAAAACCAATATGTCATGTGTGAAAATAATTTTAACCATATTTCCCGCGAAAATGAAAATTTTGCAAAAATATCCAATTTATATTTTTTGTTTACCGTGATCTACCGAAATGCCGACATTTTTTGTCGAAAAGATCAATCTTAATTTTGCTTTTTAAGCGTGAAGAGCTTTGTTTACAACTTTGGTGTCTTCGGTGACCCCCACTGAAATTTCTCAACAATTTTTTTCTTCGTAGAACATTTTAATCCTTAAATTAAGGATTACGGTTTAGATCTTCCACAAAAATTATCGTCATAAAATTCCACAACATGGTTCTGACAATTACAAATGCAACACCTTTATCACTTAGTATAATGTTCCAGGAAATGCTAAAAACGGACGGACTTTCTATCTCATTACAATTCAATTTGGTAAAAAAAGTGAAATCGGGAAGGATTTTTGCATCCTGTTAATGTATGTGTTTGACAATGTGTTTGTAGGGGGGCTATATCAAAATCGGAACCGATCTTACCCAATTTTTGCATACGTGTTTCTAGTTCGATTATAAGATGTTGTACTAAATCTAAAGAAAATCGGGTATAATATGTGGTTTCTAAAGCGGAAAAAGTGAAATAGGGAGCGATATTTGTATGGGGGCTATATCTAAATCTAAACCGATCTTACCCAATTTTTGCATACGTGTTTCTAGTTGGATTATAAGATGTTGTACTAAATCTAAAGAAAATCGGGTATAATATGTGGTTTCTAGAGCGGAAAATGTCAAATCGGGACCGACATTTGTATGGGGGCTATATCGAAATCTGAACCGATTTCCTCCAAATTCAATACTAATGGTCATTGGCCAGAAAAAATAACTTCTGCCATGTCTCATGACAATCGGACAACAATTGCGACCTGTAGAGTGCGAACAAGCTTAGATGGACAGCAGACGGACGGACAGACAGACATCGTTAAATCGACTCAGCTGGCGATTCTAGGCCGATCCGTATACTTAAAGGTGGGTCTAGCTCAATTATTTCTTGGTGTTACAAACATTTAGCGGAAAACTAACTTATAATACCCTAGAAAACGAAGTGGTGTAGGGTATAAAAAATATTTAAGCCTTAGCCACGCCCCTTATTGTACCTCCCACACAATTGTTTATATCCTAGGTGAAATTAAATGTTTTATAATTCCTTTACCGGTGCCTGAAATCCATTATTACTTCATATTTGATCATGTTTATTATCAAATCAGGAAGCTGGATCGAATTGGCACAAAATTCTAGTACCTCCCTCAAACATACTCCGGCGCGAAGCTAATTTTAGTCCTTCCCTGGTCATGTTCTCTGAGACTGAGGGTATATATAAGTCGGTTTAGCCGACTGACGTTTTCTTACTTGTTTTATTCTACAAAAATGATCTACTCAACATACCCTTTCGGAATTATAGGGTCGCTGCTCTGTTCCAAAAATGCTGTTGGACAATGTAATTAATAACACTTGATTGATATATTTGAAGTACATTAATAAAACAATAAATTTATATTTTTAAGCAAACATGTTTAAATTGTTTATAATATAAAAAATGAAAATTGTTTATTTATATAACTTATAAAAGTAATAAAAAAACAAAAATTGTTGTTTGTATGTAATTTTGGGTTCTGCTGAAGACTTCAGCACAACCTTTGGCCTTCAAACAATATAAATGACAACACAAACCAAAAAATTTTTCCCGAGTCTCGATTCGAACCCAACACCTTCCGGATGTAAAGCGGATACCTTATCTCTGTGACCCCATACTAAAAATTCATTCCCATTCACTTGTGAAGATGCTATTCGTAAAATGTTACGGGATATTAACATATTATCGATTTTTTGGATGTTGTTAAAAATAACTTCATCAAAAACGGGACAAATACATATTCGGATTTTGAGATCCGATTAAAATGTGTTTCCTAAGGAAGTTCTTCAATTTTTTTTGCTGGGAAAGTATTGATTGCAACTTTTATAAAAAAAAACTCCCACAAAATATACAAAAGTTTTCCACAAAAAATACTATAAACTTCCATTAATTCGACCCATAAGTTACGCAGCGACAAGAGTATTTTATTTAAAAAAAAAATAAAACAAAAATTGAAGGCCTCCTAAAATCATGTTTTCCCAGTGTAATTTTCTATGTTGCTTTTTTGTCATTAAATACGGGAAAAATGACAAATGTACGTATGAGGGGTTTAGAGTTTTTATATTGGTCGAATTCGTTGAAATATAAATCTTTTTGTATTTGCGAATCAATGGGAGTTTGTCATGACTACTTTGGGACAAGGAAAAAATTCATCACACATTTAAAAAATAAAAATAAATTAATGATTTAATGCATACATAATTTCAAACCGAAAATTGAATTTGATAGTAAGATAATTGTATACCATTATATGTTATAGATATATTATAGTACCGTTTCATAATTACACTATTATAAAAAATATAAATAAATATAATAAAATATAAATATAAATATTTGCAACCAACTTAACTAATACAAATATAAAATTATATTAAATAATCTGAAATGTAGTCGTTACTTTCAGATCCCATCAACTGAATTGCTCATAGATGTACGTATGAGTATTATTATTTTTAATACACATTACGTATACGTCACCAATATGTAGGGTTTGGGGTCCGGGAATTTCCGAATCGTTTTTCCCGGGAATTCCCGGAAAATTTTGGACGGGAATTCCCGGGAAAAAAATTTGATATCCCGGGAATACGGGAAATATTAAATGAATATTTTATTAATTATTTTGAGCATTAATTTACATATATTACTATATTAATTAGAAATTTTAGATATATTTAAAATTCATATATTTACATTACTGACAATAATAATGGGCATTTGTTTAGTATTACAAACAGAACATTTTAAATTTGCTAAGTACCCATTTTTTACGAAACCCAGCTAAGGGAATACACATTTTTGCAAGGTCAAACAAAAATATCATACCGGCAATACTATGGCTGACATAATGTCAATACTTAAACCCTCGTGCTGGTTATACTTTAAATTTCTTGTTTTCCTAGAAGAATCGACAAAACAAAAAAGGTGAAAATCTTCTTAAATAACAATTTACTTTACATATGAAACCAGTAAGAAATTGTTAAAAATTGGGATATATTTAAATTTTTTCACCTGGAAACATTAAGGATAAGTCAAATATGAATAGAAATATATCCTACGGCATTTTTAAATAACCCTTTGTAAGAACTAATTATTTATTTAATATTATTTTTTATATTACTTTTACATTTTAGAATATTTTATTTTGTTTCTGTAAAATTTTTATTTGAATCTTCTAAACTAATTACATCATAACATTCTCCGAGTTATTTGTTTCCTTAATCATTTTTTAATTTTGAATCTAGTGTAGTGTAGTTACTTGTGACAGCAATTTAAATGTCCAATTTTATGGCGCCTTTAATTCTGACGATTAGTCTATAGTAAAATATTAGTAAAAAGAAATATAAACGGTAGAAATATAATTGTAATATGTCAGTATTTTAACCTATTTTTTATTTATTACTACAATAATAAAAATATTTATTTTTAGATTATTATTATATTATATTGTCTTTCTCGATCACTTACAATTAAGAGACTTGATAAGGTGGCAACATTTTTATCCACTATGAGAGTAGTAAATTCCATACAAAAAATAAGGTAGTAAGCCCAACCGAATAGGCCAATACTTTAATAAACAGGAATTACATTCATATTAAAAGTTATCAAAAAAGTACGAAAACCTTGAAATAGTGTACTCGCACGTGTATGGTGGGCGTTAATAGGTTAAAATAACACACCAGTTACTAAATGTTGACATTTTAAATCATATTGGACATACCTAAAATAAATAATTTTTTTCCCGGGAATTCCCGGGATTCCCGGGAATGAAACTTTCCATTCCCGCTTTCCCGGGAATGAAAAAAGTCCGGGAAACCCCAAACCCTACCAATATGGCTAAAGGCATGTGGGGATTTGTCCCCAACCATGGGGACTTTATGATGACTAAAAGGACAAAAAATATGAAGGGGATTTTTGTGAGGACTACAAAAAAAATTTGGGAGGAATTTGGGGGGATAGTCGAAGTTCTTTGAAAAATATTTAGTATTTGATTTGAATCGGGAATGCAAAATACAAAAAACATCCTGTTTAGAGGTTATGTAAAATCGCTCTAGCTACGTGATAATAATGGATGTATCCGAAATATTTTGAGGGCAATCATAACCAAACAAAAATGTTTTCCAAGCCGGTCTAATATACATATTAGGCTGGGTTACGAAGAACAAATTGCTGCGGTCACCCTTCAGAAATGAAGAATGAATTGTTTAATGATGATCTGCAAAGCATTTGATGGGTCAAACGTTTTTTATAACTCCTGTAAAAAACATGTTTTCCAGTTAATTATACCCTCTACAAGGGTATTAATTTGTAACGCCCAAAAGGAAACGAATAGACCCATAGTTTATTGTATAGATCGGCATAGAATTACTTTCTGCGTCGATTTAGCAATGTCCGTCTGTCCATCTATTCTTGTAATCAAAGTACAGATCGCAATTATTTTCCGAACCTAACAACCATTGGCACAAATAAGTTTTGCAGATCGGTTCTGATTTAGATACAGCCCCATACAAATGTCGCTCTCTATTTGACCTTTTCCGCTCTAGAAATCACATATTTCACTTGATTTGCTTCATATTATATTTCAACTACAAACATTTATTGTGAAAATGAGTCAGATCGGTTCAGATTTGGATATAGCTACCATACAAATTTCGATATTATTTTTTTAGAAAAAGAACTTCCACAAAATATGCTTAAGTTTTCTGTTGTCACTATGACAATCCACAACAAGTAAGGAAAGGCTAAAGTCGGGCGGGGCCGACTATATGATACACTCCACTTTCTATCGGAATACAATTCAATTCGAAAAAGTGAAAACGGGAAAATTTTTTGTATGTTTCCTAATCACAGGCTAATATGACCTGGCCCAATTTGTCAAATCGAGAATAATATTTGTTTCGGGGCTATATCCAAACATGGAATGAAGTGACTAACTTTCACAATAAGTTCTTCCAGTTGAAGTATAACCTGTTATGCACAATGTTAAGAAATTCTTTATATATATATATAAATCTGAACAGATATATAAATCTGAACCGATATATAAATCTGAACCGATCGGACTTATTTTCACCATAGGTGTTCCTATTTTAAATATAAGATGTTTTGACAATTTTGAAGAAAATATGTGGATTCTAGAGCGGAAAAATTCAAATTGGGAGCGAAATTTGTATGGGAGCTATATATAAATCTGAACCGATCTGACTTATTTTCACCATAGGTGTTCCTATTTTAAATATAAGATGTTTTGACAATTTTGAAGAAAATATGTTAAAAAATGTGGATTCTAGAGCGGAAAAATTCAAATTGGGGGCGAAATTTGTATGGGAGCTATATAAATCTGAACCGATCTGACACATTTTTACCACAGGTGTTTCTAGTTGAACTATAAGATCAACTAAGCCGATCCGTATAAGTAACAATGGGTCTATCACTCTTCCTTTTGGGTGTTACAAACAAATGCACAAAGACATAATACTCACGTGGAGTGTATAAAAAACTATAAACTTCCATTAATTCGACCAATAACTTACTCTACGAGTAAGAGTATATATAAGAGTATTTTATTTACTTAAAATGCTTCATGACTTGTTTGGGGACAAGGAAAAAATTCATCTGGCAAGTCTGCTGGAAATGTCAATGAAATCGATAGTAAATTCAATTTCCATTAATAAATAAAGGGTGTTTATTAAACGAATATTAATAAATTTATTGTTTAAATTAAAATAAATTAATTTTATTGCACAATTTCAAACCGAAAACTTAATTTGTTAGAAAGATAATAGTATTTTCACAGTATCAAATTCCATCACCTGAAGAGTACAATAATATGACAGATTACATTGTCATTGTCATTTCTATTTTATAATTTGATGGTGGCTATATTCGTAATCCGATTCCAAACACTGTGCCATTGGATGCCTTCAATTTTTGTTCTTGTTTGGCATTCTCAGGGTATTAATTTCAATCTATAGAAGATTAAAGTCTGCAAATACATTGCCAATAGCTGAGTAAGGAGCCACGAAAGGAGATTTATTTTTTAACAGATAAAATCTAACGAACGTACCTACCTTGCGGATAGCTTAACAAACCATTGAATTTCTTTCGAGTTTCCGTTGTTTTACCTTGACAACGCATTTCTTCTGTTGGCTGATTTATATACGTTTCCTAGTCAAATAATTCAAAATTTTCTCAACAAAATTCAGTAATTTGTTGCCCTTCCATTCGGTGTGTTGTTGGTGTTCGTGCTTTGTTGTAGTAGTTATTGTTGTTGTAATTTATTATTCCAAGAAGTGCGTAGCACAATGGGAATTTTTAGGACGCCAATGTGACAATAATTCACTTAAAAGTTTCTTCCTTCCCTGGCCGTTGCTAAGCTTACGTCCTAAAAGTATGCTTCACATTTCCCCCAAAAGAAACCCCTTCACAGTATGCCACAAGGATGTGTTTTTTCTTTTGGTTCTCGGTTGGCCTGATAGAAATAGTACACCATTTCATATTTAAATTGGAAAAATTTAAATTTATACTGAGAAATCAATCAAATTATTTGTTTAGATGTTTTATTTTGTTTCAAAAAAAAAAAATAAAAAGTTTTGTAAATATTTGACGACATTTCCTAAACCAGTGTTTCTATGTGAAATTCGGAATGTTCGTAGCCCTCACAATTACATTTAAATTAATTTATAACCGGGAGCGGTAGGATTGATGTTTGGGGCTTAGATTGGAGATGGATGATAGCATGTGTTGGACCAATATTACACATAATTATCAAAATATTTGTTTAGTTTTTCTTAGTCTGCAATTAGATAGATACCCCTTGGAACTTATTTCCTCTATCCGTTTTCGTCCATTTGGATTTTTTTCCATTCCTTGTGGAAATGGTGTAGCGGTGGAGTGAACATTTTACCTTAAGTAGCATCGGATATGGTCGATACGGTGGTTATAAAAAAAGATATATTACTTCAACTCTCTACGTATGTATATTTTGTGAAGACTTTCAGGCGTCTCTCGACTACACACTTAATCTTAATGCGTTGCCGGATTGTCGGAAAAGGGGGCGAAGATGGAGTTTCCGTCTCTTACTTTACTTCCAACTTTCTTTCACATTTCGTTTGTGCTGCAAAAAAACGCTGCCGCTCAGACACTTGCTGCACATAGATTCATTTTTAAAAATGCATTTACTCTGTCGGATGAGGGCGGGGGTGTGGACCGAAAGAGTATTTTTCACATTTTAACGCCAGATCTAGTGAAAATTATGAAAATTTATTTTAAAATCGTTCATGTGGAAATGGAAGGATGGCTGCAAGCTGGCAAAATCATCATCATCGAAGTGATGTTTTAAATTATCTGGAATTAGAATTCGAGTTTAAATTGCTTGAAGAAGCAATTGTTTGGCATTGAATTGTTCGGGCGGAGGTTCATTTTAATTTAAACCCTTCAAATTGCAATTCATTGTGGTTGGACGATGGCAGAGCCAATGCATAAATTTGCATGCATTGCGTATAAACGAGGGCGTTATAAAAAGTCATTTGATGAATATTGGTGAACGTGTATGGCATATTAAGTTAGACAAAAAAGTAAAAGAGAAAAATGTAGAAGTAGTCATATATTTTGTTGTTAGTAGGGTTTGGGGTCCGGTAATTACCGAGCCGGAAATGGAAGAAAATTCCAGGGGAAAAAATCTAAATTTCCCGGGAAAACGGGAAGTTTTAAAAAATATTATATTGATTATTTTGAACACAACTTTTGTCTTACGTTATAAATTAAATTTGTAGATCTATCTCAAATTCAAATATATATAAATATATATATATATATATATATATACATATATATAGAAATTTATGATAGATAGCTGATATATATTAATTAGGCGAACATATATAGGGTCCACCATCTAACGTTTTTTTTAACTATTCAACCGTTGGACTATTATTTGTGGGGTGCCCGAGGCAGCCATTTGAATGAAATTATTTTCCATTATTAATCGGAAGGATTGTACTTTCAAATAAAAAAAGAAATTTGAGAAATTATTCAGTAGTTTTTTTATAGCATTTTCAAAAAAAAAAGTTATTTGGAGGACCCTTTATAAATTAAAAATTCTCCGGGGAAAATATTTGGACAAAAAACTATTTTTTGGTTAAGCTATAATGACCACAAATATTTATACTTGTTTACATTTTTTATTAATTTTTACATTGCTTTTTCATTATAGCTTAATAAAAAAACAACCATAATAATATAATTGATTTGACCAATGACGCCCCAAAAAAAAAAAATAATTTGTAAGACAGTAATGCTTTTAATTTAATGAAGCTAATTTGTAAACCAGAAATGACGGAACTTTTTCACTGTCTTTTGAGACACCGTCTAGAGACCAATTATTTTACAAAACATTTTTATACCCTCCACCTAAGGATGGGGGTATATTCAAATTGTCATTCCGTTTGTAACACCTTGAAATAATCATCGGTAAAGTAAATATTATATATATTCTGGATCGTGGTAAAATTCTAAGACGATCTAGTCATGACCGTCTGTCTGTCTGTTGAAAGTACGCCAGCTTGCGAACGCAGTGAGGTAGGTGGTTCACTTTTTCCACATATGTCTCTAATAGTTTTAGATTGAAAGTGGGCGAAATTGGTCCAGAGGGAAAAAAAATTCCCTAACAAGGACTGAAAATATCCCTAATAAACCCAAATATTAAGAGTATTTCAGTATTTGTATGATATTTGGTATGCGCATTCCATTATAACAAAAACGGGATACTTATTTGCAGGGGGTGGAATGGGACAAAAAGGAATAAAAATGGTACCATACCTATCAACGACAACATTCCTCTAGATACATAATATAAAAGTAATGGGTAAAATAGGAATAGAGGGAAATCTTATATTTCAACTAGAAACACTTGTGGTAAAAATGTGTTAGATCGGTTCAGATTTATATATAGCTCCCATACAAATTTCGCTCCCGATTTCACTTTTTCCCCTCTAGAAACCACATATTGTATCAGATTGTCTTCAGATTTGGCAAAACATCTTATATTTAAACATCTATGGTGAAAATAGGTCAAATCGATTCAGATTTAGATATAGCCCCCATATAAATGTCGCTCCCGATTTGTCATTTTCCGCTCTAGAAACCACATATTGTACTCGATTTTCTTTAAATTTGTCACACATCTTATAATCCAACTTTGTTTGTGGGTAAGATCGATTCAGATTTAAATATAGATGTTGCTCCCAAAAGTTTAACCGATTTTGGCCAAACTATACACTTTATATTTCACCTATTTCGTTCCAGGTTTCAATATATCCTCATACAAATGTCCTTTCCGATTTAATATTTTTTATCAAACACATACATTTACAGGATACAAAAAACCTTCCCGTTTTCACTTTTTCACTGAATTGAATTGTATTCGGATAGAAAGTGGAGTGTATCATAGAGTCGGCCCCGCCCTTTAGCCTTTCCTTATTTGTTTTTAATTTTACGTCAGAAATGAGAAAAGTTATAAAACTTGAGGCGAGCAAATGGCCAGAATCATGAAGTTGGGTTGTCTTGTACTGTGTACGCGAGAGTTTATGTATTTTCAAAATAAGTGCTTTTGGAATTAAAATATGATGCAAATACAACAAACCAAACAAATGTAGCTGACTTATAAGCGTGGTTTAAATTAATTTAAATTTTATATTTATTTATAAAATTATTTTCTATTTTCAGTATTTTTATTTGTTTTGGCTAGGCTATTTTAAAAAATGTAACATTTTCCTCTGCGGAATGCAATCCATGGTGAAATGCAATAAGGTTCGGCCCGGCCGAACTTAACGCCATTTTTACTTGTTTAATTTGTTATTTGACAGTATTTAAAATGAAGCACATCAGTTACTAAATGTAGGTATTTTAAACCATACTGAACTGAACTTAAAAGGAATTATTTTTCTCCCGAGAATGTAACTCAACATTTCCCGTTTTCCCGGGAAATGAAAAGACCGAGAACGCCCAAACCCTAGTTGTAAGACATATATTGCGAAACAATTTTTTTCGTTTTTTTTTTTAATATTAAAAGAATATTGTTTTTTATTATTTTCAACAAATATCTACATTTTTGTTCTAAATTCTCTCTAAAGTAGTTTCTGAGATATTAGCACTTATGTAGAGAAACTCGAGTGTCAAAAATAATAAAAAAAGTAAGAAGGCGTTAAGTTCGGCCGGGCCGAATCTTATATACCCTCCACCACGGAGTGCATTCCACAGTATTACCAGCAGATTACATAGAAGCACAGTACCATATTACGAAAATTGTGATATTATTATGCGCATTACTATATTTGATTACTATTTCAAACTATAATGTTTACTTATGCGCACTGATTAAAATCTACTACTATAAATAAATACAATGCTGTAATTGTGAAAGTGAACATGCCGAAAATATTTGGCGATTGTCAGTCGCCATTAGGGAGAAGCATTTTCAAATACAGACAAAGTGACTGCATTATTTTGATAAGAAAAGTACACATTTTAAAGATATCCCCATTCTCCGCCCAAATGTACAAATTTGGAAAAAAAAACCTTTTTGTTTCGAGTCTTCATAGTCAGACCACCGAATATATACACCGAATTTCATGATATCAACTTCAGAGGTTTGGAAGGTCCCATTTTTATCCCTCTTTTTCAATTATATGCCTTAAAAGTACGAATTTCAAAAAACCCCTCTATTTTACGTATTTATGCAATTAGATGGATGTACACACCGAATTTCATGATTCTTGCTGTTGTCGTATCATTGCTACCATATTTTATCCATTTTTGTCCCATTTCGCCCGATAAAACTTTTATTTTCTTTGTGGTGCTTCCAAGCTACAAGAGGAAATTCCGCAACAATTACTTCAATTCATAAAGTAAATATAAGGCAGCAATCATAAATACCCTAAATATTGGGGGATAGAGAGTGTATTTTTAGCTACAGTCCTTTGGTTGGTTGTATTTCCATCCTATTTTAATTTCAAAAGTATACATTTTGAAAATACCTTATCTCTCACGTACGCAGTTTAAGGCAACTTCATGATTCTACCATTTTTTGTCGTTAAAGCAACAAAGTAAAGTACGAATTTGGAAAAAAAAATATTTTACGTGGCTATGCACTCAGAGGAATGTATATACCCAATTCCATGATACTACCTGCGGCCATTTTGTTGTTGTTTTTATCCTCTTTTTCGCATTTTACTCCTTAAAAGGACGACTTTCGAAAATTTCATCATTTTAGCTGTTGCTTTTAGTTGGTACCATTTTTATCCCTCTGCTTCCATTGAATCCCTTGAAAGTACGCATTTGGAAAAACGTTTTTTTTTTCGTGTCATTCAGTCAGAGGAATGTAAACCGCGAATTTCATGGTTCTAGCTGCATCCATTTGTTTGGTACAATTTTTATCCCCTTTTTCCATTTTACACCCTAAAAGTACGAATTTCGAAAATTTCCTTTACGTTATGTATGTACGCAATCAGAGGAACATATACACAGAATTTCATTATTGTAGGTGCAGCCGTTTGGTTGGTAGTATTTTTATCCCTCTATCCCCATTTAACCCCTTAAAAGTACAAATTTAGAAAAAATACTTGTATATTATGTATCTACTCTATTAGAGGTATGTACACGCCAAATTTCGTGTTTCTATCTGTTGTCGTTTGATAGGTACCATTTTTATCCCTTTTTGTCCCATTTCGCCCCCTACAAATAAAAATCAGTCTATGGTGCCCTTTTATGCTATAAAGGAAATGCGCATTGCAAATATCAAGTAAATACAAGCTAATATGTTCAAAAAACAGGCTGAAATACCCTAAATATTAGGGGTATTTTGAGTCCTTGTGAGGGAAAAATTTTTCCTTCTGGGCCGATTTCGCCCACTTTCAATCCCAACCGATCTCCTACCTCATTTCGTTCGGCCGCTATCGTGCTTTCAACAGACAGACAGACGGACATGGCTATATCGTCTTAGAATTTTACCACGAAATTTGTTACAAACGGAATGACAAAGTGAATATACCTCCATCCTGGAGGTGGAGGGTATAAAAAATCGATATAACCAATATTATGCTAGCATATGTTGCATAGATTAAAAATGCAAAGATAACATATATAATTTGCATAAAAATCCGCTGTCTATTGATGATTTTTTGGTGATTTTTACCAAACACTACCAGTGATTCCACGGCCTTACTCCACCCAATAAACTAAATGAATTCTCGAATACGTCCTTTCTGTGGAGAACATTACGACATTTAAGTTAAGTACTATCAACAATTATATTCAAAACACTTGCTTGAAAGTGTCACTGGCAAAATCGTCGTTGAAAAGTTATATTCCCGTCGATTTTTCCATTTCACCGTATGAAAAATCAAACTCATGCGAAATGTGTTCCTAAACATTGTTCAAAATCCACTTAAGCGAACGTGCAGACACTTCCATTGGCGTAATCTGAATTAGATCGTACCATTAAATTGAATATCTATGCCAGCAAACGTTAATCGATACAATAATCATTGAGACAACATTTTTATCATTCCAGGTTTGCTTATGTATTTGATATAGCTTTTCAAAAATTTACAAACTAATTGAAATATGGACAGAAACATTTTTGTCGGGTCAGCTAGTCATAAATAAATTCTTCAATTTCAATTCAATAGAACTAAAACAGGATAATGACCTTGTAAAAATGTTGACAACTAGCAACTATAGATATTGTTACATTTTTGACATCCCTCCATACATCCATCGGTCCGTTAATCTCTCGCTCTCTATCTGTTCGTCTGTTTGCCATCTGTCCATCTGTTTGCCATCTGTCCATCCGCCTATTAGCTGTACATTCAAATCTTCATTAAATTGCAATTCTTGTTCGATCGAAATGAAATTTGATAAAACTACGTTTTAAAGGTCGAGTATAGATTCCATTGAGTATGAAGAAAATCGGTTAAGATTTAGATATAGGCTCCATGCAAAGGTTTTCCGCCTAGAAGAAACAAACTACAACATATAAAGGCCTAATTTGCTACAGCACATACTACTGGTACTAGTTATACCCTACACCACTTCATGGACTAGAGTATTATAAGTTAGTTTCGCGCCAAATGTTTGTAACACCAAGAAATAATCGAGCTAGACCCACCTTTAAGCATACCGATCGGCTTAGAATCACCAGCTGAATCGATTTACCGATGTCTATCTGTCCGTCCGTCTGCTGTCCATCTAAGCTTGTTCGCACTCTACAGGTCGCAATTGTAGTCCGATTGTCATGAAACTTGGCAGAAGTATTTGTTCTAGCGAAGAACCATCGGTATTGAATTTGGAGGAAATCGGTTCAGATTTAGATATAGCCACCATACAAATGTCGCTCCCGATTTGACTTTTTCCACCCTATAAAGCACATATAGTAACCGATTTTCTTCATATTTGGCTTAACACCTTATAATCAAACTAGAAACACCAGTGGCGAAAGCGGGTTAGATCGGCTCAGATTTAGATATAGCCTCAATACAAAAGTCGCTCCCGATTTCACTTTGCCGCTTTAGAAACCACATATTGTACCCGTTTTTCTTTAAAAGTGGCACAACATCTTATAATCTAACTTAAAACACCTATGGTGAAAGTGGGTAAGATCGGTTCAGATTTAGATATAGCCCCCATACAAATGTCGCTCCCGATTTGACTTTTTCCGCTCTAGAAACCATATATTGTACCCGATTTTCTTTAAAATTGGCACAACATTTTATAATCGAACTAGAAACACCTATGCTAAAAGTGGGTAAGATCAGTTCAGATTTAGATATAGCCCTCATACAAATGTTGCTCCCGAATGTTTAACCGATTTTGGCCAAACTTTACATATTATATTTCACCAATAAACATACATGGTGAAAGCGGGTCACATCGTTCCTGGTTTCGATATACCCCCATTTGTCAAACCAATACATTTACAGGATTCAAAAATACTTCCCGATTTCACTTTTTGAATGAATTGAATTGTAGTGAGATATATAGTCGGCTCCATCCGTCTTTAGCCTTTCCATACTGTTGGGGAGATGTCCATATGTCCATACTTTGGTATAACATAAATGGGGCCCATTCTGCTCTATTACAGAAACTACATCTTACTAGAAACTACATCTTACCTCGGATCTTCATCAAATTTTGCAGATCATTCCATGTTTCAACTAGGAATACCTACCGTGAATGAGAAATATATTGGCGAATGTTTTGGCACAGGCCTCAAGTGTTGTTATAGGCCCCCTTCAAATGTCCGTCCGATTCATTCAATTACCTCTGTATAATCTGTATTTGCCTTTGGATCTTGATCAATTTTTCCAGATCATGTTATATTTACTTTACTCGGAATATCTGCTGGAAAATTGGATCAATTACTTTATTATTTACCATATTCATTAAATTTGACTAAAGATGAATTTATAGTAACTGTATAATTTATATTAACTACATAAAATTGATCCCATGAAATACCTGGGTTTAGTAATCAAAGCGAGGTAAATACGCAGGGAGTGGTGTAGGGTATTATATAGTCGGTCCCGCCCGACTTTAGCCTTTCCTTACTTGTTTTACATAAAATACAATGCTCCATGTCGAGATCATCTAACTAAGGTCAGAGAATTTAAACTAAACCCAATTAGGCTGAAATCATGTTAAAAGATAACTTTGGAAATTTATCCTTTCATTCGCAAACGCACAACAAGGCTGCCTGCTCTACTTTTTGTGTTTAAAGCACGAATATGTAAGGACTCAATTCAAATTTCACTGTAAATTGGCTTACATTTCGCATGGGTGGGGGACGGTCGTCCCCCCTTTTCACTCCCAAGGATAATAATGCCATGCATAAATAAAAACTCAACAATCCGGAATGGAATGGAATGAAATCAAATCAAATCACATTGTCGAGGAAACTCAATTGATTTAATCATTCGAGTGCAATTACATTAATGATACTTCTCTTCATGCTCGCGCTGTGAATTGTGAACGATGGCTTGTGGCGACAATCGAATGGCCTCCAACTCATGCCCAACCACCACCACATACACCACCATCCCATCCAACCAACCTTCGCCAGCGCGAAGCCAGCAAACACAGCCAACTATGGCCTTCAGGATAAATCACAATCACAAACGAACGATGAATTCAAAGGACATTTAAGTTTTGAATCAAAAAAGTGACTGTAGAAATCTTAACTAAATATCCTTCATCCATGGACGAATTGAAAACGGAGAAAGAGGAAAAGTTTGCTCGAATGTTGTATGACTAATTCGCAAATTGACTACAAATTATTGAACAATTTACCAACTAAACTAAAGGAACAAAAAAAGGACAACAGCAAAAAATGGTGAACATTTGGAAGAAGAGAAAAATTCATCCAAGTGTATTGTTGTCAACTATGATAGAGACAATTGAAATAAAATAAAAAAGTTCTTTATGTCCTTCTTGCCAAAAAAAAAATGTTACAGAAAGAGACACACACAGCGGCAGGATAAAGGATATGACACCACGCATACTAACAGTGACGACCGGCAGCTAGCCGGCCAGTACTCTACCCTACACGAAGATTTGGTAGACAATCTTGTTATGTTAGACTTATAGTCATCCGAGGTATTGTCAACATGCTCATGTTCCTGGCATCCACGGTGTTGTGGGAGTATGTGGCGGGCATATAATAGTAGAATAGAGCTTGACTGAGTTCTACTGTCTTGGTCATAACTTTTATATATATATTAGGACATCGAGCCATTTAGACCGCATTCTGAGAGACATCAACACAAACAGAGGGGAGGTTCCTTGTCGCTGAAGCCAGGTCATGAAATTTTCAGGGTTTTACGAAATTCGTACTTTAGGGGGTAATGTGGGACAAAAAGAGATAAACATCGAACCTTCGTCCTGACTAAACGGCAGAAGCTAGAAACATGAAATTCGGTGTGTTCCTTGCAATAACAATGCAGACGAGCTACAAATAGGGATTTTTCGAAATTTGTACTTTTAAGGGAGGATAGAGACAAAAAGGTATAAAAATGGTACCAATTTAAGTATTGAAGCTATATTCGTGATAATCGGTATTTACATTTCTCTGACAACGTAGACTTGCATTGCAACATAAATGGATTTTTCGAAATTTGTACTTTTAAGGGACTTGCGGGACTAAAAGGGATACAAATGGTACCAACTTAAGTATAACAGCTGGAATCGTAAAATTCGGTATGTATATTCCTTTGATCATGTAGAAATGCACTAAAATGGATTTTTCGAAATTTTTTCTTATAAGGGATAAAAATGGTACCAACTAAAGTATTGCTGCTGTAGTTGTTAAATTTGGAGTGTAAATTCCTCTGACCATGTAGACACGCAATTAAAATGGATTATTTTCGAAATTTGTTCTTATAAGCAGTGTGCGGTACCAACTAAAGTATTATAGCTAGAATCGTGAAATTTAGTATGTAAATTCCTCTCACTGTATAGAAGCGCAGTCAAATTTGATTTGTCGAAATTGTGTACAACTTTTTAATTACGTAACCGCGGAACATAAATGGATATTACAAAATTTGTACTTGTAAGGAGGATGCGCGACGACAAGGGATAAACGTGGTACCAAATAAAGTACATGTTTTTTTGGGGGAAGCAAAAACTGACGTCGAGGATATAAAAGGCTCTGGGGTTGTAATTTTTGTTCAAAACTGGGTGGAAAATGATAAAAATGATACATGCGAAGGGAGTTCAGCTAAAATAGTGCACATCGACAAGAACAATCCTTTGACTGTATATGAGTGCTATCTAATAGGAGGTTTCCAAATTACTATTTTAGACTTATCTATTCCTCCAAAAGAAAATTAAATAAATACTATCCAAAAATAGAGACGGATAAAACTAACAACAAAATAACTGCTAGTACGCAATAAACGGCTCAGAGCTGTTTTTTCGAAGTATCTGGTCATCATTCTTGATAGAAAGTTTTACTTCAAAGAAAATATAAGGGAGCGAGTGAAGAAAGCTGTAATCGCCGTATATACCTGTAGCATGGCTATCGGAGCCCGCTAGGGACTCTCGCCAAAAATTATTGGATATACACAGCGGTGGTTTGTCCGATTCTACTGTACGATTTTTCGATTTGTCGAACTGTTTCTCTCACATTTTAAGTTAATTTTTTGTTTTATTAGAAATTGTGGTTTCTAAGCTTTATTATTGCGCCAAAACTGTGTTCGTGTCCAATAAATAAAGTTTGTCTTGAATAAATATTTAAAAAAATATTGAAAAATATTATGACTTTGAACCAAGATAACTTTTTTTTCCTTCGAAAGCCTTTGAATTGAGCCCTTGGATGATAGGATGCATTTAGTGCAAAAAGTCACATTTGTATACCCTCAATCTACAGAATAGAAGGGTATATATTAGGGTATCAAACCGATTAAATTTTATTCGATTAATCAAATATTTAGTATCAAATATTTATAAATAAAAAATATATTTAAAACAAGTAAGGAAAGACTAAAGTCGGGCGGGGCCGACTATATAATACCCTACACCACTCCCTGCGTATGTACCTCGCTTTGATTACTAAACCCAGGTATTTCATGGGAGCAATTGTATGTAGTTCATATAAATTATACAGTTACTATAAATTCATCTTTAGTCATATTTAACGTATATGGATAATAATATGGTAATTGATCCAATTATCCGACAGACAAATATTCCTAGTTGAAAAATATCATGATCTGCAAAATTTGATGAAGATACGATGTAAGATGTAGTTTCTAGAGCTGTAATAGATCAGAATGGGGCCCCATTTGGCTTATACCAAAGTATGGACATATGGGCATCTCCCAAACAAGTAAGGAAAGGCTAAAGACGGACGGACTTTCTATCTCATTTCAATTCAATTCTGTAAAAAAGTGAAAGGGAAGGATTTTTGAATCCTGTAAATGTATGTGTTTGACAAAAATGTTAAATCGGAAAGGACATTTGTATGGGGGTATATTGAAACCTGGAACGATGTGACCCGCTTTCACCATGTATGTTTATTGGTGAAATATAATATGTTAAGTTTGGCCAAAATCGGTTAAACATTCGGGAGCAACATTTGTATGAGGGCTATATCGAAATCTCTACTGACCTTATCCACTTTCACCATAGTTTTTTTTTAGTTGGATTACAAGATGTTGTGGCAATTTTAAAGAAAAACTGGTACAATATGTGGATTTTAGAGCGGAAAAAGTCAAATCGGGAGCGACATTTGTATGGGGGCTATATCTAAATCTGAACGGATCTTACCCACTTTCACCATAGGTATTTCTAGTTCGATTATAAGATGTTGTACCTAATTTAATGAAAATCGGGTAAAATATGTGGTTTCTAAAGCGGAAAAAGTGAAATCGGGAGCGACATTTGCATGGGGGCTATATCTAAATCTGAACCGATCTTACCGAATATCTGCAGAGGTGTTTCTAGTTGGATTGGAAGATGTTGTGTCAAATTTAAAGAAAATTGGGTACAATATGTGGTTTCTAGAGCGGAAAATGTCAAATCGGGAGCGACATTTGTATGGGGGCTATATCTAAATCTGAACCGATCTTACGTAATTTCTGCATATGTGTTTCTAGTTGGATTATAAGATGTTGTGCAAAATTTGAAGAAAATCGGGTACTAAAGGGTGATTTTTTAAGAGCTTGATAACTTTTTTTTTAAAAAAAACGCATAAAATTTGCAAAATCTCATCGGTTCTTTATTTGAAACGTTAGATTGGTCCATGACATTTGCTTTTTGAAGATAATTTCATTTAAATGTTGACCGCGGCTGCGTCTTAGGTGGTCCATCCGCTTAGTCCAATTTTGGCATTTCCACGTTTTTGAGTAACAGAGACCCAATTGGTGCGAACGGCGACGAATCGAAAATTGGTGGTCATCATTAACACTGGCCGATACAGCTGCGATATTTTCTTCAGTTCGCACTCTACGTAAGCGTGTTGGTGGTTTAATGTCCAACAATGTAAATTTGGTGCGAAATTTAGTCACAATAGCCCGAATAGCCGCTTCAGTGGGTCGATTAAACTGACCATAAAATGGAAGCGCGCAATGAACTTTCTTAACAGAGCACGCATTTTGATAATAAAATTCAATAATTTGCAAGCGTTGTTCGTTTGTAAGACGATTCATGATGAAATGTCAAAGCATACTGAGCATCTTTCTCTTTGACACCATGTCTGAAATCCCACGTGATCTGTCAAATACTAATGCATGAAAATCCTAACCTCAAAAAAATCACTCTTTATATGTGCTTTATAGGGCGGAAAAAGTAAAATCGGGAGCGACATTTGTATGGGGGCTATATCTAAATCTGAACCGATTTCCTCCAAATTCAAGACCGATGGTCCTTGGCCAGAAAAAAACTTCTGCCATGACATGACAATCGGACAACAATTGCGACCTGTAGAGTGCGAACAAGCTTAGATGGATAGCAGACGGACAGACATCGTTAAATCGACTCAGCTGGCGATTCTAAGCCGATCGGTATACTTAAAGGTGGGTCTAGCTCGATTATTTCTTGGTGTTACAAACATTTGGCGCGAAACTAACTTATAATACCCTAGCCCACGAAGTGGTGTAGGGTATAAAAATTACGAACACAGCATTACTGTAAGTCTAAAATCGTGAAGCAGCATTTTTTTAAACGATCCAGCCTTATACGTCCTTGCTGATGAACTTTGCGAATATAAGAGATAGGTCGTTGAATTTCATGTTAAACTTATGATTTATTTTCTTATTTTTAAATATATTAGCTTATTTTATTCTCTACAAGATATCAGAATCGAAGAATGGGGTAATTGATCCTGAATATAGCTTTTTTTCAAAATTTTACAATGTTCACACCTATTCTAAACTGATATCTTGGGAATAATAGATGCAATTTGATAAAGTTTTTATAATCACTTTAATCATACAAAATATAGCGGGTATTGCCACGCCTCTTCTAGTACCTCCCACACAAATCACCCTAACCTACATAAAATTAAAGCTGTCATAACTTATATACGGATGAACGGAATACTCCGAAATTTTATGTTCAGCAATGATTTTAAAGACATTGATTCACCTAAAATATGTGCGACCCCTTCTGGTCAGAGTTACAGCCAAACCATAATTATCGGCGGCGCTGTTCAAAATGGGTCGGCGGCGGCGGCTTTCGGCTGATTTACCGGCTCGTTCTGTCATTCGATTACACCTATTTATTTGACAATTTTGGGAAAACGGAAGGAACAATTATCTATTATTTTTTGTCAAGTAATTCAATATTCGTTAATATTAGCCAATGTTCCAATAATTTAAGATTGTTATTAGGGTATCCAATTATTCGGACTTTTTATTCGATTTATCGTTTATTTGAAAACAAAAAAATTTCAATTAATCTAATGATGAAGTCGAGAGTTATTCGATTAACCGATTAATCGAACAATTGTCCACTTAAATAAAATATAATTAATAAGAGTTATATAGACAAGACACGCCAGTTTACGGGTAGTTCCACTATATATTGAACGTTTATTACGTATCTGATTTTATTTAAAAATTGTAATATCAAATTCGCAATTCAGTAGAAGTTGACATAAATCGTAATATCTTATCAAAATAAAGAAACCTCCCTTAAATGAGCACAATATCAGAAGTTATCCATTGATATTTTTCGAATATGGATCATATGATTTATAACAGAACTGACTTTATTATCGCGGTGTTGACCTCAATTTTTCTATGAATTTATTATTCTATGAAATTACTATTCTTTAAATTTTAAATAATTCCGAAGCTATTGGCCAGTTTTTGCAATTTTTGAATGATGTCGGATAAATCGTTATTTTAATATATGTGGAGCATACAAATCAAAAATCGAAAAAATTGTGGTTTTATATTTGGTGTTGCATAGTTTTTTACCCAAATGGAGCAAACAGGCTATTCAAAATCATTTTATCATACAAAGCATTATAATATCGATTAATCTATTATTTGGGACATTTTATTCGAATTATTCGTTATTCAAAAATCATGATTTTTTATTATTCGAACAAATATTTGACAAAAATTATTCGATTAATCGCAGTTGGACACCCTAATTGTTATCCCATACAATAATTTTTTGGGAGTGGGAATCCATTCCAAAAATTTTTAATATGGATGAATTTAATAAATACTTTTGTAATTACAGCTTTTCGTGTGAGGCTTGAATATCATAATCCTTCCAAAGAATAATAATACTCTACCTACTTTGACACACTAAAGAAGCACAAAGAGGAGCTGTTGTTCATTGTTATTTATAGGAACACATGGCCACAAGTACTGGATTGACTTATATAATGCGACTTTCAAATCAAAATACAATCATTCAATTTTATATAGTCGTCATCATATAGTGGGATACCAAATTCAAAGAAAGATCAATATATTTCACAGCAGTACGTTGTCTAAGTCAACATTTATATTTTCTTTTGTAATTTTAAGTTAAGTGTCTGTTCTGCTAGTAAGATTTGACTGAGGTAGAACTCCGTCAAATCTCGGCGGCGTGGTTGTAGTCGATATGAGTCGATGGAATCGGCGGCGTGGTTGAAGTCGTTTATTTAGATTGTCGATACCAGCTGCAATTTGATATTCGAACGTGTTTTCTTTGCTGCAGCTCATTCTACCATCATATTAAAGTACTCTTTTTAACCTTTCTTCTGATATATATGGTTCAGCGGATACGTCCGGATAAACAAAGTTCTATTCCATGAAATACTGGAACGAACATATACGAAAAACACAACACACTTTATTGCAGTGCATTGCTTTTTGCAATAACATTATCACAATTTTTTTAATTTTCAATTAATTTATATATCTGTGTTAGTATTTTCTAATTTACCAAAAACTTAGTAGCTTGTCACTTTTCGTTTTGTGTTTTCGTTATTACTTTAGGTTTAAGTGTTTTTTAATTATAATATTTATAATTTACCCCAGGTGTAAACCTAATTTGAGTACATTAAATCACGCTTGGTCTTGTTTTCAAAATATCCACCATTTGAAATTATTGTTCAAAGGCCCCAATAAAACTTGCCTTTAAAGCAATTATTGTTTTAAAACCGAATAATATCTATCGACGGGTATACATCAAATAATATCGATTAAATTGATTTTAGGCCAACTTCCTGTCACTATGCGAATGAGTAATATAGTTCTCCATGAATATAACTCATACGGCTCCACTATCGGCGATTTAACTATTGTTAAATCGTTATATCGAGTACTGATTATTATAATTATTTATGTCAGGTCCAAAAGGATTAATTAGTTTATATATATTTTAATGGAGCTTTATCAAAGTACTTAGGATGAGGTAAAAATATCTTATTTAAATGTCTAAAATTTTATATCTTCCATAAAAGTCAACTCCTACTAAGGTTTTGACATCCACTAGTCGTTATCCTAAATTAATTTGTTTTATAATCAAAACTCCCTCAAAATTATGAAATGTTTTTACAAAAACTGTCAATATGACAGTCAATATTACACTTGAACCGGATAACATACGTCTGAAACTATAGGCAAAATTGAGTTAATCCTCTTGCTCTTTTTAACCTTTCTTCTGATATATATGGTTCAGCGGATACGTCCGGATAAACAAAGTTCTATTCCATGAAATACTGGAACGACTCGTAAACATTTACGAAAAACACAACACACTTTATTGCAGTGCATTGCTTTTTGAAATAACATTATCACAATTTTTTTCATTTTCAATTAATTTATATATCTGTGTTAGTATTTTCTAATTTACCAAAAATTTAGTAGCTTGTCGCTTTCCGTTTTGTGTTATCGTTATTACTTTAGGTTGAAATATCAAAAATGAAATAAGAGAAAAGTAGTAACTTTGGCAGCATGGTTTGAGAAAACGAGTTGCCACCTGGTTTCAATTTTTTATATTTTTCCAGTTTTAAGTGTTGGCAACAACCTGCCATTATTATTTTCTGAAAATACGATACTTTAAAATGGACTTTTTGCCTCTCAAATTGGCGTGCAATGTACCACGAACCTTCTAGTACCTCCCACACAAGTTAGCCGGACCGGCCGGTTTCGGCTTTTGGTTTCTGAATTCCATGTATGAATTTTCAAACTGGACGACATAAGCCTTTTTGCTATGTCCTCGAGTAGGATGACAGGGTTGACGGTGTCGAATGCCTGCGAGAGATCAACTGCCTCGACGACCGTCCTATGGCATTTGCATTTCTTAAGAGCGCGACTCATATGCGAGGTTATGGAATGTAGAGTAGTTTTTCTCGTTTTCAAGACTTAGGAAACGATCATAGTTGCCAAGGACAAGTTGCTGACTTTTGTGAGGCTGAGTTTCCATAGGGGACCAGCTCTTGAAATTATGTAGTGATAGCGATAACATCTGCAACTTATTTTGTGGTAGATTGTGGCTTTGCACCTCGACTCAGAGACCAAGTATGCATGACTTTATTTTCCAGGCTTCGGCAACCATCAAAACATACCAAGGAAAAATTGATGACTCCGGGTACAACGAGGTTGAGATTCCATGGGGAACCAGCTCTTTAAGTTACGTAGTGCTATCGATAATATATGAAACTTGGTCTGTGGTAAATTGTGGCGTTGCTCCTCGGTTCTGAGACCAAGTATGGCCTTCACCTTGTCACTCTCGTGGTGCTTCAGCTAGTGCCTTAATTCAACGTTCTGATATAACCAACCTGAAATATTGAAATATTTGATTAGATCTCTAATATCAATGTCGTGTAGTAATTGTTACCCAAAGGCTTAGTGTCTTGGGTCAATTAGAGATGGACAGTCGGGAATTCGATTAGCAGAATTATAGCGAGCTGTTGATTCGTTGTTGTAGACTATACTCCTTCCTTTTTGTAACTAGAATTTCCTTCTGACCATCGGCAAAAAATAAATATCCTAGGGAACATAGAATTCGCTTTTGCCGTTTAAAAAACATTCCAGCCCTTCATTCGTTTTCTTTGGCCAACAAATGGTCAAACATTTTATCTTTTTCTTTACCCCGAGAAAGAGAGAAACAAAATACACAGAAAGGTTTGTGGCTATGCATTGCGTTTGAGACCTATTGACGACCTTTATCTGGGGGCCATAAACAATAATCTGTGTTGGCAAGCAAGTTTCCCGACCGACCGGCTCACTCACGCTGCTTCAATGCTCTGGTGGTACTTGAATTAACGGATGTATCAATAACGGAAGCAAGGGTCATTCATTTAAATGTTGTCTACAAGTTGGCAACTTTTGAAGTTCCTTCGCACAACTTAACCACCCACCCCACCCCTCTACTACTCCCGGCCAAATATGCGGTAGTGTTGGTGATGTCAATGGAGTTCATGTACATAAGAATGTTACCTTTTACCCCCACGTTTAAGAAAGAAAACTTCCTAGTATCCTTTGGACTGGTGTGTGTGGCTGTGTTTGTGTGCCTGATGGCGCCAGTGCGTCGTAGAAAATTGTTTTAATCGGTGTAAATTTTTGTTAAGATTTTCTTCTCTTCGCCTTTGTTTTTCGGTTTGTAAGAATTTCAGTATTTCTTAGGATTTGGTTGAAAAAGAACTTTGTTCAATAAGGATTTCCGTGTAAATTCGCTGATTCGTATGCGTGGTGCTCTTATGCGTACTCTGCTAAAGAACAAATTTAAAGGGATAACCAAAACGTTTTTTACCCTTCGTGAATAAACATATCTTATTGACTGAATAGCGTTAAATGTTGGTGTTTGACATAAATTTTTCTGATTGATTTCGAATCATGTTCATCGACATTTTTTAGCTGAAGGCTTTGATTTTGAAGAAGTGAAAAATGTGAGCTCATGTAGATATGATTTTCTATTGCGTGGTAGATGTTTTTATACCCTCCACCTCCAGGATGGGGGTATATTCACTTTGTCATTTCGTTTGTAACACCTTGAAATATTCATCCGAGAACCCATAAAGTATATATATTCTGGGTCGTGGTAAAATTCTAAGACGATATAGCCATGTCCGTCTGTCTGTCTGTTGAAAGTACGATAGCGGCCGAACGAAATGAGCTAGGAGGTTCAACTTTTTCCCAAATGTGTCTTATGGTTGTAGATCGGTTGGGATTCAATGTGGGCGAAATCGGCCCAGAGGGAAAAATTTTTCCTTCACAAGGACTGAAAATACCCCTAATATTTAGAGTATTTCAGCCTGTTTTTTGAACATATTAGTTTGTATTTACTTGATATTTGCAAGGCGCATTCCCTTTATAGTATAAAAGGGCACCATGGAGTATTTTTTATTTGTAGGGCGCGAAAAGGGACAAAAAGGGATAAAAATGGTACCTATCAAACGACAACAGATAGAAACACGAAATTTGGCGTGTACATTCCTCTAATAGAGTAGATACATAATATAAAAGTATTTTTTCTAAATTCGTACATTTAAGGGGATAAATGGGGATAGAGGGATAAAAATAGTACCAACCTAACGACTGCACCTAGAATAATGAAATTCGGTGTATACATTACTCTGATTGCGTAGACACGTAAAATAAAAGAACTTTCCAAAATTCGTACTTTTTGGGGTTCAAATGGAAAAAGGGGATAAAAATAGTACCTACCAAATGACAGCAGCTAAAATCATAAAATTCTGAGTATACATTCCTCTGACTGCGTAGACACAAAATCAAAACGTTTTTTTTTCTAAATTCGTACTTTCAAGGAATACAATGGCTACAGGGGATAAAAATAGTACCAACTAAACGTATGCAGCTAGAATGATGAAATTCGGTATGTACATTAGGGCGTACCTCAAAAAAAAGTTCGCCGTACACCTTCGAATATGAAGTATTATTGAAAGGTAGTTTCAAAAAAATTTTTTTTATTTTTTTATGCCGAACGTAGGGGTCGCGCTTTTACATTTTTCTATATAACTTCTACATTTATAAACGGACATTAAAGTGTGATACATCGATGTTTTTGTATCGACGAGGCCGATTTTTTTGTCTTTGAAGTCATTGAGCTCAAGCACCCTCTTCTGGTATTTACCCATCATATCTCAGTTGCTACTACCCTAATGTACCACTCTAATATCAGAAAATTAAAGCTCGCATAAAATCATGAAACTCTTCCTAAGGAAGTATGTCGATTTTCAAAAAATCGGCCTCGTCGAGACAAAAACATCGATGTATCACACTTTAAAATCCGTTTATAAATGCAGAAGTTATATAGAAAAATGTAAAAGCGCGACCCCTACGTTCGGCATAAAAAAAATAAAAAAAAATTTGAAACTACCTTTCAATAATACTTCATATTCGAAGGTGTACGGCGAACTTTTTTTTTTACTTGTAACCTGGTACGCTCGTAAAATAAACAGAGTTTAGATAGTCGTACTCTTGAGGGGGCAAAATTGGAAAAAGGGGATAAAAATGGTACCAACAAAATGGCCGCTGATAGAATCATGTAATTCGGTGTATACAATCCTCTGACTGCATAGCCACGTAAAATATTTTTTTACAAATTCGTACTTTATTTTGTTGCTTTTACGACAAAAAATGATAGAATCATGAAGTTGTACTTTCAAAATTTATAGTAGCTGAAAATTTAGTGTTTTTATGATTGCTCCCTTATATTTACTTTATGAATTGAAATATTATTTCCTTATATACATAGTATACAAATATTGGTAGCCTTGGCTTATTAATTAAATTTCTGATTTTCATACAGTTAAAATTTATTGCGGACATTCCTCTTGTAGCTTGGAAGCACCACAAAGAAAATAAAAGTTTTATCGGGCGAAATGGGACAAAAAGGGATAAAATATAGTACCAATGGTACGACAACAGCTGGAATCATGAAATTCGGTGTGTACGTCCCAATAATTCGTAGGCACGTACAATAGAGAGATTTTTCGAAATTCGTACTTTTAAGGGATATAATTGAAAAGAGGGATAAAAATGGGGCCTAGCAAACTGCTGAAGTTGAAATCATGAAATTCTGTCGAAAAAACTTCTTTTTTTTTAATTTGTACATTTGGTCGGGGAATGGGGCGAATCTGGGGATATGGGGAATGGGGATATCTTTAAAATGTATACTTTTCTTATAACTTTGTGTGTATCTGAAAATGCTTCTTTCTAATGGCGACTGACAATATATATATATATATATATTAGTGGATTTTAAACAGTGTGCATAAGTATACATTATAGTTTGAAATAGTAAACAATTATAGTAAATGTGCATAAAAATATCACAATTTTCGTAATATGGTACTGTGCTTCTATGTAAAGTCGACATCCTTTAATCTGCTGGTAATACTGTGGAATGCACTCCGTGGTGGAGGGTATATAAGATTAGGCCCGGCCGAACTTAACGCGTTCTTACTTGTTTTAATTATAATATTTATAATTTACCCCAGGTGTAAACATAATTTGATTACATTGAATTACGTGGTGATGGCCGCTTGGTCTTGTTTTCAAAATATCCGCCATTTGAAATTATTGTTCAAAGGCCCCACTAAAACTTGCCTTTAAAGCAATTATTGTTTTAAACCGAATAATATCTATCGACGAGAATACATCAAATAATATCGATTAAATTGATTTTAGGCTAACTTCCTGTCACTATGCGAATGAGTAATATAGTTCTCTATGAATATAACTGATACGCCTCCACTATCGGCGATTTAACTATTGTTAAATCGTTATATCGAGTACTGATTAGTCAGGTCCAAAAGGATTAATCAGTATATATTTAAATGGAGCTTTATTCAGTTGAAGTCGTACTTATTATGAAAATCTACATTTACCAAAATATATTTCGACAGACTATTATCCGCACATGTTATATTTCACCTGGAAGTATACATTGTGAAAGTTGATGTCATCGGTCCATGATATAGGACATATGACAAATCCTCACCGACTTGAATTGTAATGGCGTAGAAAGTGAAAGGGTGTCATGTAGTCGGGCCGACCGTCTTTAATCTTCCCTTTCTTGTTTATAATTACCACAGTGTAATATATTAATTTGGAATGTTTAGATCTATATTTGCATATTTGTTTAAAACGCAAAAAATCTCCAGTCCACAAAGGTAATCCCAAATATTAAATATTATATATTAATAGAAATAGATTACTCTATGCAAAAATTTCGTCGAAGAACTGTATATAAAATTTTTCTGATGTGTTTTGGCATTCTACATTCGAAAAAATTATTTAAAAAAAGTAAAAAGGTGTTAAGTTCGGCTGGGCCGAATCTTATATACCAGAGTTACAAGCCGAACCATAATTATCGGCGGCGGCGGCGCTGTTCTAAATGGGTCGGCGGCTTTCGGCTGATTTGCCGGCTCGCTCTGTCATTCGATTACCCCTATTTATTTGACAATTTTTGGGAAAACGGAAGGAACAATTTTCATTTATTTTTTGCCAAGAAGTTCAATATTCGTTAATATTAGCCAATGTTCCAATAATTTAATATTGTTATTAGGGTATCCAATTATTCGGACTTTTTATTCGATTTATCGTTTATTTGAAAACAAAAAATTTTCAATTAATCTAATGATGAAGTCGAGAGTTATTCGATTAACCGATTAATCGAACAATTGTCCACTTAAATAAAATATAATTAATAAGAGTTATGTATACAAGACACGCCAGTGTCGGGTAGTTCCACTATATATATTGAACGTTTATTACGTATCTGATTTTATTTAAAAATTGTAATATCAAATTCGCAATTCATTAGAAGTTGACAAAAATCTTAATATATTATCAAAATAAAGAACCTTCCCTTAAATGAGCAAAATATCAGAAGTTATCCATTGATATTTTTCGAATATGGATCATATGATTTATAACATAAATTTATAACGATTATATATTATCGCGGTGTTAACCTCAATTTTTCTATGAATTTACTATTCTATGAAATTACTATTCTTTAAATTTTAAATAATTCCGAAGCTATTGGCCAGTTTTTGCAATTTCTGAATGATGTCGGATAAATCGTTATTTTAATATATGTGGAGCATACAAATCAAAAATCGAAAAAATTGTGGTTTTATATTTGGTGTTGCATAGTTTTTTACCCAAATGGAGCAAACTGGCTATTCAAAATCATTTTATCATACAAAGCATTATAATATCGATTAATCGATTATTTGGGACAATTTATTCGAATTATTCGTTATTCGAAAATCATGATTTTTATTATTCGAACAAATATTTGACAAAAATTATTCGATTAATCGCGGTTGGACACCCTAATTGTTATCCCATACAATAATTTTTTTGGAGTGGGAATCCATTCCCAAAATTTATAGTATGGATGAATTTAATAAATATTTTTGTAATTACAGCTTTTCATGTGAGGCTTGAATATCATAATCCTTCCAAAGAATAATAATACTCTACCTACTTTGACGCTCTAAAGAAGCACAATAGAGGAGCTGTTGTTCATTGATATTTATAGGAACACACGTACTGGAATTGACTTATATAAATGCGACTTTCAAATCAAATACAATTATTCAATTTTCTATAGCCGTCATCATATAGTGGGATACCAAATTCAAAGAAAGATCAATATATTTCACAGCAGTAGGTTGTCTAAGTCGACATTTATATTTTCTTTTGTAATTTTAAGTGGATTGTCTGTTTTGCTAGTAAGATTTGACTGAGTTAGAACTCCGTCAAATCTCGGCGGCGTGGTTGAAGTCGATATGAGTCGATGAAATCGGCGGCGTGGTTGAAATCGATTTGAGCCGATGAAATCGGCGGCGGCGCTGCTCGTACGGAAACATGCGGCGGAGGCGGCTTAAAATCGGTCGGCTTGTATCTCTCTTATATACCCTCCACCACGGAATGCATTCCACAGTATTACCGGCAGATTAGAGGCTGTCAAGTTTACATAGAAGTGCACTAATATATTAAACAATGTTGATATTTTTATGTACGTCATAATATTTGTTTGCAGTTTCTATAAGGCATACTTATGCGCACATTTTTAAATAATATTAAATATAAAACTTCAAGAGTAATCAAAAAGTAAAAATGAGGCAGAAATCTTCAAAAATATCCGCTAAATATTAGATGCATTGTCAGTCGTTATTAGGCAGAAACAATTTCTCTCAGGGCCGATTTTCCCATTTGCAATTTCTTGATTCCAGCTACAGCCCAAATGTCAGTGCAATTTTGATAGGATCCAATATGTTTCACATTCTCAGAAGAATGTAAACATCTAATTTATCGATTTTAGCTACAGAAGCTTGCTTAATACCAGTTTTATTTTTTATTTTTAACTCTAAAAGTCCTCGTCTACGCAGTCAGACGAACTGCATGATTCTAGCTACAGCCGCTTGATTGTTGCCATTCCATTTAGATCCTGAAGGTATGAATATCGAAAGATTTCTTAATTTTTCGCATCTACGCAGTCAGACCAATGTTCACAGCGAATTTCGCTATTTTAAACGTAGCCGTTCGGTTGGCACCATTTGATTCCCCCCAATCGCTCCATTTTCCGTTTAAATGTAAAAATTTCGAAAAATTCTTTTATGTTTCGCGTCAAATGAATGTATACACCGCATTCATGATTTCAACTTCAGCGGTTTGGTTGGTACCAATTGCATCCCGAATATCGAAAGATATCTGTATTTTTCGAGTCTTCTCAGTCAGGGAAATACACATCGCTATTCTAACCGCAGCTCTTTTGGTTGGTATTATGTTTATCCCCTTCTTCCTTTATGTTTCGCGTCTACACAGTCAGATTTATATATACACCGAATTTCTTGATTTCAACTTCAGCGGTTTGGTTGGTGCCATTTTTTAGCCCTCATTTTCAATTGTATCCCTTAAAAGTAAGAATTTCAAAAAACCTTCAATTTTACGTGTACACGTACATACCGAATTTCGTGATTCTATTGGTACCATTTCAGCCCCTTATCGTCCAAAAGCACGAATTGTGAAAAATCTCTCTATTTTACGTGTCTACGCAATTAGAGGAATGTAAACACCGAATTTTATGATTCTAGCTGCTGTCGTATCATCGGTACCATTTTTATCCCTTTTTGTCCCATTTCGCCCGCTAAATCTTTTATTTGCTTCTTGGTGCTTTCAAGCTACAAGAGGAATATACCCAACAAATTTCAAGTGTATATAAATCAGAAATTAAAAAAAATGCTGAAATACTCTAAAAATTAGGGCGTAGCCTCAGTCCTTGCCTCAGTCTAGGCCGATTTCCCCTAATTTCAATCCCAACCGACCTGCAACCATAAGACACATGCAGAGAAAATGTAAACCTCTTAGCTAACCTCGTTCCGCGGATAGCGTGCTTTCAACAGACAGACGACCACGATCCAGAATATATATAATTTATACAGTGTCCGATGAATATTACAAACGGAATTCGGGGGCTTTGTATCTTCGATTTTTGTAAAACAAATTTTATTAATAGCTAATAGTGTCAATAAGACGCTCCATAAGTTTCCTTATGGAGCGTCTTACTCTAAAACAATTGTAAAGGCAATTGCTGTCGAAATAAAAAATATTTAATATAAATAATTAAAATGACTCATTTTAAGCGGGCTTCATAAAAGTTGGGAATGTTCCCAACTAAAATGATTCTTTGGTTAGTTTTATGCGTTGTCCCAAAATATTTCGGCATTATCACTGTCCATTCGTGTCAATTAAATATATATAACGTTTATAACACCATCACGAAACTTACTATTAAAAATTATTTTACCTAAATCGATGGCTACAGATTACTTTAACTTCGAAAGATAGAATAACATTCATTTTTATTTTTTTAGGTCTATGTTTGATATTTGCAAAATGGGACGCTATGCACTCTAACAAAAATATTAAAATATTAAAAACTTACTTCCAAAGTAGTGAGTCTGTAACTCAAACTGTAAGAAAGTTACGTGGAAATTTTTCGAGAAGAGATCGGCATTCAGTTCTGCTTTAATGAAGCTCATTTTCATTTCGGCGGCTATGTCAATAAGCATAATTGCCGCATATGGGGTTCAGAGAACCCACACTAGAGTGCTCAAACCCGAGACCGCAAACCGGGTCAACCGGGGGTTTCGTCTGCGACCGACCGTCGGGTTTCTTAAAATCGCGATTTTTGGAAAACCGGGAAACCCGGGGTTTTTATGTCGGCCTCAGCCGGTTTTTAATAGAGCATTTTTTACATTACAAACCTCACAGAAATTTTTAGTATGGGTAGCAAATTAACTAAAAACAAGTAAGAAGGCGTTAAGTTCGGCCGAACTTTTTATACCCTCCACCATGGATTACATTCCACAAAAGTGCTGTAATATTACAGGAAAATATAAACTTTTTTGATATAGCCAAACCAAAACAAATACAAATATTGAAAAAATAATTTTATAAATAAATATAATATTTTTATTTTTTTTCAAACCACGCTTATAAGGCAAGGCTACCTATACGTTTACACTATATATATCGAACTAATACTGTAATTTAATTCAAAAAATAAATATTCTATTTAAAATTAAAATTATATTAATATTAAAACTTAAAATTATATTTATATTTTCAAAATAGCTAAAATTGGTATATAGTGAGTGCTGGCAGTTGGTTGTATTTCCATTCTATTTTAATTCCAAAAGTACAAATTTTGAAAATCCATTATCACAAGTACATAGTGCAAAATAGCCTAACTTCATGATTCAACCAATTTTTGCCGTAAAAGTAAAAGGTACGAATTTGGAAAAATCTTTTTATTTTGCGTGTCTATTCTTATCCCCTTTTTCCTATTTCTAAATTCTCTTTATTTTACGTGTCTACGCAATTCGAGGGTGTGTACCGAATTTCTTCATTCTAGCTGTAGCCGTTTAGTTGGTACTATTTGTATCCCTCTGTACCCGTTGTATTCTTTGAAAGTAAGAATTTAGAAATAATCTTTTATTTTTCGTGTCAACGCAGTCAGATGAATGTATACTCCGAATTTCATGACTCTAGCTGCGGTCATTTGGTTGGTACAATTTTTATCCCCTTTTCCATTTTAACCCCATAAAGTTCGCAATCAGGTTTCTTCGGAGAATTTTCTTAGAATTTAATGTGGATTACGTTTTTGCTATACGATTTTTATTTTTTTTACATACAAATCAACCCGGCATAATTTTTACTGTTTCAAGAAAAATCCGAATAAACCGGTCCGACCGGTTTTCCGGTGATCACTCTAACCCACACTTGATTATTGAGAAGCCAATGCATTCAAAACGAGTCACTGTTTGGTCACTCTAACCCACACTTGATTATTGAGAAGCCAATGCATTCAAAATGACAAAGTTCAAACTTTCCAAAAGAAAAGAACAGAAATTTCAAACTATAATCAGTAAATTTTTATAGCCGATTCTAATGTAAAGTTTTAAATGGCCCACGCCATATATAAAATTTTCAATAACTAACTTATAGCATAATTCTTTCGTGATAAACTACTTGTAAAATTTTTTATTAATTGACTGTAATGTCCTTTGGTTCCACTAGTACTATCAAATCTATTTGGGCCCCAAGTGAATGCCATGCTATTATCTCAAACTTAAGAAGTAATTCAGTCGGGTTTGAACTCGTTGAAATTTGTCGTTATGACTTAAAAAATGGAAGACATTTTCGCAAGCGATTCTTCGGTAATATACACTCATAAATCAAAGATAATTAACAAAAAAACATCTGATAAATTTCATCTTCATCGGACAAAATAATTTTGTTCCATTTTTTAATAGCTAGTACCCTAAACAAAAAACAACAATGTTTAATTGACAAATATCAATGACTATCTTTTTTCATTTTTCTGGCGCGCTAAAACCCATTAAGATATTTTGCAATTACTTGAAGCAAATCTCTAAATAAATGAAGCTCGTAATTCATAAATCTCGCCCAAAATCAGTTGTAGTGATAAAACTAATAATGCAAGATCTCATGAGATTGTACATTGGTTCCACTAGCATACATACATAATCATAATATAGCTGTGAGAAGAATTTCTTCTCGTTGTATCCTGTATAATTTAACAAAAGTAAAGAAATATGGCGAAAAAATACAATGGTGGCGCTTCAAAAAAATGTATAAGATTGTTACAGGCGACCGATTATGGATCTAGGCGTACGATCCTGAATAAATGACTCCTTTTGTGCCGCACGTAGAAGATAAACTGCCTAAACAATTTTCGTGTGTATATGAGGCCAGATGAATGGAAAAAGGTCCGAACGGATGCCAAAGGGAATAGAAGAAAGCAAAATGAGAATAAAGGATAATATTTTGAAATACAATAAAATCTATTTCATTCACAAATTACAGTTTTTTACTTCCTTTAAGCTTAAATTAATAATTACAATTCCCATAAGATGTTTTTCTATAACTATTAGTACCAGATATGAAAAAATCACCCTACCCCAATATATATAAATCTCATTGAAATATATCCCTCTCCTTCGAAATATAGATTAACCCCAATGACGTTGTAATTTAAATTGTATTCATGTTCCATAAATTACAGCAGCACAAGAACATTTTTATTAAATCCTTGTTATCCTTTAAACAACTTATTTCGAATGCAAACAACGAACACACCACTTGCACACAGCACACACAGACTCATATAACATCCCCAGCCAAAATTAAAAGAAAAAAAAACGCTCTGATTATAAACACAATGTCCTCGGATCACGGATGAGAATGCAACAGGCAGCTCAACAAGGATACAAATGAAATGGATGCAATTCATATAAATGCAAACACTTTCAGTTGATGTGGTCGGTCAGTCGTTCGTTCGGTCGGCCATCCCCTTGGCTTGGTGCTGTGACAAAATTCGTGGCAATCCATGACAAAGGAACAGGACAGCAAACAACAACAGCAGTAGTATCCGAGTTTGGTGGTTGCAGACAATAAAAACGTTTTTTATATTTTTCATAACTGAGCTGAACGAAAGAGGGTTCGAAAGAACTCTGTTCTAGTTGACCTTATCCCCTCTGTGCATAACAGGCTTCCAAGCACACACACAGTCACAGCAACATACAATTATCCCCAAATTAACCCAAAATGTCGTCATGTAAAAAACCACTCAATGGTGGCTTATTAACATTTTTTATGCTGATCCTGCTGCTGCTCCTGACTGCCTCGATACCATCCAACAGAGGCACAGTGTTCTGGACTCAAAGAAATAACTGGTAAGGCAATAAACATTAATTGATAATGTATTCCAGCGCTGAAATAAAACAAGTGCATTGGTTTCAAGGCTATATTACGAGCCTGTGGTACGATAGTCTTCTCTTTACGTTACATAGGGTGGTTGATGAATGTTGGAACATACTCAAATATTTTGTAATTAATATAAATTTTTTATCTTTGCTCATTTGAAAAATCATACTTTCTAATTAAATATTTTAATAGGGTTTTTAAATAACAAAATTTACATCACGATCCCAGACTTTAAACTTTCGAATTAACTAAACAAAGTTGCTTGTGTTTTGAAGAGAAATTTTTAGATTTCACGAAAGAAAATCATGAAGAAATGTTATTAGTATGGAAAACCATTTAAGAGATTGGAACAAAAAACAAGTTGAACGAGCGTTGAGTTCGGCCAGGACGAATCTTATATATCCTCCACCATATATGTATTAAGACTTTCCATAGAAGAAAAGTTATGAAATATCATATTTCTCTCCCGGGAACTTTTTTCATTCTTCGAAATGGAATTTAGTTTCCTGGGATTCTGTAGCGTAATATCAGAATAGTGCTATATCTATATATATATATATAAAAATGAATCTGTAAGTTTGTTTGTTTGTTTGTTCCTTATAGCAGTCTAAACTACTGAACCGATCTTCTTGAAATTTTCACAGTATGTTCATGCTGAACCGGTGGTGAAAATAGCCTATATAAATTTTTGATATTTTCAGTGGGCGTTGCACCTCCCACACAAATTGGTGATTTATTCGTTTTTTTATAAATTTGCATATTCGGAGTACTGTTGCAGCTAGAGTCTTCAATTTTTGTGAAGGTTCACTAATTATTAGTCTTCACAGTTGTGTCAAAAGAAGCATCAATGTGCATAGCTGTGCCAAAAATGGGCGGTATTGGAAAAGTGGGCGTGGCACCTCACATACGAAGTTAAAACCTATTAGTGAATATTGTCAGTTCTATGACACCTAGAGTGCTGAAATTTTGTGTAAGTGCATCTAGCATCAATGTACATAGTTTTGTCAAAAATGGGCGGTATTGGAAAAGTGGGCGTGGCACCTCCCATACGAAGTTAAAACCTATTATTGAATATTGTTAGTTCTATGACACCTAGAGTGCTGAAATTTTGTGTAAGTGCATTTAGCATCAATGTGCATAGTTGTGTAAAAAATGGGCGGTATTGGAAAAGTGGGCGTGGCACATCCCATACGAAGTTAAAACCTATTATTGAATATTGTCAGTTCTATGACACCTAGAGTGCTGAAATTTTGTGTAAGTACATCTAGCATCAATGTGCATAGCTGTGCCAAAAATGGGCGGTATTGGAAAAGTGGGCGTGGCACTTCCCATACGAAGTTAAAACCTATTATTGAATATTGTTAGTTCTATGACACCTAGAGTGCTGAAATTTTGTGTAAGTGCATTTAGCATCAATGTGCATAGTTGTGTAAAAAATGGGCGGTATTGGAAAAGTGGGCGTGGCACCTCCCATACGAAGTTAAAACCTATTATTGAATATTGTCAGTTCTATGACACTTATTGCTGTACTTTTGTGTAAGAGCATCAAGCACCAATGTGCATAGTTGTGCCAAAAATGGGTGGTATTGGAAAAGTGGGCGTGGCACCTCCCATACGAAGATAAAACCTATTATTGAATATTGTCAGTTCTATGACACCTAGAGTGCTGAAATTTTGTGTAAGTGCATCTAGCATTAATGTGCATAGTTGTGCCAAAAATGGGTGGTAATGGAAAAGTGGGCGTGCCACCTCCCATACGAAGTTAAAACCTATTATTGAATATTGTCAGTTCTATGACACCTAGAGTGCTGTAATTTTGTGTAAGTGAATCTAGCATAAACATGCGTAGTTGTGCCAAAAATGGGCGGTATTGGAAAAGTAAGCGTGGCACCTCACATACGAAGTTAAAACATATTATCGAATATGGTCAGTAGGTGTCATAGATTTAGAGTGCTGAAATTTTGTGTGAGTTGATCCAGTGTAAATAGTTGTGCAAAGATGGGCGGAAAGTGGGCGTGACCCTTCCCATTTGAAATTAAAACCGGTTTAGAGTATTTCGACACACAGATGGTGTCGAAATACACAGTTTTTTGAGTATATTCTACAACGATATTCCTACAGTGTGGTGTGAGTTAATTTAGTTGTAACCAGCTTAGACAATATACAAATGGGCGGGATTTGAAAGATGGCGCATTTTTGATTTGAATTTTGTAAATTTGGATTTTCTTAGCACAATAGTAAAGAAAGGTTATAAAAATAGAAATATTCATTCGCCAACAGCCGACTTAAGTCAAGAAAACGGAAATTATTAATTATTATTAATTTTTTAGTTTTTGTGTTGTTTGATTAGTGAACAATTTGATTGATTTTCTACGTGTTTTGAATATAATGAAATTTCATCTTACGAATGATTTTTTTGTTTAGGTAATGGAAAGGAGGAGAACCAAACTTAACAAAAAATCAATTTGATTTTGACATTTTTTCAATTATTCGCCGTAAACTAACGTTCTCCCTGGAACATATCCATTTCTTTAGTATCTCAGGGAAGAACCTTGATTATAATTGGTACATATATTACCGATCAGGACAAAAATTAATATGAAAGCAGATTTTAATTTTACCGTTTGTTATTTTTTTTGCCTGGCGAAGCGGGCGGGGGTTTAGCTAGTATTATATAAAATACGAGCAGTGCCCGCTACTTCGCACGCGGAAAAGCCAATTATTTGTTACCAGTTTTATCCACCTCTGTTTTTGGATAGTATTTATTCACTTTTCTTTTGGTGGATATAGATAAATCTAAAATAGTAATTTCAAAACCTCCTATGCTTGTCGAATTGCACTATTTTAGCAGAACTCCCTTAGTATGTATAATTTTTATCATTTTCTATCCGGTTTCGATCAAAAAATTACAACCGCAGAGCCTTTTATATCCTTGATCTCATGTTTCTAGATGCAGTCTGTCTTTTTATAACTTGTTGCACCTCTTTCCCAAAAAGTACACATTGAAAAATCACTATAAGTAACATGTGTTCTCGTCTCTCCCCTAAAAGCATGTACTACGTTTATCCCTTTTCCGCATCCTCCTTATAAGTGCATAATTAAAGGGCTGTACACCATTTTTATCCCTTTGTCCCGCGCAAATTTCGAAAAATCCAATTTTACTGTACTTCTACGTTGTCAGAGAAATTTGTATACCAAATTTCACGATTCTAGCTGCAATACTTTAGATGGTACCATTTTAATCTCTTTTTGTCCCGCTCGCCCCTTAAAATTACAAATTTCGAAAAATCCAATTTTACTTCGTTTCTATACGGTCAGATGAATTTACTTACTAAATTTCACGATTCTAGTTGTAATACATTAGATGGTACCATTTTTATCCTTTTTGTCCCGCTCGCCCCTTAAAAGAACAAATTTCTAAAAAATCTAATTTTACTTCGCTTTTATATGGTTAGAGGAATTTACATACCAAATTTCAATATTCTGGGTGTAATACTTTAGTTGGTACCATTTTTACCCTTTTTGTCCCGCTCGCCCCTTAAAAGTACAAATTTCGAAAAATTCATTTAGATTGCGCTTCTACGTTGTCAGATGAATTCATTCATCATTCACTTCACTATAGCTTCAATATTTAAATCGGTACTATTTTTATCCCTTTTTGTACCTCGCACCCCTTTCGAAAAATACAATTTTACTGTGCTTCTACATAGTCAGAGGAATTTACATATCAAATTTCACGATTCTAGCTGCAATGCCATTATATAGCTCTTACATGTGATGGGAGGAATTTATATAACAAATTTCAAGATTCTAGCTGTAATCCTCAGTTGGTCCCATTTTTATCCCTATTTGTCCCGCTCGCTCCTTAAAGGTACAAATTTCGAAGAATCCATTTATGTTTTCACGAATATAGCTGGATTACTTAAATTGGTGCCATTTGTATCCCTTTTAGTTTCTCTCCCCCTTAAAAGGCGTCTGCATGGTCAGTACAAGGCACACACCGAATTTCATGTTTCTAGCTACTGCCTTTTATTCAGGACGAAGGTTCGATGTTTATACATTTTTGTCCCATCTTACCCCCTAAAAGTACAAATTACGAAACATTTCTATATGTCGCTCATCTACAAATTCAGAGGAGGGTACCTATTCTATGATTCTAGCTGCAGCAATTTTGTCGATACCAGTTTTATCCCCTTTTCCCAAATATGACCCCAAAAGTACAAATAACGAAAAATATCTTATATTTCGCGTCTACGCGCAGTCAAAGCTGTTGTCGTTTGATTGACACAATTTGTATCACTTTTTGTCCGATTTCAATTCCTAAAATTGCTTTATGATGCGCGTTAACACTCTGAAAGGATTGAGCTTACCAAATATAAAACAAATGGAATCTTCAAAAATGATCTTTAAATGGCGAATGGCGGTTATTGAGGTTATTTTCACAAAATTTCCCCGTGGACCGCCTATATGCAATCCAACCGATCTACAACTATTATACATATTCTTTAAAAATGCGGACCTTCTAGCACCTTTTATTTAGATGCTAGTGTGCTTTTGACAGACATGGCTAGATCGTCTTAATATTTCATAGCGATCAAGAATATCCTATAAATGAGACCTAGTGATATATTAATGTGGTCATTGAGTAGCAGTTAAAAGTTCAAGCTTAAAAATTTTTTGCAATTTTCTTCTGGGTATATCCAATTTGCACTTTGTTATTCTGAACATCCCACAAGGCTTTAACATCTACCATCACCTATAAGTGCAATCCTAATTGAAGATCTGAATATATTTTTTGAAAGAGGACTTCAAACTAAGAAAAAAATGGTATACATGTTATCAATAACTCGCTTAGTTATCGAGTTATCAGAGTGTTTCGAAAAATCAAAAATATGTTTTTTATATATAATGTGGTCAAAATAAAAAAATCGAAAAATAAAAAACTATCGAAATTGTAAATAAAAAAACTTGATTTTTATTTTTTTATTATTTTTAGCTCATTGGAAAAACAGCAAAAAAATCAAGTAAAAAAATCGAAACCAAAAATATCGAAAAAACGCAAAATAGGCAGAAAAAGTAAAGTTTTATCGATAATAATTAATAATTATTGTTTTTTAGTTAATTTTATTGTTCATAATATAAGATGGAAGTGCTTTGTACCCATATACGGCCTATTTGGCTCGGCTACTTTTTTAATGGTAATAAGTAAAAAATAAAATAAATAAAAACTGGCGTATTCAGCGTGGGGGTTGTGGGTTCGATTCCCACCAGAGGCTCTGGTCTGTCGCTGCAATAATTAGCTGCAATGGTCTTAGTCACCCCGGCTCAATCCCTGGACCCAAATTTACTTTGTATTGTAATTCATAATAAATAAATAAATAAAACTGTCGTAGTTATCGTACATGTTCACCCTATGTGAAGACAATTGAATATATTATCCAAAAAGCATAATTTCATTCATTTAGAGTAATATCGCTGTTGCTACATTTGTGAAAAAATAAAATAACCGAATAAAAGACGTCTACATCCATTTTTAAAACTTTTATAATATTGAATAGTTTAATTTGTTGTCAAAAAATTGCTCCATTTTTTATTTTATTTAAATTATTTTTGTTATTTCAGTAGAATAATTTTGAAACTTTTAAAGTGCGTTTTTTTTAATAATTTTTCCTTTTTAGTTTTCTTTAAAGCGCATGTAATAATTACTTTTGTTATTGAACTTCGTTGTAATTTAATATATTTAACAAAATATTTAAATAAAATTACGCTAATTTTTATTGAATTTCCAATATCGATAACTATGGAGATTTTTTTATTTTTTCTTCTAATTTTTGATTTTGAGTCCATTGGAACTAAAAAATCTATTTCTTTTCAAACGTTAACGTCCGATAACTCGATACCTAAGTGAGATATCGATAATATGACGATCAATTTGTTTTCTTGTTTTGGGGTCAAATCATGGGGCCTCGGATATCATACTCTCCCTACGCTCATTTTTATAGAATTTCCAATATCGATAACCATGGAAATTATCTATAACTAAGGCAGTAATCGGAAACTAAAAAAGTTATCGATTTTTTGTTCTTCTAATTTTCGATTTTGAGTCCATTGGAACGAAAAAATATATTTCTTTTCAAACGTTAACGTCCGATAACTCGATACCTAAGTGAGATATCGATAATATGACGATCAATTTGTTTCTTGTTTTGTGGTCAAATCATGGGGCCTCGGATATCATACTCTCCCTACGCTCATTTTTATAGAATTTCCAATATCGATAACCATGGAAATTATCTATTACTAAGGCAGTAATCGCAAACTAAAAAAGTTATCGATTTTTTTATATTATCTTCTAATTTTCGTTTTTGAGTCCATTGGAACGAAAAAAATCTATTTCTTTTCAAACGTTAACATCCGATGACTCAATACCTAAGTGAGATATCGATAATATGACGATCAATTTGTTTTCTTGTTTTGTGGTCAAATCATGGGACCTCGGATATCATACTCTCCCTACGCTAATTTTTATAGAATTTCCAATATCGATAACCATGGAAATTATCTATTACTAAGGCAGTAATCGGAAACTAAAAAAGTTATCGATTTTTTTATTTTTTCTTCTAATTTCTTTTCAAACGTTAACGTCCGATAACTCGATACCTAAGTGAGATAGCGATAATATGACAATCAATTTGTTTTCTTGTTTTGTGGTCAAATCATGGGGCCTCGGATATCATACTCTCCCACTTTGATTTCGTCGCAAAGAATATCTAGTTTCGACACACTGTGTGCCCCCCGGTTATGATTGTTGCTGCGTCGCTGTTGACTTGTCAAAAAACCATGTTCGTTCAGTGGAATGTCAATTGCGTGGCATTTTAATATGATTACTCTTCATATGGTGTCCTGATTTTCACTTCAAGGTTTCCATGTACAAAATTCCAGTGACTTCTTCATGCAGAGTTTCAAATTTCAACAATCCTCAACCTCATGCTCAACCAGCAGCGTCACACAACTCTACTCCAGAGGAACACATGAAAATATTTTTTATATGTATAATTTAATTCCTAAAGTCTGCAGTGTTTTAACTTTTTTCCAAGGCTATGAGTGTGGGGGTGGTGCTCGAGCTGACGGTGATGAGTATGGTACTCGTAATTTTGGCTAAGGACGAAAGCGAGTGGGAGAGTGAGAGGCGAGGCGAGGTAAGAAAATAAATAAATAAATTGATGCCAGCCTGCTGTGATGGATTCAATTTAATATTATGAACCAGAAGCAAATACACCAGGACAGGCGAAAAAGCGAAAAAAAACGAAAAAGACACAGGCAACGAACGTCCTTTTCCTTATTCCGAATGAAATTGCACATTGAACCAGAACAAATACACTGACATGCCCACCTACTCAACCAACCATAGGAGTGATTTGTGTAGGCAAAGGATTTGTGGCAACATCCTCAGTGTAGCAGAGTAGCATTAGAGGAGGTGGTTGCGGTGGATGGATGGGTATGTACGGGTGGGTGATGGTTTCAACATGTGTCTGCAATGGCTTTATTTCACACACTAAATTTGTTGCTCTCTTTTTTCACGCCGAAAAATTCTGTTACCGGAAGCATTTAATTGAAATTTATTGTTTTTTCTTCCTCAAACAGAATTTTTAAATTGAACAGTTTAATGTATTTTCCGCAAATTAAAGTGTTCTGCTCTGGCTGGTTGCTGGCTCTATAATTCCCATGTGTGATGTGAGGCATGACAATATGCTGAAATAATTAATCTTAATATTGTCTATTGAAACTATCGAAACAAATCCTTCAAACATTCTAATTTTTCCCCATTCACACTCTGACAATAGAAAGAACTGCAAGGGAGTAGACAACTATAAGGCGCGCTCTTACACATCAAATCCTTACAAATGATGTCAAGATTTTCTTGATGTAAAAATACAATGGTGATGGAAATTATAGCACTAAGTCGACGGAATAAGATATTTCTATCAATAATTATTAGCTATCAGTTCATCTTTATCGATATACTAAAAACATACAAAAACAGTCTTACTGCTGAAACAGCAGAAAAAAATCTCCTAAAATAGCAAACATCCTGCTGATATTTCTGCAGGAATATATATGTAGGATTCTCTGCAAAACGGGGCAAAATTTAAAATTTTTGTCCCGATTTGTTTTCCTATTTTAGAAGTTTATGTAAGTACACAATGAAGTGCTGAAAGGCAGATGGGTCTCAAGCGCCGTTTCCACACAAGGCGGGGATTTTGGTTACTGCAACAGCCTCCTAATATTTTTTGATCCGTAATCGAAGTGAAGGAACGAAGACCATTTTTCTACAAAATCACAATTTTGGTATCTCAAACAATTCTAAAATTGTTTTGAAAAACATTTCATGGAGCAACGACAAATGGAACAGGAGTTCTAGAATTATTTCCAAAATAAATAGATTTCCATCCACTGTCTGTTGCCAGAAGATATTAACCTTTTCGTTCTAAGATTGTTGTAATAAAGCCAAATTAAAACAAATAAAAATATTGACAAAATACTTTTTAAAATAAATAAATTTTTTTATTATTTAAAACCACGCTTATAAGGCAAGGCTACCAATACGTTTACATATCGAAATAATACTTCAAGTCAATTCAAAAAATTAATATTCTTATATTTATATTTTCAAAAAGTTTAAATACCATAAATAGTGGCTGCTACAGTTGGTTGTATTTCCATTCTATTTTAATTCCAAAAGTACAAATTTTGAAAATCCATTATCTCACGTAGTGCAAAATAACCTAACTTTATGATTCAACCAATTTTTGCCGTAAAAGTACGAATTTGGAAACATCCTTTATTTTTCGTGTCTATGTAGTCAGAGGAATGAATGTATACACCGAATTCCATGATTCTAGCTGCGGCCATTTGGTTGGTACCATTTTTTATCTGACTGATAGACACGAAAAAAACGGATCTTTCGAAATTCGTACTTTCAAGGGCTACAATGACTACGGAGGTATAAAAAATAGTACCAACTAAACGGCTACAGCTAGAATAATGGAATTTGGTGTGTACATCCCTCTAATTGCGTAGACACGTAAGTAAAGAGATTTTAGAAAGTCGTACTCTTGAGGGGGTTTAAAATAGGAAAAGGGGATAAAAATGGTACCAACCAAATGGCCGCAGCTAGAATCATGGAATTCGGTGTATACATTCCTCTGACTGCATAGACACGCAAAATAAAAAGATTTTTCCAAACTAGTACTTATTACTTCTACTGTAAAAATTGGTTGAATCATGAAGTTAGGTTATTTTGCGCTGTGTATGTCCGTGAGATAATGGATTTTCAAAATTTTTACTTATGGAATTAAAATAGAATGGAAATGCAACCAACTGTAGAAACCACTATTTAAGGTATTTAAGCTTTTTGAAAATATAAATATAAGCGTGGTTTGAAATAATAAAAATATTATACTTATTTGTAAAAATATTTTTTCAATATTTGAATTTGGTTTGGCTATATTAAAAAAGTATATTTTCCTGTAATATTACTGCACTTCTACGAAAAGCGACAGCCTATGTGGAATGCAATCCATGGAACTTAACGCCGTTTTTACTTGTTTTTTGAATATTTGTACTACCTAAAAGATTTTAGACAGCAAAAGTCAAAGCGTAATGTCTCTATTTAAGAACTTTTATCAAACCAAAATGAGGAAGAGAAATATACAAACGAGTAAAGATGCATTTGCACGAATATCTCGAGATGGGATATAAATAAATGTAAAATTTTTGTACATTAGTTAAATTTTTTCCCTATGAAAATGCGATAAAAAAAGTGTTTACAAGAACTTTTAATTTTTTGGTCTTGGTGGACCTTTCCTTGGAAATGCCCATATATAGATAAATTGATATAAAAACCAAAATTATATTTGCTTTTTATTTTTATGACTAATGTCATGTTTGACTTACTCTGGACATTTAACCATGCCATATATCGATAGTAACTGCAGAGAAAAAATTAAATCATGCAAATAACGCACAAATTACCTACGTTTATTATTAGGGTTGTTTTTCTTTAAGCCGGTATAACAAGCTGCGATAACAAAAACGTTAATAAAATTTTAATTTTTTGCTCAAAATAAAAAATACTTTTTCACATTGTCGCCAATTACAATATTAATATAGGGTCCGCCATCTAACGATTTTTTTTAACTATTCAACCGTTGGACTATTATTTGTGGGGTGCTCGAGGCAGCCATTTGAATGAAATTATTTTCCATTATTAACCGGAAGGATTGTACTTTCAAATAAAAAAAGAAATTTGTGAAAATATTCAGTAGTTTTTTATAGCATTTTCAAAAAAATAAAATCAAAATAAATTTTCAAAAAAAAAATATTTTGTATTTGTATAAAATATTTTTTTAACTTAGCCTCGATAACCATAATTTTGACTTACACTGGATAATTATCCAGGCTAAATGCACAATTTTTAGCACAAAATTATTTTTTCAAAATTTGTTTCCACACACACATTGATTTTGCTTTTAGCGACAATTAAAAAACACAACAAAAAACATTGTTAACATTTTAGTTAGATTTTTGTTATCGCAGCTTAGTTATCCAGTCTGAAAGAAAAGCAGCTATAATGTTATTAGGACATAAGATAAAGAGAAAATACAATGAATGGATAATTTAAACAGAAATAATGAATAATTTGGTCAATGTATCAATAAACAATCATTTTTTTATTTATATTTACCATTCCCTTTGATTTTAAACTACAATTACCCTTTAATAGTTGGAAATGCGAAAGTTATCACCTTCAATCACTAACAAAATGTAACGACACTTACAAATAACTTTACGGTGTAAAAGTCTGCTGTTTTCAGCAGACAAAGAGAAAGCAGACTTGCTGCTGAAATAGCAGGTGGATGTTTGCTGTTTTTAGCAGATTTTTTTCCTGCTGTTACAGCAAACAATTGTAGCTGTTTCAGCAACATAATTCTGCTATTGAATAGAATCAAATTATTTCAAAAATCAGCGAATAAAACAATTTTTGCGAATATCGCAACCTATCTCCTTTTTTACAAATAAACACATATCCCAATTTTATTTTAATTAGTTTTTATTATAGTATAAATTATAATTATTTGACATTAATTAAATTGTGCATACCTTCTTCCTCCGCTAAATACAAAAAGTAACGTCAAGTTAGTACTAAACTTACAGTTGCGTAGAACTAACTTCAGTTTGTTTTTAACGGCACTTATAAAAAATAAAAACTGAGTCAATAAACACTGGCTGCTCTCAAGAAATCGTCAAGTAGTGCCTTATGGCACCGTTTTGATAAAGGTTTACCCAGATTCGTTCAAAAACCACAATTTTTACTCGTTTTTATTATCCGCTGTATGTATTACTTTTTGTATCTGCACTAACGTATACGAAGTCTCCGCTAGAAGGGTGATTAACAACGCCTGGTTGTATATATTGCTTTGAAAAATGTGGAATAATTGCTAAAGACGCTGCGTTGACGGAATATCTTTATAACCTTATTCATTACGACCCACTAATATATCGGACTCCACAATTAGTTCCCGCAATTTGGTAAACATTTTAGTTCCAGCTGTGAAACTGTCTGCAATAAATGAAGACATTTGATTAGATACATGTAATTTATTCAATGAAATGTCCCTTTTGATATTTCTTTCGAATTTTATTTGCGGTCGTTTGCCTCACAATAGGTAAAATTGTTTGCTTTAGTAAAATAAATATTTACAACAAATTCAATGAACAACATTGTCTAACACATACAAATACTTACCTTGTAATCCCATGGAAAGCTTTAGTTTCTTTTGGCAGTAACTTTATGCATTTTTTTCTTATCCACTTATCGATGACGTCGATAGCTATGTTATATCATTTTAAAGGTGTTCGGAATTTTTGATTTATGGTAAAAAATTAACTTTCTAATTCTGTAATGGACTACTAGATATATTGTTTATAGGAGGTTTAGACATTAATGCTAAAACGCATTGCGGAAAATGTGAGATAATGTGTTTTACATACTCTGGTGTAGAACCACAAATGCAAAATTATGTGCAACGCGACGTTTTGCGAAAATATTAATATTCTGTGTTTTTAAAATGACATTTAGAATACCTTTCATAAATTGTACGTGCTTCATTACCATTGCAACAAAAAGTTTAATTGTAAAAACAATCATTTATCTGCTTAGATAAATGAGTCTGCTAACCATTTTTGGGCGAATGGAGTTGATTTATTCTTTCAAATTCCGTAAATAGCTTCTTGATCTCTCTATGGAGTGATTTATATTTTATATACATTTCAACATGGTTCTTCGTCAGTTTTGGATAATTTTCAAGAAGACTGCTTACTTCTCTACTTTTCTGCTAGAGATTTCCTCATGCAAAAAATTCCAGTCAAAAAACAAAAAAAAAAACTATTATTATTATTACTTTAAGGGCATGCTAATTTTATTTTGCGTATATATCAATGCATTTACATTATTTATATCAACGAGCATATCATTATTTGTGCTGCAGTTTCAGACTAGTGAATGGTAATCGAGGACAAGAATCGATTCTCGATTCCCGATCAACTATTTTTGAATCCGATTCTTAGAATCGAAGAATCGGACCTGAGAATCGATTCTTAATCGGAATCGGTAGAAATGTTTAACCATAAATCCCGAGAGGTATAATTTTAACTAACTAGTACAGAAAATGCCCACAATAACAAAGTTAGGGTACTTAAGAACGATATACACGCTGTCCAAATGTGTTGATAGCCTTTTCCACAGATGCGAGAATGAACTTTAAATTTATTTTAATATCTCCAATCCATGGTGGAGAGTATAGAAGAATCGCCGAACTTTACGCATTTTTAATTGTTTTACACTAAGGTGCTCTTCCTTAATCGACTATTCTGACTATTTTTGGAAAACGTTTTTCTTATAGATTTTTTTCCGATCTATTGAATGATACCATCGCAAATATATATAATTTAATGTTCACCTTTACTTTTAGGAATTAAAAATAAATTTAACATTTCGAAATCTGCGGTCACTTTTATTTTTTAATATTTTTAGAAGAAAATTGTCTATAAGTTTATCAAATTTCAAACTATTGCTTTTCTTCGTTTTTGAGATATTGTATTTTAAAGTTAGTTTCACATTTTTTCGCCTAGACTATGTTTTGACATTTGTCACTTATTTTGAGGTCTTTTAAGTACTGATGAATTCGATCATGTTTTGTGTAATATTTCATCAAAACTAACACATTCTAATTAACACTAACATGAAAACACCTATAATAAGTTGTTCTGATAGTACGTACAAAGTTAGTACATACTTTTTGGGTGTTTTTCATTAAATTAAATTTCGATTCCCAATCATCGATAATCGATTCCAGTATAAAGTTGGGCACATGTAATCGATTCCAAAAGAATCGTTTTTGAGCCCTCAGAATCGATTCTCGATTAGAATCGGAATCGATTTACCATTCACTATTTCAGACAGTATGTGTGCCTAATGGATATATGTATAGCTAAATTAGTGACACTAACTGACAGCTAAAACCGATCGTTACCGCTAAATTCAGATTATTTTGTCATTGTAAAGGACTCGGAGTAAACTATTTTTGAGGACTATCAGAAATTTCGAAGATATAGTCTATCATCGTCGGGTATCATCGGAAAGAATTTAGAGAAATTGAATAACTATTTAACGGATTCATCAACCCACTTTGAGCCAGTTGAATATATTAAACATGCCTTTTAGAAAATATAATGCATAATGCAGACAAATGCTAATTGTCTCGGACTAATAAAAATATAAGACCCGGCGCCATTAATCTTTTTTAATTTTAATTAACAGCAACTATTTTCAGCAGCCAGCAAACTTTTAAGCAGTGTGCCTGCTGAAGCAAAACTGCAGATAATTTGCTGTTATAGCAAACAATTTGCTGTAATAGCAGAAAAAGTACCTGCTGATGGCCAGCAAACTATGTCTGCTGTTAATAGCAGTCTTTTTATTCTAAGTGTACTTAACGCTTACTACTCTCTTAGTTACCGAGTAAGATGGTGCCAGATTTTTATCTCAGATTTTTTTTAAATAAAACCAAGGGATAAAAATGTTATCAAGTCTCTTAATTGCAAGCTAGTAAGCCCAATCGAACAGGCCTTCTGTGTTTATACCCCGTATGATTATTGTCTCATACAAAATCTTTCCAGTGTTATGAAGTGTCCTCACGTAACAAGGGTTTCCATTTCTCCAGCCTTAGTTTCTTCTAGATGAAATAACCTCTGTAGTGTGCTATTCCTTGGCCCACGACTGCAGTAATTGATGTATAGTTTCTCTGTTGGATGGACGTTACGTTAAAGTGACAATTAAATAAATCAAGAAATGAGATTATTGTGTCAAACATAATAAATACACAAAAGCTCTGGCACATCCAACAGCCACGACGACAAAGGTCCTTTTCACATGCTGTGAAGGATTTCGTTCACACACACACCATGAGTTTGTCCTTTCTGTATGTGTGAAGTAAAAAAACGAAAAGACAAATGAAGGCTAACGAAAAAAACAGAGAAGCTAAAAACAACGTTGGAACAAATGAAAGGATACTAAAAAAGAAGCTCAGTAATTTTTAAACTTTAGTAATTAAAATGACATCGACACAGTCGTGATGCTGCACGATGACCATGAAGATGAAGATGGCCATGCTGGTGGTGTTGCAACAACATTGCTGTCTATGCGTTGAGCTGATTCAAAAAAAAGTTTATCGCACTCAACCTTAGCCATTGAGGCCAGACATACATACACACTCGTACATATGCAACACCAAATGACAGGACTGCTCGCATGTTTTAATTAAAGTCTCAAACATTTCAAAGTGTTGTTGGTTGTTCAAATCCTGTCATTAGAGGATTTCTCACTTAAACGTTCACTTGGCTTTGATGGTCTTGTTGGTTTAATTAGTTTTGTGGCTTCGCAAATTTGTATATGGGGCTTTATATAAGGCTCCACTTCAGCAGCAGAATTTAATTATATGTCAACATTACACGTATGTAAAACTAAAATAATCATAAAAAAAAATTAAGAAAAACTAATTCATATTGCAAAATTGCGTAACATCTTCAAAAAATGAGATATCATGACGAAATTTATGTAGACAAAATGTCTCCGAAAAGAATTGCTAACAAATTTTGATTTTTTTTCCAACAAAATACCCCAATAAAATATGTTCCAAAATTTGGTATGTTTTACTAAAATGGTAAAAAATTCTCCCCTCACAAGGACTAAAAGTACCCATAATAACCCTAATATTTTAGAGTATTTAAGCCTATTTTTTCAATATTTCTTGTACTTACTTGATATTGGGTATGCGCATTCCCGCTGTAACAAAAACGTGTTTTTTATTCGTAGGGGGTGAAATGGGGCAAAAAGAGATAAAAATGATACATATTATAAACGGCAACAGCTAGAAACACGAAATTAGATGTGTACATTACTCTAATTGAGTAGATACATAATATAAAAATAGTTTTTCCAAATTCGTACTTTAAGGGGTAAAATGGGAATAGAGGAATAAAAATGGTACCAACCAAACAGTATACATTCCTCTGATTGCGTAGACACGTAAAATAAACGGATTTTTCGAAATTCGTACTCTTTGGGATTCAAATGGAAAAAAGGGGATACAAACAGTAACAACCAAATGACCGCAGCCAGTGTCATAAAATTCGGAGTATACATTCCTCTGACTGCATAGACACGAAAAATAAAAGATTTTTCCAAATTTGTACTTTCAAGGGATACAATGGGTACAGGGGGATTAAAATAGTACCAACTAAACGGCTATAGCTAGAATAATGAAATTTAGTGTGTATATCCCTCTAATTGCGTAGACACGTAAAATTAAGAGATTTTAGAAAGTCGTACTCTAAAGGGGGATAAAAATGGTACCAACCAAATGGCCGCAGCTGGAATCATGAAATTCGGTGTATACATTCCTCTGACTGCATAGACAAGCAAAATAAAAAGATTTTTCCAAATTCGTACTTTTTACTTTTACGGCAAAAATTGGTTGACTCATGAAGTACGTAAGGTGGTGGATTTTCAAAATTTTTATTTTTTGGAATTAAAACTGAATAGAAATACAACCAACTGTAGCACCCACTATCTACCAATATTTATGGTATTTAAGCTTTTTGAAGATATAAATATAAAAATATTTATTTTGTGAATTGAATTGAATTGCCTTATAAGAGTGGTTTGAAATAATAAAAATATTATATTTAAGGGTTATGCTGAAGTCTTCAGCAGAACCCAAAATTAGCAAAAAGGCAAAGTGAGCCCTTTATTGTTGCAGCTAAAAGTTGACTGCGCAGTTTCGATGGGCGCTACCCCATCTCGTCAGAACTTTCGCAACGAATGTATGTCTTTGACTTAAATCAGGGTTCATATTAGTACCAGCGGTCACATACGACAAATGAGAAGCGCTGATAAACAAAATATTCTACCGAACCAAGTCGACACACTGATTTAAGTCAAAGACATACATTCGTTGCGAAAGTTCTGACGAGATGGGGTAGCGCCCATCGAAACTGCGCAGTCAACTTTTAGCTGCAACAATAAAGGTCTCACTTTGCCTTTTTGCTAATTTTGGGTTCTGCTGAAGGCTTCAGCACAACCTTTGGCCTTAAACCAAAATAAATGACAACACATACAACATAACAGACCAACAATACATACAAACAACAATATTATATTTATTTACAATTTGTTTTCAATATTTGTATTTGTTTTGATTTGGCTATATTAAAAAATTGGCATTTTCCTGTAATGTTACTGCGATTCTACGAAAATCGACAGCTTCTTTAGAATGCAATCCATGGTGGAGGGTATATAAATTCGGCCCGGCCGAACTTAACGCATTTTTTACTTGTTTTATTTACCGCAGGGATGGGGTAATACTTCTTGACTAAGATGTCAATATATGTGGTTACAACATTTTCTAACCGGTGATTTGCGATTTGAAAATTTGAATAAAAAAAATTTGTGGTATTGAAAAATTAGCAATTTTGGAGAGTGTCAATTGCGGCGATACCTTGAACAAAATGATTCAAGAAGGACTTTTAGCGCTTCTTATGAAAAATAAAATGAAAAAAGTCTTCTTTATGAAAAATAAAACTTCAATTTTGTACGGGCTAATTTGGTCAACTTTTTATTGAAATGAAACTAATTTATTCCGTCGCAATAAGTTGAAACGTTAAGTTCTTTGATATTAGCATTAAGTTCTACTGTGATTTTTACATTTAGTTATTATTATTTATTTTAATTATACTTAATTGTAATTATACTTAATTTAATTATACTAATTGATTTTCAAATAAACAGACCCCTGAAGAAGCTGGAAACAAGCCAGAGAAACGTTGGGTAAAAAATGAAATAAATTAGTTTCATTTCAATAAAAAGTTGACCAAATTAGCCCGTACAAAATTGAAGTTAATAAGAAAACAACATTGGTCATAACAAAATAACAAAAATAAAACAAATTTGCATCAGCAGGAAGAAACGAAATTAAAAGGAATTTAATGTTGTCGCCTTTCTGAGAAAGATGAAACGATAAAAATTGGATTTTTTCTGAAAGTTTTGTTTAGACGCGTATAACTTCTAATTGAAGTACCAGAATTTCAGAGGGAATCGAACTGCATAAACAATTTGAAAATCGGGCGGTGTAGTATTAAATAAATTACTGACAGCTGTTTCCCACTTGAAAAATAAAATAACGACAAATTTTTAATTAGCTCCGTTGACATAACCGACTGTTAGTGATTTTGTGTTTGTGTGTGATTGGACTGCCACTAACTAAGCTACGTGAAGACGGCAAACACCTATGGTGAAATTGGGGCATATCGGTTCAGATTTAGATATAGTTTCCATAAAAAATTCGGTCCCGATTTTCTTTTTCCCCTCTAGAAAACACTTATTTTAACCGATTTTCATGTTTGGCACAAAATCTTACATTTGAACAGAAAACATCTGTGGTAAAAGTGAGTCGGATCGGTTCAGATTTAAATATAGCTCCCATACAAATTTGTCGATTTTTGTCGATCGATATAGGCTTCCGATTCGACCATATATTTCAACTAGAACAAGTAAGGAAAGGCCAAGGTCGGGATGGGCCGACTATATGATACACTCCACTTTCAATTCAAATACAATTCAATTCGGTAAAAAAGTAATAACGGGAAGAATTTTTGTATGTTTCCTAATCATAGGATAATATGACCTGGTCCAATTTGTCAAATCGAGAAGAATATATGTATTGGGGCTATATCCAAACTTGTAATGAAGTGATTACCTTTCAAAATAAGTTCTTCCACTTCAACTATAACGTGTTATGCTCAATTTGAACAAATTCGGTGAAAATACGCGGTTTCTGGAAAAAAGTCAATCCTGGATCGAAATTTGTATGGGAGCTATATGTAAATCTGAACCGATCTGACCCATTTGCACCATGGGTGTTTCTAGTTGATCTATAAGATATTTTGCAAGATTTTAAGAAGATCTGTTAAACTATGTGGTTTCTGGAGCGGAAAAAGTCAAATTGGGAGCGAAATTTGTATGGGAGCTATATATAAATCTGAACCGATCTAACACATTTCTACCACAGGTGTTTCTAACTATATTATAAGATGTTTTGCCAATTCTGAAGAAAATCTATTAAAATAGGTGGATTCTAGCCTGGAAAAATTCAAATTGGGATCGAAATTTAAATCTGAAGCGATCTAACACATTTTTACCACAGGTGTTTCTAATTGAATTATGAGATGTTTTGCCAATTTTGAAGAAAATCTGTTAAAATATGTGGTATCTAGAGTGAAAGAGTCAAATCGGGAGTGAAATTCGTATGGGGCTATATCTAAATCTTAACCGATTTTCTTCAAATTAAATAGCGAAATTAAACCCGAAAAACTTCGTTGTGCAATGTTTCGTTTGGTTCTGGCTACAATTGCGACCTGTATCGTTATTACAAGAATAGATGGACAGACAGACGGGCTAAATCGATTCAAAAAGTAATTCTAAGTCGATCGGTACAATTAACAATGCACAAAAACATAATACTCTCGTGGAGTGTATAAAAACCTTTAGTGAATGGGGGCCACTTCGTTTCAGGTTTTAATACCACCCTCATACAAATGTCCTCCCCGATTTAACTTTTTCTCTCTCAATATATTACAGATATAATTTAGCAGAACACGTTATATGTCACGTTGTGAACGAGGTCACGTCGGTTTACTTTTTTCCCCGAATTCAATTGTAATTGGGTACAAAGTGGAGGGTATCATATAGTCGGCGACGACCAACTTTAGTCTTTCCTTACTTGTTTTTGCTTAATTTGCTGATTATATAAAAATTAATTCAAGCTAGCTTGACAGTAGCCGACTATGTCATGGTGGTATACTAAGTATGTCATTCCGTTTGTAACACCTTGAACTATCGACCTGAGATCCCATAAAGTATATATGGGCATTTCCCTGGTCACATACGTGACAGTCGTACGTTTCAAAAGGCATGAAAAACAAGGAAACAAGGCGTTAAGTTCGGCCATGCCGAATTTTATATACCTTCCACCTCGAAATCCATTTCACAGTATTACCCGCCAAGTAGACGTAGACTTTACATAGATGCCATATTAGGTGCCATATTAGGAAAATTGTGATTTTTATGCACATTACTGTATTTTTTTACTATTTGAAGCTATAGTATAGGTACACTTTTGAGGACTGTTTCATATCCACTACTATAATATAATACTGCAATTGTAATCAAAAACTGAACATGAGACAAATCAAAAAGTGAACAGTTAAGCAATATACACACCGAATTGCATTACTATAGCTGCAGCCGTTTGGTTGGTACCATTAGCCGCCTAGAAGTACAAATTTCAAAAAATTCCTTTTTGTTCCACGTCTTCACAGTCAGATGAATGTATACACCGAATTTCATGATTACAACTTCAGAATTTTGGTTGGTACCATTTTATCCCTCCTTTTCCAATTCTATCCCTTAAAAGTACGAATTTTGAAAAATCCCTTTATTTTAAGTGTCTATCCCTCTATTTAAGTGTCTGTGTTGTCGAATCATTCGTATTATTTTTATCCCCGTTTGCCCTTTTTCCGCCTAAAAGTACAAATTTCGATAGATGTGTTTATGTTTCGCGACTACAAATTCAACTGAATGCATACACCGAATTTCATGATTTCAATTTCAGCGGTTTGGGTGGTACTATTTTTATCCCCCTTTTCCAATTGTATCCCTTAAAAGTATGATTTTTGTACAAATCCCTCTATTTTACGTGTCTATGCAATTAGAGAGATGTACACACCAAATTTCATGATTTTAGGTGTGGTCGTATCATTCGTACCATTTTTATCCCTCTCTGTCCCATTTCGCCCGCGTTACACTATTGATGTTTTTATGCTACAAGAAGGGACAAATTTCAAGTGCATATTGAACAAAAATTAAAAAAAAATGCCTAAGTAGTCTAAAAATTAGAATTTTTTGCAGTCCTTGTTAGGAAAAAAATGTCCCCTCTGGGCCGATTTCGCCCAACCGATCTGCAACCATAAGAAACATTTGAAGGAAATTTGAACCTCCTAGCTCATTTCGTTCGGCGGTTAGCGTGCTTTCAACAGACAGACATACAGATGGACATGGCTAGATCGTCTTAGAATTTCAGCAAGACCCAGAATATATATACGTTCTGCAGTCTCCGATGAATATTTCAAGGTGTTACAAACGGAATGACAAAGTCAATACCCCCATCGTTAGGTGGAGGGTATAAAAAGTGAATAATACATGAATGCAACTTTGCACTTTGATAGCCATAAAATTCTAAGACGATCTAGCCATGTTCGTCCGTATGCGTAATCTTGGACGCTTTGAAATACAAGGACTTTTCACTTTTTCTCTTATATTCGCAAAGTTCATCAATCTCATACTATTGCTGCTACTAATTTCAATTGTTCGAACATATTCTTATTTTATTAAGATAAGAAATTTACTATTTTTAAATATAAGACCCTAAAGTAAAATAAATACATACATTTATTGCTGGCCAACAAGTATCGTAGATGTCAAATCTCATTCATACTCACATCTATCTAAATTGTTTGCTCTAACTAAAACATGTTATTTATATTACAAAAATTCGGCTTCGGCCGAAGTTTAGCATTTAGGCTTCGGCCGAAAAAAACGCCTTCGATCGAACTCTAATTTGACATTTGGAAACGCTTTCATAATGGTTACATTCGCATGGAATATGGGCTATATTGTCACACCCCTTCTGGTACCTCCCACACAAAGTTGCATAAACTTTGGTTACAATAAAACCGACATAACATCCATACAGGTAGTCAAAATCATTTGCAATTTGATATTTAAAAATGTTTCTATAATCACTTTAAACCTAAAAATATTTACACTTTAGCCACCACGTTTAGTTTGATTTTTTGCGGTTTTTTAAAATGACAGCTAAAAACTCATATTTCTGAAAAAAAAAAAAATATTAAAAATAAATAGAAGGAATCAATACATTTCGAGAAATGCCTACGTGATGAATATCGGACGAAAAATGACGTCACTGACTCCATGTATGTAAAATAATGTACTACAGGAGATGGATTTTCAGAAACAAAATTTTCAAACTCTTTTTGCGGCGTCAATTTCCTTCCGATTTTCATAATTTATGCATCAATCGAAAGGTATTGACTATTTATTTTTTATAAAATACTACCACCAAATACGGGAAAATTTTTCAGTTGTCAATATGAAAAAACACAAAAAACTACTATAAACGTCCAATAATTCGACCAATAATACTAGGACAAGAATCAAAATTTATTTTTATCGTGTCTATTAATTCAAAAAACATTACATTACACTGGAAAAACATATTTTTGGGGGTGTTTTCAGGAGCGTTTAGCTCACAGACGGCTTGATCTAGGAACGAAATATTTGGCAAATCATCGTTAAACAATCCATACTTTATTTTCGTGGGGTGTTTTGTTTTTTCATTTGTATGGCCCGCGACACAGCCTAATATATATATTTGTAGACTATTAATGTTATAATAATGAAGCAATGAAATTTATTTAAAACAGTGTGTGTAAACAAAATAGTAATACGCATTAAAAATATCACAATTTTCAAAATATGGTACTTCACTTCTTTGTAAAGCACTCCGTGGTGGAGGGTATTTAAGATTCGACCCGGCCGAACTTAACGCTTTTTTACTTGTTTTTTAGTTAAATTGCGGTGCCTAATAAAAAACGTTCTATGACGCTTGTGATAATATAAAAAGTGGCATATTATAAACAAATTAGCACCGAAACAGAGACATTTTGCAATATGAAAACAAGTAAGGAAAGGCTATAGTCAGGCTGGGCCGACTATATGATACACTCCACTTTCCAACCGAATACAACTCATCTCGGTAAAAAAAGTGAAAACGGGAAGAATTTTTGTATGTTTCCTAATCATAGGCTAATATGACCTGGTTCGATTTGTCAAAACGATAAGAATATTTGTATCGGGGCTATATCCAAACATGGAAAAATGTGACTAACTTTCACAATAAGTTCTTCCAGTTCAAATATAAGGTGTTATGCTCACTTTGAAGAAATCCGGTGAAAATTCGTCGTTTCTGGGGCGGAAAAAGTTAAATCGGTAGTGAAATTCGTATGGGAGCTATATATAAATCTGAACCGATCTAACACATTTTTACCGCATGTTTTTCTAGTTGAAATATAAGATGTTTTGCCAATTTTGAAGAAAATCTCTTCTAATATATGGTATCTAGAGTGAAATGAGTTAAATCGGGAGCGAAATTTGTATGGGAGCTATATATAAATCTGAACCGATCTGACCAATTTTTACCACAGGTGTTTCTAGTTGAAATATATGATGTTTTGCCAAATCTGAAGACAATCTGATACAATATGTGGTTTACAGAGCGGAAAAAGTCAAATCGGGAGCGAAATTTGTATGGGAGCTATATATAAATCTGAACCGATTTAACACATTTTTACCGCATGTTTTTCTAGTTGAAATATAAGATGTTTTGCCAATTTTGAAGAAAATCTCTTCTAATATATGGTATCTAGAGTGAAATGAGTTAAATCGGGAGCGAAATTTGTATGGGAGCTATATATAAATCTGAACCGATCTGACCCATTTTTACCACAGGTGTTTCTAGTTGAAATATAAGATGTTTTGCCAAATCTGATACAATATGTGGTTTCTAGAGCGGAAAAAGTCAAATCGGGAGCGAAATTTGTATGGGCTCTATATATAAATCTGAACCGATCTGACCCATTGTTACCACAGGTGTTTCTAGTTGAACTATAAGATGTTTTGCCAAATCTGAAGACAATCTGATACAATATGTGGTTTCTAGAGCGGAAAAAGTCAAATCGGGAGCGAAATTTGTATGGGAGCTATATATAAATCTGAACCGATCTAACACATTTCAACACAGGTGTTTCCAGTTGAAATATAAGATGGTTTGCCAATTTTGAAGAAAATATGTTGTTATATGTGGTATCTAGAGTGAAAAGAGTCAAATCGGGATTGAAATTCGTATGGGGCTATATCTAAATCTGAACCGATTTTCTTCAAATTAAATAGCGTTCGTTGGTTCTGGCTACAATTGCGACCTGTATCGTGATTACAACAATAGATGGTCGGACAGACGGACATTGCTAAATCGATTCAAAAAGTGATTCTAAGTCGATCGGTATAATTAACAATGGGTCTATCTCTCTTCCTTTTGGGTGTTACAAACAAATACACAAAGACATAATACTCTCGTGGAGTGTATAAATAGGTAGAGACCGACATAGAAAACCTGGGTTTCCTAGATTTCCAAAAACCCCGACGGTCGGTCTCAGATGAAAAACCCGTTTGACCCGGTTTTCGGTTTGATCACTCTAGGTAAAACAAGTAAAAATGGCGTTAAGTTCGGCCGGGCCGAACTTTATTAACCCTCCACCATGGATTGCATTCCACAGAGGTTGTCGGTTTTCGTAGAAGTGCAGTATTATTACAGGAAATAAAAATTTTTTAATATAGCCAAACCAAATACAAATATTAAAAAAAAAATAATTTTATAAATAATCAAATCAAAAAATAAATATTCTTATATTTATATTTTCAAGAAGCTTAAATTAAAATTACTGGTAATATTGTTATATAGTCGGTGCTACAGTTGGTTGTATTTCCCATTCTATTTTAATTCCAAAGGTACAAATTTTGAAAATCCATTACCAGACGTACGTAGTGCAAAATAACCTAATAACCATGATTCAACCAATTTTTGCCGTAAAAGAAAAGTTACGAATTTGGAAAAAAAACTTTCTATTTTGCGTGTATATGCAGTCAGAGGAATGTATACAACGAATTCAATGATTCCAGCTGCGCCCATTTGGTTGGTACCATTTTTATACCCTCGACGTTTCTACACAATTAGAATTTCATCACTCTAGCTGTAGTCGTTTAGTTGGTACTATTTTTATCCCTCTGTACCATTGCATCCTTTGAAAGTACGAATTTCGAAAAATCCGTTTATTTTCCGTGTCTACGCAGTCAGAGGAAAGTATACTCCGAATTGCATGACTATAGCTGCGGTCATTTGGTTGGTACTATTTTTATCCCCTTTTTCTATGTTGACCTCAAAAAGTATGAAATTCCAAATATCAGTTCATTTTCCGTGTCTACACAGTCAGAGGAATGTATACTCCGAATTTCATGACTCTAGCTACGATCATTTGATTGGTACTATTTTTATCCCCTTTTTTCATTTTAACCCCAAAAAGTACGAATTTTGAAAAATCCGTGTATTTTACTCGTCTATGCAATCAGAGGAATATATAAACCGAATTTCATTATTCTAGGTGCAGCCGTTTGGTTGGTACCATTTTTATCCCTCTATTCCCATTTTACCCCTTAAAAGTACGAATTTGGATACTTTTGTATTATGTATCTACTCAATTAGAGGAATGTACGCACCGAATTTCATGTTTCTAGCTGTTGTCGTTTAATATGTACCATTTTTATCCCATTTCACCCACTACAAATAAGAATCACTTTATGGTGCACGTTTTTGCTATAAGGGGAATGCGCATACCAATTATCAAGCAAATATAAATAGACATATTCAAAAAACATGCTTAAATACGCTAAAATATTAGGGATTATTATGGGTATTTTTAGTCCTTGTGAGGGAAAATTTTTTCACTTTGGGCCGATTTCGCCCCGTTTCAATCCCAACCGATCTACGACTATAAGACGCATTTATGGAAAATTTGAACGTTCTAGCTCCTTTCGTTTAGATGCTAGCGTGCTTTCAACAGACGGACGGACGGACATGGCTAGATCGTCTTAGAATTGTATGACGATCACAGTGTCTCATGTCGATATTTCAAGGTGTTACAAACGGAATGACAAAGTTAGTATACCCCCATCCTGGAGGTGGAGGCAAAAATGGATATAAATGCTTCCAGCTAATGACATTGCCTAGTAAGCTGAATTTCGGTGTGTACATATCTCTAATCGAATGAAGACGTAAAATAAATCCGAATACCAAATATAATATAAAAACGTATCGAATACCTGTTTTAAAAAAAACGCGGTTTAATCGGTTTTGCACAATTATTAAAACCGAAACCCTGTTATTTATATTATGAAATTTCGAACCAAATTTGAAAAATAACTTTAGGTTAAAATTTTGGACTTGGTCCAAAAACCCAGTGAAGTGATACTACTTTTCTGGTAAATATGTATACCATCCAAATTTAACTAAAATTAGACGACCTATATTATCGGATACAGTTAATTGAAGCTAAATCAATGGTATTTAAATAACACTAGTCAACAGTCAAAATGTACTCGGGATGCGATAATTTTTTCTGTGTAGATAACCTTGACATGAGCTCGAAAAACGCAATAAATTTTTTTTTTCGTTTGGTTTTTGTTTTATTTTTTTTTTTTTAAATTTTAAAATTTTTTTTTTGTTTAATTTGTTTCGTCCGGCATAACTCGGGAACCACTAGCCCGATTTAATTGAATTAAATTTTAAAAAATTTAAAATTACAATTCCCTTAATCTGTTCATATATTGTTTTCGTATACAAGCAACAGTTTCCAAGTTAAAAATGAATATATAAAGGAAAAAACTTATTTTTTGCCTAAAGATTTATTTTTTTTTTTTTAAATCCATAAAAAATCCAAAATGAAAAAAAATGTCAAATCTTATTACTTTTACGTAAAGTCACATAACCTATGAGCAAAATGAGACAAAGATCATGAAAATCGATGCACGCGTTTCGCTTTTATTCGCAATTGAGTAAAGGTATGAATTTCAAAAATTTGCTCGACATATGCACAACTTTGTCTATGGTAAGGTTTTTTCTTTTTTTTTTATTCTCAGAATTAACAAAACGGAATAAACAAAGGGTTATTTAATTTTTATGATTGCGTAAGCAAAGTAATAAACGCTAATAAATGTGCGTGAACAATTAAAAGGAAAAAAGGAAAGGGGACTTTTTTAATTATTTGGGTTTTCCGTTGGCTACCTGTATGATTTTTTTACAGAAATGCAACCCACATTTAAGGGTGGTCATTATTCGGAAAATTTAAGACTCACACATGGTGAAACAGGTATGTAGCCACCGTAAAAAAATATACACCCATTTATAAGTACCTGTCAGTAAAATACTAAACAATACACAGTATAAATAGGTCTTCATTGATCGATTTTACTCATTCAACAAGTGTCGACGAACGCGATAGTTAAAATGAGCAAACGTTCGCGAGGATTTGAATGCAATACCAATCCAAGTAATTTTTGTTACATGTGCGGAGAATACGTTTCTGAAAAAACAAGCGTTGTTTTTCACATGCCATGTAACAGATTGCTACTTCTGTCTTAGCAAAAAAACAGGCGTGGGAAAAATATACGATGGACTTACGCTGCTGTTTCAACAGTGAATTTTCCAGTGCCATTTTGCGAAGAACCAGTGGACCCGCAACCGTCCGTTTCAAGATGGGCATCTAATAATGAGGCGATACATCCAACATCAGATCCGGAGACAGTAGAAACCACATCAGAATGCGAGTCAACATATACATTGCATGGAGGTCAACGCTTATGTTCCCAAGCAGAACTGAACGATTGGGTTAGAGAATTGAAACTCTCCAAGGAAGATGCAGAGTTGCATGCATCGCGCATGCAACAGTTCGGTTTCTTGGCTCCTGGTGTGGTGACAACAATCTACAGGAAGCGTCATGAACCATACGCAAGGTACTACACAAAAAAAGACAACATCTGTTTTTGTAAGGACATTCCCGGATTATTTGGTGAACTCGGGTACTCTTACGATCCAGGAGAGTGGCGTCTTTTCATCGACAGCAACAAGCAGAGCCTTAAAGCAATTTTACTGCACAACGGCAACGAGAAACCTTTGATTCCAATTGCTCATGCCGTTGACACCAAGGAAACATACGAAGTCATGGACAATCTACTAAAGTGCCTTAACTATGAGAGGCACGATTGGAAAGTTTGTGCCGACCTTAAGGTTATCGGTATCCTTTGTGGATTACAAGGTGGATTCACAAAGTACTGTTGTTTTCTCTGCCTTTGGGACAGCCGCGATCGTCAACATCATTACACCAGGAGGAGTTGGACAGAAAGAGTTAACTTCATCCCCGGCAGCGACAACGTGAAATATACACCCCTCATAAAAAAGGAAAATGTTTTTCTCCCCCCTCTTCACATAAAGCTCGGACTCATAAAAAACTTCGTGAAAGCTATCAACAAAGATGGCGAAGCGTTCGCCTATTTAAAAACCATTTTTCCTCACCTTTCATCGGCAAAGATTAAGGAAGGCGTTTTCGACGGTCCGCAAATTAAAAAGTTGTTGCAAGACCAACAGTTTGAACACATTTTATCACCAAATGAAGCTGCAGCTTGGAACTCATTTCGGCAAATTGTTTCCGGATTTCTTGGAAACAACAAAAGCTCAAATTACAGAGAGATCGTCGAACAACTACTCCAAAATTATAAAAAAATTAGAGCAAATATGTCGCTTAAGATACATTTTCTACACTCGCACTTGGACTTCTTTCCGGACAACCTGGGCGATGTGAGTGACGAGCATGGTGAGCGTTTTCATCAGCAAATGAAAGAAATTGAGCACCGATACCAAGGATTTTGGAACGAAGCTATGATGGGGGACTATATCTGGTTCCTGATAAGAGAAACAGACCCACAACAATATAAAAGAAAGACAAAAGCACATAATTATTTTTAATTTGGAGGTTTTTATTTTTGTGTTTAGATATTTTTTTTTAAACTTTTTTATAATTAATTAATGTTGATATCCTTAGGATAATTTCTTGTACATATATCGAATTGTTTTTTAATTTAAAGTCATATATTTTTGTCACCCAACAAATTTTAATTTTTTTTTGTAATAAAAAAGAAAAGACCTTACCATAGACAAACAACCTTTACTCAATTGCGAATAAAAGCGAAACGCGTGCATCGATTTTCATGATCTTTGTCTCATTTTGCTCATAGGTTATGTGACTTTACGTAAAAGTAATAAGATTTGACATTTTTTTCATTTTGGATTTTTTATGGATTTAAAAAAAAAAAAATTAAATCTTTAGGCAAAAAATAAGTTTTTTCCTTTATATATTCATTTTTATCTTGGAAACTGTTGCTTGTATAGGAAAACAATATATTAACAGATTAAGGGAATTGTAATTTTAAATTTTTTAAAATTTAATTCAATTAAATCGGGCTAGTGGTTCCCGAGTTATGCCGGACGAAACAAATTAAACAAAAAAAAATTTTTAAAATTAAAAAAAAAAAAAATAAAACAAAAACCAAACGAAAAAAAAAATTTTTATTGCGTTTTTCGAGCTCATGTCAAGGTTATCTACACAGAAAAAATTATCGCATCCGGAGTACATGAAATTTTTTTCATTTTGTTGAGTAGTGTAATCAATAATAAAATAATGTTCCATTCTCATTCCGATCATCCCTCTCTCTTGCATCTTTTTTATCAGATTCTATTCGAAAAAAAGTGATTAAATTTGTATTTCATTTTCTCTGGCTTTTGCTGACCTTTTGTTAATTTATTTAAATCATTGGCGAGTGTCAATTGACTCCATTACATTTTCCATCAGCCCATATCCTTACATCCGTCGCCCCCCTTCGGTCGCTCGTGCTAGTGTTGATGTAATGGCCAAAGGGCGATGTGTAGCATCATTAATCACAATCTGATGATGTGATGTGTGGTGAATCGTTGAACATATGTTGGGACAAAATCTTCCACACGCCCACACTCTGTCTCTGTAGCCGTTACCATTGTTGGCCGCACAAAGAAATCGATCATTTAACATGGCACAGCTAATTGTGACGATTTAAAGGATTACTTTGAAATTGTTCGGAATTAATGTGTGGATTTGGAAAATTGTACCCTGAAGCGAATGAAGAGGTGTTTAGTACAATTTTGTGCGTAGACGAGGCTCAAGACGACGCCACTCATGGAAATGTCATGTATCGAATGAGAAAAGTTTTAAATTCGAGATTTGTGTAAAAGAATGATTGATTTGTCATGTCAATGGTAAAAAGAATATAATCGGATAAATTAATTGCTGCACTTAGAATGAAAAGACTGCTATTAACAACAGACATTGTTTGCTGACCATCAGCAGGCACTTTTTGTGCTATTACAGCAAATTGTCTGCAGTTTTGTTGCTGTTAGTTAAAATTAAAAAAGATTAATGGCGCCGTGTCTTATATTTTATTAGTTCGAGACAAATGCTAATGAAATGCATTATCTATATATATATAAAAATGAATCTGTGTTTGTATGTTTGTTGGTTTGTTTGTTTGTTCCTTATAGCAGCCTAAACTACTGAACCGATCTTCTTGAAATTTTCACAGTATGTTCATGCTGAACCGGTGGTGAAAATAGGCTATATAAATTTGTTTTTAATTTTTTCAGTGGGCGTGGCACCTCCCACACAAATTGGGGATTTATTCGTTTTTTTTATAAATTAGCATATTCGGAATACTGTTGCAGCTAGAGTCTTGAATTTTTGTGAAGGTTCACTAATTATTAGTCTGCACAGTTGTGTCAAAAAGGGGCGGTATTGGAAAAGTGGGCGTGGCACCTCCCATACGAAGTTAAAACCTATTATTGAATATTGTCAGTTCTATGACACCTACAGTGCTGAAATTTTGTGTAAGTGCATCTAGCATCAATGTGCATAGTTGTGCCAAAAATGGGCGGTAATGGAAATGTGGACGTGGCACCTCCCATACGAAGTTAAAACATATTATCGAATATGGTCAGTAGTTGTCATTTTGTGCGAGTTGATCCAGTGTAAAGAGTTGTGCAAAGATGGGCGGAAAGCGGACGTGACCCTTTCCATCTGAAATTAAAACCGTTTTAGAGTATTTCGGCACCGAGATGGGCGGAAAATGGCCGTTACCCTTCCCATACGAAATTAAAACCAGTTTTTTGAGTATATTCTACAACGATATTCCTATATTGTTGTGTGAGTTAATTTAGGCAATATACAAATGGGCGGGATTTGAAAAATGGCGCATTTTTTATTTGAATTTTGTAAAATTACACGTTTTCTGTGGATTTTCTTAGCACAATAGTAAAGAAAGGTTATAAAAAGAAAAATATTCATTCGCCAACAGCCGACTTAAGTCAAGAAAACGGATATTATATTAATTTTTTAGTTTTTGTGTTGTTTGATTAGTGAACAATTGATTTTCTATGTGTTTTTAATGTAATGTAATTTCATCTTACGAATGAAGTTTTTTGTTTAGGTAATGGAAAGGAGGAGAATCACATTTAACAAAAAATCAATTTGATTTTGACATTTTTTCAATTATTCGCCGTAAACTAAAGTTCTCCATGGAACATATCCATTTCTTTATTATCTCAGGTGCATATATTACCGACCAGGACAAAAATTAATATGAAAGCAGATTTTAATTTTACCGTTTGTTTTTTTTTGCATGGCGAAGCGGGCGGGGTTCAGCTAGTATTTTCTAAAAAGCATGTTTAATATATTCAACTATCTCACAGTGGGTTGATGGATCCGTTTAATAGTTATTCTATTTCTCTAAATTCTTTCCGATGATACCCGACGATGATAGACTATATCTTCGAAATTTCTGATAGTCCTCAAAATATTTTACTCCGAGTCCTTTACAATGACAAAATAATCTGAATTTAACGGTAACGATCGGTTTTAGCTGTCAGTTAGTGTCACTAATTCAGCTATACATATATCCATTAGGCACACATATATTTAACAGTCTGAAACTGCAGCACAAATAATGATATGCTCGTTGATATAAATAATATAAATGTAAAGTATACGCAAAATAAAATAAGCATGCCCTTAAATTAATAAATAAAATGTTAATAGTTTTTTTTTGTTTTTAGACTGCAATTTTTTGCGTGAGGTAAGCAGTCTTCTTATTAAATTATCCAAAACTGACGAAGAACATAATTGCACATAATTTTGCATTTGTGGTTCTACACCAGAGTATGTAAAACACATTATCTCACATTTTGCGCAATACATTTTTGCATAAATGTCTAAACCTCCTATAAACAATATATCTAGTAGTCGATTACAGAATTAGAAAGTTAATTTTTAACCATATATCAAAAATTCCGAACACCTTTAAAATGATATAACATAGCTATCGACGTCATCGGCGCACACGTCGAGAACGCCCGACGCTATTAAACAGTGAAACACCCTAAAACCCCAAAAAACTGAACAGAACAAGAAAAAATAATAAATTCAGTGGATAAGAAAAAAAATGCATAAAGTTACTGCCAAAAGAAACTAAAGCTTTCCATGGAATTACAAGGTAAGTATTTGTATGTGTTAGACAATGTTGTTCATTGAATTTGTTGTAAATATTTATTTTACTAAAGCAATCAATTTTACCTATTGTGTGGCAAAAGACCGCAAATAAAATTCGAGAGAAATATCAAAAGGAAATATCATTGAATAAATTAAAGGTATCTAATCAAATGTCTCCATTCACAGCACAGTCACAGCTGAAACTAAAATGTTTACCAAATTGCGGGAACTAATTGTGGAGTCCGATATATTAGTGGGTCGTAATGAATAAGGTTATAAGGATATTCCGTCAACGCAGCGTCTTTAGCAAGTATTTCACATTTTTCAGAGCAATCTGCACAACCAGGCGTTGTTAATCAACCTTCTAGCGGAGACTTCGTATACGTTAGTGCAGATACAAAAGTAATACATACAGCGGATAATAAAAACGATTAAAAATTGTGGTTTTTGAACGAATCTGGGTAAACCTTTATCAAAACGGTGCCATAAGGCACTACTTGAAGATTTCGTGAGAACAGCCAGTGTTTATTGAATCAATTTTTATTTTTTATAAGTGCCGTTAAAAACAAACTGAAGTTAGTTCTACGCAACTGTAAGTTTAGTACTAACTTGACGTTACTTTTTGTATTTAGCGGAGGAAGAAGGTATGCACAATTTAATTAATGCCAAATAATTATAATTTATACTATACTAAGAACTAATTGAAAATAAAATTGGGATATGTGTTTATTCGTGAAAAAGGAGATAGGTTGCGTTATTCGCAAAAATTGTTTTATTCGCTGTTTTTGGAAATATTTTGATTCTATTCAATAACAGAATCATGCTGCTGAAACAGCTACAATTGTCTGCTGTAACAGCAGGAAAAAAAGTCTGCTAAAAACAGCAAACATTCACCTGCTATTTCAGCAGTAAGTCTGCTTTCTCTTTTTCAGCAGACAAATTCTGCTGAAAACAACAGACTTTTCTGCTGTTTTTACAGTAAAATTCTTTTGAGTGTGTGAAACAAGTAAAAACGGCGTTAAGTTCGGGGTGCCGAACTTTATATACCCTCCACCATGGATTGCATTCCACAGAGGCGGACGATTTTCGTAGTAGTGCAGTAATATTACAGGAAAATATATTTTTTTTAATATAGCCAAACCAAAATAAATACAAATATTGAAAAAATAATTTTATAAATAAATATAGGGTCCGCCATCTAACGTTTTTTTTTTCAACTATTCAACCGTTGGACTATTATTTGTGGGGTGCCCTCAGCAGCATTATTAACCGGAAGGATTGTACTTTCAAATAAAAAAAGAAATTTGAGAAAATATTCAGTAGTTTTTTTATAGCATTTTCAAAAAAAAAAGTTATTTGTTGAAATATGTGGCTTCTAGAGCGGAAAAAGTATATCATAGGAGACATTGGTATGGGGTCCGCCATCTAACTTTTTTTTTTCAATATTCAACCGTTGGACTATTATTTGTGGGGTGCCCGAGGCAGCCATTTGAATGAAATTATTTTCCATTATTAACCGGAAGGATTGTACTTTCAAATAAAAAAGAAATTTGAGAAAATATTCAGTAGTTTTTTTATAAAATTTTCAAAAAAAAAAAGTTATTTGGCGGACCCTATATTATATTTTATTATTTCAAACCTCGCTTATAAGACAAGGCTTACATATCGAAATAATACTTCAAGTTAATTAAAAGAATAAATATTCTTATATTTATAATTTCAAAAAGCTTAATACCATAAATATTGGTAGATAGTGGGTGCTACAGTTGGTTGTCTTTCTATTCAGTTTTAATTCCAAAAAATAAACATTTTGAATATCCACCATCTATCCACCAACCAATTTTTGCCGTAAAGTAAAAAGAACGAATTTGAAAAAATACTTTTATTTAGCTGCGGCCATTTGGTTGGTACAATTTTTATCCCCTTTTCCATTTTAAACCCAAAAAGTTCGAATTTCGAAAAATCCCTTTATTTTACGCGTCTGCGCAATCAGAGGTATACACCAAATTTCGTTATTTTCGGACAGACGGACGGATAGAATTTTATGACGATAAAGAATATATATACTTTATAGGGTCTAAGGTCGATATTTCAAGGTGTTACAAACGGAATGACAAAGTTAGTATACCCCCATCCTGGAGTTGGAGGGTATAAAAATGAATGTTATTCTACCTTTGAAAGTAGAAGTAATCGGTAGTTTAAATTTAAAATGTTAAAATGCCTGGGACAATATAAAGTATAGGGTGGGCCAATACTTTATAGGGTCCCAGGCCGATATTTCAAGGTGTTACAAACGGAATGACAAATTTAGTAGACCCCCATCCTGGAGGTGGAAGTTATAAAAAAACAAAAAATGAGACTGATTTTAACATACATCTTTTACTCATCTCTTTTTACGAAGTCGAATTTATCGATTTACAAATTTTAAAATAAAATATATTTAAAAATAGTCGTGGGATTTGACAGTTTCGGTTACAATTGAATGAAAAAAAAAATTAGTCAGCTGGGCTCCTGCTTTCACCTGATATAAATACACCTTGAAAGAACTAAACCATTATTGGTCATAGCTAGAGAACAGTGTGAAAAACACACCCTATTGTACACTGCTGATTCACCTGCTACTACTTCGTATGATAATCGCACATAAGGATGAGGGTATATTCATTTTGTCATTCCGTTTGTAACACCTCCAATTATACATATATATATATATCTATATATAAATGAATCTGTGTGTTTGTTTGTTGTGTTTATAGCAGCCTACACTACTAGACCGATCTTCTTGAAATTTGCACTGTATGCTGAACCGGTGATGAAAATAGGCTATATAAATTTTTGATATTTTCAGTGGGCGTGGCACCTCCCACACAAATTGGGGATTTATTCGTTTTTTAATAAATTAGCAAATTCAGAGTACTAGTTGCAGTTAGAGTCTTGAATTTTTGTAAAAGTTCACTAATTGTTAGTCTGCACAGTTGTGCAAAAAATGGGCGGTATTGGAAAAGTAGGCGTGGCACCTCCCATACGAAGTTAAAACCTATTATCGAATATATTCAGTTCTATGAAAGCTACAATGCTGAAATTTTGTGCCAGTGCATCTCGCATAAACGTGCGTAGTTGTGCCAAAAATGGAAAAGTGGCCGTGGCACCTCCCTATTATTGAATATTGCCAGTTCTGAGACACCTAGAGTGCTGATTTTGTGTACGTGCGATTACTGAAAAATAATCAAAAATAATCAAAAATAATCAAAAGTAATCAAAAATGAGTTCGACTACTTTAAAAGATTACTTTTGATTACTTTTGACTATTTTAGATTACTTTTGATTTTTTGTGATTACTTTTGATTCTCTCGAAATCGGTATGAGAGTCATAGTAGTCTGTTTGTCAAAACTTTTGACTTTTCAATATATGTCAGTTTTGATTTGATTATTATTTGATTATTTTTCAGTAATAGCAAGTAATCCTGATTATTTTTTGATTTTTTGTAATCGTAATCAATTAGTAATCAGAAATTGTTGAATAGTGGATTATAGAATCATTACGATTCTTTTTAAAAAGTAATGTAATTGATTACTAATCGTAATCGAAATTTAACAGCTCTGCTATAAAGTATAGATATTCTGGGTCGTGGTAAAATTCTAAGACGATGTAGCTATGTTCGTCCGTCTGTCTGTTGAAAGCAAGATGAGCTAGGAGGTTCAATTTTTTTCTAAATGTGTCTTGTGGTTGCAGATCGGTTGGGATTGAAATCCGTTCATAGGAAAATATTTCCCTAACAAGGACTGAAAGAACTATTGTGATATGTAAGCATTTTGGTGTGCAAGCCCTGTAAGTGGACGTGGTCTTTAAAATTTTCAATTTTATAATAAAGGAACTTAACAATTTATTTAAACAGTAAAAAAAGGTGGTCCGGCAGTTTGTAATAGTAAACAAATATCGCAATTTGTATAAAACATATCATAATTTTCCTAATATGTTTCTGTACTTCTTTATAAAGCTCCTTGGAACCAATAATGTGTGGACTTTACACATTTTTTATGGTACAGAAATTAATGTACATTTTCTTTGTCGGTTTTCGCGCAACAGATATTTTGGTTACAAACGCTCAAAAACAATTTTTCTGGAATTTGCAAGTCAAACTCAAAAGCTCTGTTTACCGGATATACACCATCCTAAATCGACTTATTTCGGATTTTGGAATTTTTCATATAGCGCTGTTCAAACATAAAGATTTATTCTACAACTTGAAAATATATTAAGACGAAAACTTAGCAAATTCAGCAATTTTCGATGGAGAATAAGTGTTATCTGCAATTTACGGTTTTGATCTACTAAATGATACTATATATTAATGTGACAACCCTTCTAACTAGAATCGGATCAAAGTAGTACAAAAATCTTTATGTTTGAACAGCGCTATATGAAAAAATCCAAAATCCGGAATTAGTGGATTTTCGGTGTAAATCCGAACTCAACATAATGCTTTTCATATGTAATCTCAAATAAAATGCAACTCTGTATTTTACATTATTTAGCAAAGACACAATCCCATAGAATTCCTTACTTACAACTGAACACAGCCGTGTGTGTGTAACAAGAGTAAAAAAACATTCGTATGGCATCTGGCATTTGAAAATCGAACTTATGTCATTTCAGTTAGATTTTGCATACAGTGTGACAAGGCTATTAGTTAAAAGACTGGAAACATATGTTTTTCATTGAATTTAAATATGTTGTTCAAGTGTCTCGCATTAAATAGGTGTTCTCATACGGGGACAGAGGGCGGTAATGGGTTAAATCCAATTTAAGCAGCCTATACATTACGCATACATAATTACATAATTACTCTCCCACTTTAAAAAATCGCATAGAAAGTTGTTTCCCGCGATTACACTTATTACAAAAAATAATGCAAAATTAAAAATTATTATACTAAAGAAAATTAAAAACATTAAACACTCGGTTTTAATTTTTGTTCACATTATTTTTCATTTTCTTCGCTTGCCTTGTGAAATATTACCCTGATCGCCAAAAATTGTGGAGTTTTTGACAAATTTCAAAAAATTAAAAAAAAAATCGAATCAGAATTTAAGTACAATCCCCTCTCGAAATCATGTGGGTTTGTTTACACTATGCCACTTTTCTGGAAAGCGAAATGTAAAGGCTGCTTAAGGTCGATTTTCAAATGTCCAATTTGTATGGGATCTTACATTACATCGACATTATAGCCTTGTCACACATCATGCAAAATCTAGCTGAAATGACATATGCTCGATTTACAAATGTCAGAAATTCGGACTTATGTCATTTCGCATGCAGTGTGACAAAGATATAAGATATGTTCGTTAAATCGAGAAATAAGTTATATCAAACACTGATTATTATCATTTATGTAACACAAAAGTATAATTCTGTTCAGATTTCATAATAGGAAATTGAACTATTCAAACACCTTTGTATATAAAAGCCTTGTCACACTGCATGCGAAATCTAGCTGAAATGACATAAGGTCGATTTTCAAATGTCAAATTTGTATGGGATCTGATATTTGTAAATTGACCTTATGTCATTTCAGCTAGATTACGCATGCAGTGTGACAAGGCTATAAGGCTTGTTCTTTTGTTTGTCCAGTGACAACACTGTTACCCAGTGGTTTTTCTTAAATTTATAACAAGAAAAATCTGACAGCAACACAAAGAGATTTGCAAGCAACTTTAGGCCTGTTCGATTAGGCTTAATAAGAAAGTAGCTTTAACAAGAAAGTAGCTTGTAACTCTCTTTGTGTTGCTGCCAGATTTTTATTGTTAATTCATTTAAGAAAAACCACTGGGTAACAATGGTGCCACCTTGTCAAGTATCTTAATCATAAGCTAGTAAGCCCAATCGAACAGGCCTTTTGTTGTTAAGCTAGTAAATTCCATACAAAAATTAAGCTAGGCCCAATTGATGTTATTTTTTGATTTTCTACTGTGATTCAGTACAATTCTTTATGTTTATTTTACGAGAAAGACGCTAAATTGACATATGTAAAATCGGTTGTTTCTGTTTTTATATTGATCGATCACATCATGTACGTTCATTTAGCGTTCGGAAATATCAAGTCGGTGCGAGTGACATTCGCAACAGCTTCGATTTGGCTGCAAGACAATGCCGCACACACCACACCTCAATTTGTCGCAAGACATGGTTGTGTTGGACGGAAAGTTGAAACGTGTCGTCGTTACGTTGCACATTACGATACGTTTTCGGCACTAATTCTATTGTAATTATATTTTCTTGGTTGGCAACATTGGCGAAATTTTTAGTGTTGGCAGTACGTATGTAAAAATTATATGAAGTGAATTTAGAATAGTTTTTAATGGAAAAAAGAAAAAAATCAACTGGGGAAAAAGTGTGAACACGGCCAAAACAAGAATTATTAAAAAATCCAAGAGAAATTGTTTATTTTATGTTAATGTAACCAAGAAAAAGTGAAAAGAAAAAAGAGTAAAAGTGCAAAGAAATTACAACAAAAAATCAGTTGCAATTCGTCGTAAGCAAGGCAGAAAAGAAAAAACAAAGAGGATTAACCAACGACCGACGAACAACATACACACTTACAGCAAAAAAACCCCACATACAAAAAAGGAAAGGTAAATTTCAACGGAATCGTAAACGTTTTAATAATTTTGCACGAGAAATAATTGAAATTTCACCCTTCACCTATCCAATGGAAGTAGGGGGAACGCATAAGATTGGCGATTTTTATTAAGAAATCGCCATTAATGGCACAGTACCTCCGCCCAAACGCAATGGCAATAACACCAGCGGCGACGGCGGCGGCTGAAGCAAACGCAACAACAACAATGGAAAATGAAACAAAACCATTCATGCAACAACACACATAGAGAGACTGAACGACGAACAACCAACCATCTGTCTGTCCGTCCGTTCGACCGACTATTCATCCACTTATTAGTTGGTTGACATAATGCGGGTGCGGGTTGTGGGTTGTACACATTTTTGATATTTTGTTTTTGTTGTTCCTTTTTGAGTTTTCCTGCTGTATTTCCCTTTACTTTTGTTGGGGTATTAAGTAACGAAAATTTGAGTTTTAAACAAATTTATTTATTGTGAGTGGTGCATGTTGGAAAATTGGCAATTTTTGCGTATGTGGTATGAGAGCATTCGCCGAATCATCCCTCTTCTTTTCGATACTTCGACCGTGTCTATTACATGCTTTCGATGCGTTGCGAATGCCACAGTTGCACATCAGGCCAGAACATGTTGCTCTGTTTCCGATTCGAATATAGATTTTATTACCCTTCCTACCAGATTTTACTATTTTTTTGCCACAACAACTATACAGTAGTATCGATGTCAGTCGCACTATTTTTTTTACTTATAATTTATGCATTATTGGTCGCAACAGAGGACGGACGTTAATGGTTTTACTGCTATCTTCTCCAAATTTCGATTAGGTCGCTTGAAAAATCGGATCACGAAATTATCATGACAGTGGCAATGATATCTTCCAACCACTTGTTCAATACCCAGCAGAAGCTCCTGCTTCGTTTTCAGATGGTTAGTAAGGAAAAGATGCAGTATCACTCCCTTATGAGCCTGCCGAAAAAGCTCTGATTTTTGTGGGAATGTCTGGATTTAAAGCAATTTCTCAGGTGCAATAATGGTCCCGGTTTAAAAAAGTGTCTCGGGCGGGATTTTAAAGTGGGTGTCTTTTCACCATTGCAACGTTCTCTACACAATGAACCACAACAAGTAATTTTCTTGTTAAGAGCATGATGTGGATTTTTGTGTGAGTTTTTCATTTTGTTTCATTTATTATAACCAAAACATGCAGAGATTCAGCTCTCTCCATGATTTTATTGCATCCATTTTTTATCATCCATTATTTTAGCAAAGTTTACTTTATTGCACCGTCAGTAGCTCTACCAGGGATATATTGCATCCAAAATCTAATATTTGGTTGCATGGTTTCTGGACAGCGTGAATGTTATTTCTTTGACAAACGCATTTTCGTATGACTGCTAAATTTGAATAATTTCTCGAACTGAGGCATTTTACAGCCTTACAGAGATTTTAAAAACATTTTGAAATAGAGAACTAGAACTGATTTCTGTATGGAAGTTATATCAGTTTAATTTTAACTAAAACTTACGGCAATTTCTGTGGGAGGTAGCAGAAGAGTTATTTTTAGTTGTTTAGTATTTTAGTTGTTTAGTTTAGTCTATAAAATGTTTTTAATCAGTTTATACAGCAAACAGAAAATAATATTGATTGAGTTTATTTTAAAGAATTATTATAGTTGTGCTTTTTCGGAAAGAAAGTCCAGTTTAGATTTTTGATGTATGACATTTTTGATCCGGAATAATGTCTTTAATAAAAAGTTTCGGAAATTTCAAACGATCTTGATAATCTTTTTTATTTTTCTTAATTATGATGATATGATTTTTTTAAGTTTTTTGTTGTGTTGACTATTTCTTATAATTTGCTCATTTTACTTTACCACCATTGTACAATTCGTCTGACACAATCGATTTATTTAATTGAATGCGCATATTATTGTTAAAATGTAAAATTAAACGCTTTATTTAGGCCTTTCTCTCGCAATAGTGCAATTTTTGCACATTTTTTTGTGCACTTTGAGTAAACATTTGGTCTATGGCAATATTTTGGCCGAATATCGAGTTTTGGCCGAAGCCGAATATTAGTCCAGGTTCATATAGATTATCATATCGCTCATTTCGTGCAAGAAAGTTATATCTTCTATTCGGAATATTTTCAGGAGAGCGAGAAATATAAAAAAGACTCAACTAACATTTTTTTTGCAAATCGAGATTTTTGGTTATTTTAACAAAACGCAACAACTTCGGCCATAATAAGCAAAAATATCGATTTGCAAAACAATGTTGAAGTCTATTTAATATTTTGGTAACGATATATAACATGATCGCTGTTCTTAATATAAGCTAACATATTTATTTTATAATTAGAGTTGGGATTGTGTTTGTTATGATTGTAATCTTTATTTCTCTCTCCTGAAAATAGTATATCAAATGAAAGATATGACGTTCTTGTACGGTATGATATATATATATGTATATATATATATATATATATATATATATATATATATATATATATATATATATATATATATATATATATATATATATATATATATATATATATATATATATATATATATATATATATATATATATATATATTTGTCACATAAATATAAGTACAAAGAATACATATAGATTACATAACAAAAGTTCTTGTTCAACGTAGGGCGATTATCTTCTTCGATCATTAGCAAGATTTCTGACTTGATTCCATGTTTTGTTGAGCGCTTCGTATTCCGGTGACCCTGGGGATTCCATTGTAGTGCAGCTTTGGTAATAACGCCGTCGGGTCTTCTTAAAATGTGGCCAACCCACGTCCATTTAAGTTTCTAGATTTCTTCTTCTATTGGTCTATTGTTTGTCAGGGCAAGCAGCGCGTTTGTTGTTATCGTTTTGGGCCAATATAAGCGCAGTATTCTTTTCAGGCACCGATTTACAAACTCTTGTAGTTTTTTCATATTAGCCTGGATGATGCCCCATGTTTAGGAACCATACAACAACACTAAGTTTACGCTGCTGTCGAAAATACGGATGATCTTGTTTGATCGCCATACCTTGTGCATTGCCTGGAAATCTGCCCCTGCTTTGGTTATACGGGCATATATCGTCTTCTGATCCACCGTTTGTTGATATTTGGCTTCCAAGATAACAGAAAGATTCAACGTTATCAATGTTTGTGCCGTTGATTGTCAGAGGTGTTGTGAACTTTGTTTCAATTCGCATTAGTTTTGTATTCTTTATGTTTATTTTAAGACCAATACCTGCCGCGTTTTCTGCTAGTCTGTTCAGTTTATTTTGGATGTCTTCAAAACGGTGAGACAATAGACAGATGATGTCTACGTGGTCAACCTTGTTTTACTCCGGATGTTGTCGAGAGGGCGAACAACTATCTGTCCCATTAAAAAGGACACGGCATGACGAGTTCCTATAGAGTTCATGGATAAGGAGCACGATCTTATCAGGAATACTTCATTCTGAAAGAATATGCCACAATGAGTCACGTGATACGGTATCGAAAGATCGATAGAAATCGACGAACAGCATGTAGAGATGTGTGTTATATTCCTTCGTTTGCTCATTATAATGCGCAATGTGTTGATGTGATCGGCGCATGATCTACCAGAACGGAATCAAGCTTGTTCGCAACGTAACATTGCGATATAAATATAGCTTATATAAAAATAGCTTTAATTGTACTTAGGTTGGAGTGATTTGTGTGGGAAATACTAGAAGGGGCGTGACAATATCTAGGGATGTCAAAAACCGACCCTTTTCATGAAACCGGTTTTCAGTTTGGTAGAAAATTCGCAAACACAAAAAACCGGTTTTTGATATAGACAAAAATGTTATATTATTTTCAAACGTTTTTGAGCTTAAAATATTGTAGATTCGGTTGCAAAAAATCTTCACTATTTCCATATTGTATTGTGCAAGGATCGTAACAGTTGTAAGTACGATATATCCAATAAATTCATATGTTTTTGCATTTCAAAATCCGGTTAACCGGCTTGAAACTATGACGACTAATCCCCTAGTTTAGTTAAATTGTTACCATTTACCACTAAACGAATGGTTCATTTCTTTCGCTTCAGACAAACGAAAATAAGTTGCAGAAGCAGGCTCTAAGTTCTCAGAGGTCTTCTTTTGTCAAGATACTTTTGACAGAAATATTTTTGTCGATAATCTACACAGGCTGTCATCTTTCTTCTTAATCACCCATATCTAATAAGACATGAATTAGCAGCGTTCATTGTTTTCTCATTATCGATGTTGGTCCGTGGTCCGTGAATAATGGATTATTTACATTTGCTATTTTCAATATAAGTTTTCCTTCGTTTTACATTCAAAATGCACTCCACATTCACCTTATCAGCCAGCCATAGCAGACCTAACAAGATATTCGTTCGTTTGCTCTGGTCTCGCCTGTTGTAGTTTTCCATTTCGTTCGGTTGCTTTGATTTAGTTTTTCTTTTTTTCTTTTATTAATTTGCCATCACGAATTTTTCGAAGATTTACTTTATTTAGGCAAACTGTAAATTAAATTAAAAAACCCACTCATCTTATCACATACACACTTGCTCATATTCCGCCGCCTCCAACCCCCCTTCCAGATACAGATTCATGTACAATGACCCAATCCGACTCATCTCTAACGAATCTAATGGCAGACCATGCCACTTGATGCTTTCAATGTTCGTATAACGTGAGGGTTTCTTCAAACAAATTGTGTATGATTTTGTTTAATATTAATTGCGTTTATTTTTAAGAAGGGGAACAAACAAGAAGCATTAATCGGGACGACGGCGACGGCTGTGGCTGCGGCGGCTTCATCATCATGTGCAAGTCGAGCACTCTTGACTCTTTGCCGCACTCAGCCATTCCTCATGCATTCCTCCCCCCAATTTGTTGAAGTTGCAGCCCTCGCAGCTGATGATTTAGTAGTGATAGGAAATACATTTCATTTCCATGATCGTGGTTGTTCCCCCTCTCCCTGGCTTTTGTCGCTTAAGTGTTGGTGGTGGCGGTGGGGAAATCCCTTTTTGTCTTTTCGGAAATTTATCATTATGATGATCTTAGATTTTCCTCCCTCAACAATTTGATGATGCGTTTGTTTGGTTTTCAGTTTTCGGATTTCATTTTTCCTCTGTGTGATCTATTTTCAAAGTTCTTCCCTGGTTTCCATTTTGCGAAAATAACAACAAATGTCGTCATGTTCTCCTTCCTTTCCAGTTTCATTCGCTTCCAACGTTAGTGACAAATTCCGTGTGTGTTTGTTCTATTTTTATCCGTCGTTTGATGTTCACATTTCATTCCGTAGAATTATGTGTGTGTGTTTTGCTGCTTTTTGGCTTTTATTATTATTATTTATTTAAATTTCACTTCATTTCGTTTGGTCTGGTCTGGTTTAGTCTTCACATTTCTTGTGTGTGTGTCAGCCTTAATGGGTTTTTGTGATGTTTATGGTTATTGTGGCACTCCTTTGAAATGCGTATTCCCTTATGTATATTTCAGTATTTTTTGCGAAAGCATACATATAACTTACATGATCTGATCACCTTTTTGGTGGTCATTGCACCGTGGACAAAAGAGTTTCAATTGTATGGTATGTATTAACATTCCATTCGAATCAGAGCGGAAATAATTGCGTACCATGGAAATTCAAATGTTAAGCTTAAATTTAATTCTTACGAATGAAACGACCGACCGATCGACCAATGAAGTTTTTGCTATTCTGGTTCATGGTCATGGTTGTTGCTATAGCTATAGATCTAAATATTTAAAACAACAAATGATCTCCAATTCCACAACAATGGACATGATACATTGTACATTATATGATAATTTCTATTACATCAATTTAGTCAATATATTTAGTGGAGCGTCTATACCATTGGAAATTTTACAATGCAAGTGCATTATCAAACATTTTCGGTGAAAGAATTCTTTGTAGAGCACAATAAAGCTACACAGAATCATTTTTTATACAAAATTTTGTTTTTATTTACATCTATAGTGAATAAATGTCCTTGAGAATATCGCTTACTTAAATATTTCACTTACTACTAGCTGATGTCCATTCTTGAGTAAACATCTTGAGGAGTATCATAAAAATGCCACAATTCAATAAACTGAGAAAATTATTTTTCTAAATGACCGTCTTTCCATCATTTCGACCAAGGATCAGAAGAAGAAAATATTACGACAGCTATGTCACGGATAAAATATTTGTATACCCTATTATGTTTTATGCCCATTACGTGGAATAAGGTATTATAAGTTAGTTTCATGACAAAATCGAGCTGGACCCATCTTTAAATACACCGATCCGCTTAAAATTACCAACTGAGTCGATTTCGCGATGACTCTCTAAATCTGTCCATCTGCTGTTCATCTAAAGCTTTGGCAAAAGTTGTTTTTGGTCAGGAACAATCGATATTGAATTTGGAAATATTCCTGCAATTTACACTATTACTCTAGAACCCACATTAGGTTGCCCAGGCTATAAGGGAGATTTTTTTAATTGATTAACACATACCCTCTAAGTTTTTATTTTTTGATTTTTTCTCAGCAAAATTCTACATTTGAGTTCCAAATACTCTGGAAATTTATCAAACTTAATAATAAATTTATAAATTTAAATATATCAGCCAACATTAAGAACTACTTATGTGTATTTATTTTTTAAAAATTATTTTATATAAAATCAATATTAAAAAAATATCAAAAATTATTTTTTTTTTAATTTTCATTTTTTGCGGCAGTTATCCTGCGCAAAATTGTCTTGCTATCTTTCATAGAACAAACGTTAAAACTGGCTGAGTAAAGCCCCAAAATATGCCAATCTTCGACGTTACCGGGTTGCCATAGTTCTCAAATTTCAAATAAAAAAATAAAAACGAGTTGAAAAAATGTCATCAAAATTAGAAGTTTTTCGAAAATTTCTCTCCAAAAGCCTTGATATGGAAATAATGACATGTTTCGATGGAAGTCGGCACAGGTTACCATGGTTCTAAGTGCATAACCCGCATGGTTACGGGGTTATCGGAGGTTGAAGTTTAGAAAAATCGAAAACATATTTCTTGTGTAAAAATGTGGCCAAATTGAAAAAAGAAAATAAAAAAACAATAAAATTTTTCGATAACTATCTTAGTTATCGAAATAAATTAGAAATAGATTTTTTTTTTAATTTTTTTATTATTTTTAGAACATTTGAAAAATAAAGATCAGGTAAAAAATCGTTAACTTTCGAGTTATCGAAACCAAAAATATCGTAAAAAACTGGTTATAGAAAACTCAAAAATAGGCAGAACGAGTAATGCAAAATTTTCCGATAATTGGCGTAGTTATCGGTATATTTTACAGTATTCCTGAAAAATATAGCCCCATCCAATGCGAATAAATTTGATTTTTGTTTTGGACTAATAATAGTCCAAAACGGACAATTCAATATTCAGCAGGCCATGCAATTGTAGTAGCATCGCTATTGCTGCATTTGTGGGAAGAAAAATTAAATGACCGAATTAAAGACGCATCCTCGTCTACATCCACTTTTAAAAAACTTCTTTTACTGAATAGTTTACAAACACTTTCCAACAATTTAAGACTTTTTGAATAGATCAGAATAGGATCGCTATTAATTCTGAAAGGTCATGTTGAGTAGACCATTTTTGCAAAATAAACTTATAGTCCAGCTGGTCTGAGTTTCATTTTACATTGGGTCAAAATTTTATTTTTTTGGTCGGAGGGAGCATTATATTATAAGTGAAAAAAGTGTTGTAAATTAATGTATGAGAGAATTCTTATTGTCAGAACTATATTGTGGAGTTTTATGAGGTTCATTTTTGTGGAAGATCTTATCCCTCAGCTTCTCTGTTTATGGGTCAATTTGACCCTTTTTTTCAAGAAATTCAAAAAAGACGTACTAAAAAGGACATTTATGTATTCATATGTTCTACGAGAAATTTGTTGGAAATTTTCATTGAGAGTCACCAAAAAAACAATGTGTTGTAAATAAAGCTCTTCACGCTTAAATAGCAAAATTACACGGCAATTTAGACAACAAAATTACTAGGGTTAAAATTGGTCCATGTTTTTTGGAAGATTGATCTTTTTTTTTGACAAAAAATATTTCAGTAGAGCATGGTAAACAAAAAATACAAATTGAATGTTTTTTGCAAAATTTTCATTTTCACGATCTATCCAACGGATCCGGATTATTTTTTGCATATGTATTAAGAACCAATGCCGCTTGTAACATACATGTAGTAAGTCACGAAAAAAATCTGCAATTGTTCCAAAAATATAAAATTCGCGGTTGCAATTGCATTTATTTCAACTTTCATTATCTGAGTTTCTGTAACAATTCTGTCACAAATGTTCCCTATTTAGTCAGCAATCATATGCCAAAAAATATTTTGGTCTTCTCTATATGATAGAAAGGTTTTTCTATAAGCGCTTTTATCAATTTTTTACTTTACAGTCAACATTTATAAAGAGCGCCGCATGCGAAAAATTATTTTTCTTTAAAGTGCGTGTAATAATTACTTTTGTTATTGAATTTCTTTGTAGATCACACATCATTTTTATAGAATTTCCACAATCGATAACTAAGGAAATTATTGATTACTAAGGCAGTTATCGGTAACTAAAAAAGCTATTGATTTTTTTATTTTTTTTTTCAAATTTTCGATTTTAAGACCTTCGACTTCTTCAAACTTTAAAGTCCGATAAATCGATAACTAAGCGAGATATCGATACCATGCCGACACCTTTTTTTTCTTATTTTGAGGTGCTCTATGGTATATGAGGTAAGATCCTTGAGTCTCTACGTAATTGGTATTAATTCCTCCAATGCTGACAAATTATAATCCTAGAGTCAGTTGGTGTTCGAAACATCCTGTTCAAGTCTGTCAAGTTTACCTCTATGGAATCATCTTTCCCTAACAATTATCAAACGAATACAGCTTCCCTCTTTCCAACCTTCCAACTAACCTATATTCGAACATGGTTGTGAATTTCTATAATCGTATAACGAAAATTGTGAAAATATGAAATACCAAAAATCGCTTAATTGTCAAATGTTGCATATTTATACAAATTATACACAAGTAGTGGTAACAGATATCTGATTTGAATAAAAAGTAAATTCAATTTCGATTGATAAATATTAAGGTACAGAATCCACTAATTTTTCTATTAAGATTTCCCGAGAATTCTCGCACCAATTTCCCGAGAATCCGTGATTGAAAATTAGGCGAATTTCCCCGGGTTTTCCAAAGAAAAACTAGCTGCACAGTATTTAACAAAAATGTGTCACGGCAAAAATTCAAGAACATAACTTGAAATAAGAAAAAGTGATTTAAATATAACTGCCTTTTCTCTAATTTTAATCGTTCTTGACGAATGGATATATATTTTTGTGCATTTATTTGATATTGACTTTGAATCAATATAACATTTATTCGGTTCATAGATCAGTGTCAGTTCTTTTTTCGATTCGCTAGATATATTCGACTTTTGCTACAAAAACTTCGAAAATTTAATGTCTCGTTCAGATCGCAAAACTATTGTAATTTTTGGATGGATACCTCTACACCGCATTATTATATTATCTATTTTCAACAAACAGAAGTGAATGACTGGCTAAACAATGTCCAAAATGTTTGTTGATTATTTTCCTTTAGCATATTTAAATGATACAAGATATCGCCAAAATATTGTTTAAAAAAATTCAATAAAATAAATTAATAAATAGTCATGCTATCAAAAAATAAAAACCGTATAACCAAAAAGAAAATTTTTATGTAATTTTTGTGTTTTAATCTCGAAATACAACAGACACAATAAATAATCGCAACTACAGCACTTTTCTGTCCGTTACCTAGCGTAATTGAAGCTTTAGAGACACACTCACACATCAGATTTTTAAGCATTTTACTTACAAACGTGATTATCGTATCACATTTAAAATAAGTATCAGCGTTAGCATACGGCCATACTTGAATTTAGCAAGGAATTGTTTGGCAGTATGAAATTGGATTCCACATTCCTTCCTTCTACTCGTGTGAATCTCTTTAATATAAGAGGTTGTTAATGGAACAAATGATAAAAAGAATACATCGAATTTATATTTGTTGTTGTAATTCATTCTATCGGTCTTTAGTGAAGTTCTACGTGGAAGATTTCAAGCAAGCCAATAAATAGATTTCAATGGACTGAACCGACTTACATATAACATCCGTCTTCAGAGTCCAAAACGAAATAATTTTTAAACTGAGGTTTACACAAATGCAGTGTGATTACAGGTGATGATCTATGACATTCCAACCTCATTACGCCATTGTATATGTATGTCGTCGTTTTTTTTTTTTTTGCAACATATAACATATGTATGTGTCGATGGCGCGCCTATGGCTGGTCATACTCAGAAAATGCCATAAATTCATTAAAATCGCTTTAATCAATTTAATTAGGAGCGAATTGTAAAAGTTCTATATTGCATGCTACAAGACCGACGACCCACAGACACACACCAACCACATAAGTACACTCTTCTAGATGTCTGCACCATAGCAATTGTGCAATTGTATTGTATAAATCAAAAGAAAAAAAGAAGAATTGCAAACAGAAATACTTTTGTGAAGTAAACTTTGTCATTGACTACAACGGAACGGAACGCTTTGTCAGTGGCAAAACGAAACAAACCACTGAAACATTACCGTCACCGCCACCGTCACCACCACAAGAGAGCGTAACAACATGTATGATACGAGTATAACATGTCTTCTTTTATATTGCAGATGTCAACAGGAAGGCCCATCAAATGTGTTGTCGTTGGCGATGGCACGGTCGGCAAGACATGCATGTTAATATCATATACCACAGATAGTTTTCCCGGTGAATATGTGCCTACAGTGTAAGTTACACAAAAATACTAACTAGTGTATATTCCAATACAAGAGAATTGGCGGTACGAAAGAAAGACATTTGCTAATCAATGATATCTACTCTCTTTTTGGGATAGTTTTGACAACTATTCAGCACCGATGCAGGTGGACACAATACCGGTGTCGTTGGGTCTATGGGATACGGCTGGACAAGAGGATTATGATAGACTCCGACCACTTTCATATCCACAAACTGATGTTTTTCTGATATGTTTCTCAGTGGCGAGTCCATCATCATTTGAAAATGTCACCTCAAAATGGTATCCCGAGATTAAACATCACTGCCCAGATGCCCCCATAATATTAGTTGGTAAGTATTTTCGTATTATTTGTGGAGTTTTAATAAATACTAAATCTGGTGAAGAAAGCATTAGCTTTATACATAAGTAGGTGGTGATGAAGGCCAGGAATAAAATAATAGGGCAGTATGTCTGTAACACTCCAAACGAAGCGAGTTATATGCAACGACGGTGCCAACTTAGAATCACTTTGATATATATGTATGTAGATTTGATATTTATGTCTGTCTGACTTTCAAAAGCATGACATATATTTTTGAAGCGTCAAACTTCCATATCCCTTTTTTAATTTAATTTAATTATTTCTTATATCATTATGGGTATTACATTTGAATTCATACAATAAAAGAGTTTAGGATAATAAATCCTTTTCTACTTAGTAAAAAATTAGATTTCAGAAACATTATAGGTCATGAGTATACATATTATTAGGATTTTTAAAGGAAAAAATGTAGGAAAAACCTTTTGAAGGTTGATTTGACTAGAATGTTTAAGCTATTTTAAATAAAATTGGAATTAGATAAATTGTTGATGTGAGAATAACTCGAGGCTTCACATCTTGATGACCATACTGGGGAGCAGTAAAACATTATGGACGAGAAAATTGATCGATCAGTAGCTTGTTTTCATTGTTCAATTTAGATCTTCTGTTTATTAGCGGACACATTATCCTAGTTACCTTGATTATTTTGTTTAGGATGTAGGATATATGATCACCAAAATTTAATTTTTTATCTAGGGTTACTCCCAGATATTTTACGTTATTTTCCCAGACAACGTTGTGATTTAAAAATGTAGTTTGAGGAAGGAAACACGACTTCCGTTTCCTCTTGGAGTAGACTGCTTTTGTTTTATCCGGGTTTACAAGGATATTCCATTTGTTAAAATATTTATGTAATTCATCCAGAGCCATTTGGAGAGTATGCGCAATATTACTGGCGTATAAGCTAGAGCTTATTACGGATGTATCATCAGCAAAGTACGCATTCGTTTAGGGCTGGAGTAAATATTAGTAAAAAATATTTTATTTTTTAATACTAAGCGATAATAACAGAACAAATTTATTACTTAAAGCAAAATCGATATTCGGTTAAATTTGAGTCAAAAATAAAATTAAGCGTCACGATATATCTGAATGTCACAAACATAACTTTCAGTAGGTTTAATCTAAACTGGCTAACATTTTTTAGCTAAGTTTAAGTATACTTTAAGTATAATAAGTAACATGAAATTAAAAATTTTGATTTGAACTGGGATATTGTCCTGACTCAAGATCATTTTGCATCTAGAATGCAAATTTATTTACAAATGGCATGGTGACATTTATTACTTGGCTGCAGACAACCACTATCATGATTTCCACCCTGTCTAAAGGTTTCATTCAGGTGGCTTCGCAGCGACTTTTCAACATCAAACCCGGTCTCTATAAGGAGATGATTTTCACAAACGAACGAGAATCACAACTCACTTGCCGAATTTGCGTTTAAAAAATCGCACCAAGTAATAAAGTACACATGCCATCTTACAAGCATCTCATTGAGTTGCATATGTAAGTATGTGTATATGCAGGTATAGTTACCCAGCAATACTTCTGCCGTGCCAACGCTCATTTGTTTTAGTTTTTTCGTTTGTATTTTTTGGTCTGTAATCAATATTTGATTTGAACTGGGATATTGTCCTGGCTCAAGACCATTTTGCATCTATATTTAATAGAATGCAAATTTATTTACAAATGGCATGGTGACATTTGTATGAAAAATGTTTAAAAATAAGCGATAAGCAGCATTGCTTATTAAGCAGGAAAATGTCAAATATTTGTAATTAAAAATTTTAGAATTCCATAACTTGTAGACGCAAAACATTTAAAAAATCACGTTAAAATCTAGCCAAAAAAACAGAAACAGACCTAAATCAAACAAAATATATATTTTTTTAAATTCGTACTTTTAGGGTCACAATGGGAATATACAGGGACAGATAATAAACGGCTCCGTCTGGAATCATGAACTTTAGGCTCCCCTGATTGTGTTGATTGGTAGGACTGTAAATAGTTAAAACTGATCGGGAGAGAGTTTTTCCCTAACAAGGACTGAAAATAACTAAATAAATATACATATGGGCATCTCCCAGTGGTCCGGACGCGACATTCGCACGCCTTAAACTACGCCAAAAACAAGAAAGAAACTGAAAGAAGTCGATCAGCCTTTTTAGTGTTCTAAAGCGCTTAAAGAGTACTACATTTTAAAAATATATAAACAATTTTACACATAAACTGACGCGACAAAAAACAGAAGTACTTTTGAAGGTCTTATAGAAATATACAAAGTTCAGGGATTTTTTGAGAACTTTGTTTTTCATTATATACATGTAAATGATGGTCAGAGGATATATTTTGTTCGTAGATTTATGAAATATAAGAATTATCTCTTTGATTATTTTAATTAGGTACAGCAGAAATACGGACGCGACTCGTAGTAAAAAAGTAATAATTTTCGTTATAACACTTCAACTTTTAATAAAAATAAAAGAGAACAAGTTAACTTCAAGTTTCATAATAACAAAATTGTCGAAATAAAGAAAAAACAAAGTTAGAAGCTATTTTTTTGGAGATGCCCATATACATATTTTTTGAGGATTGCTACAGGAGTATTATTTAAAATTAATTCAGTTTTTTGTAATATTTCACCAATGAAATATAACAATTTATTTAAAACTTTAAAGATAAGAAGAAATTCACTCCATGGTTTTTAATGTTTCTTTAGTTTTAATGTTTCTTTATCAATTTTTCATAGTTTTGGATGTGATCTTCCAAATGTAAAGAAATCTGCACATAATTTGTATTTAATAATGTTGTTTAAAGAGTTTACTATTAGGCTAGAACTTTATGGGTCTATATTTTGTTAATAGTAGAAAAAGCCCCAGGTGCTGTGAAACTGTCAAACTAACGACTATATTATTGATAGTGATTTTTATACCTGTTAGTTCATTATGGTTTCTTTTCATAAACTGCGATGTAAGGAGCCCAATTTTTAATCGGTAATATAAGAAAAATAATGTAAAACAAAAAAGCGGTACTTTTTATAAAATTTCGGGATGGAAAATTTAAGCGGGTATCAAAAACCGGTATAGATGGTCACCTTAATAAAGATAATATTCAATACTCTATATAAGGAACCTCTCGATTTAACGACCATGCCTGACATTCGATTGTACGTTAAATCGGGAATCCACTGTATTTATTTTTAATATATGACATCTTTGAAGTTATGGCCCTTCTTGTCGTCTTCACATATGACTAAATTAAATTAAGCAGAAACAATAAGGGCCATAACTGCTATTATAACTGGGCCATAACTGTTATTTATCCCACAGATTTTCTTCGTTAGAAGAACCACAGTTTATATGTGAAAGTGAAATTCGCAAATTTGTAGTCACCATAAATAATTACCTCTAATTGAACATACAGTTCTCGTCAATAGGTTCAACGCACCCATTTAGAATCCAAAATAGGCTTCTGATATTTATAAATTACTAGCTTTATTTACCCGGCGTTGCACGGGTTCCTTCTTCCCTATTCCCC